>CM050214.1:8722706-8802706 GCA_027475355.1 Coilia nasus
ATACACAGAATCACACACACATGGACACAGGCAGACACACACACACACGCGTGCACACACCCACACACACGTAAGTCGATATCTTGAAAACCGACACCAGCCTACTGATACTGGGGTTACCTGCTGGTGGCATTGGTGTTGTCATAGAAACCTGTTTTGTCAAGGGATTCAGCTGTGCTCAACCAAACTTGACTTCAGACAGTGCATGTGTGTTTTATGTGTTCAGACAGGGAATGTGTTTGTTTGTGTGTGTGTGTGTGTTCAGTGAGTATTTGTTGTTTGTGTTTGGACAGTAGATGTGAACACACACACAGACACACACACACACACACACACAAACACACATAGTGGATATGTATTAGTGATAGTGTCCACATGCCTGTCTCTCCTCCTGACTGTCTCACTGATGCTGGTTATAGTTTAGGTAATAAAGGCATTGTCATACACACAGCTAAATATTTGGGTGAACACATGCCAACTTTTGATCTCATAGTGAAGGGCCGGTGCAAGAAACACACGGCCATTTACGATACTTCAACAGCACTGCCGCCTCACCACCCACCTGTCTGACTGAGGGACCTGTGGACCTCACACAAATGGCCAACTGCTTTTACACACAGCATCTACCAGAGGCAGTGTTCAGTAGGGATGGCTCCAGGGCATCACCACCCACCTGTCTGACTGGGAGGCCTGTTGACCTCACACACATGGCCGCCTTCTTTTACACGCCACCTACCACAGGCAGTGTTCAGTAGTGATGCCTCCATGGGGTCAAGATTTGGATGATAAGCTTCAGCCAATTAGCAAGGCACTTCCTCGTCATTATTTTCCAGAATTTTCATCATATCCGTCTCCGCTTCCCCCATGCTGATTGGTGGGTGCTCCACTCTCACTCTCCGCTCATGCACGAAGGTATCCCTGAACTACGTCACCGGTTTTTTTTTAACCATTTTTTAACATCCAATGCTCTTCCTCGATACAGCCCTACCTTACATTAATCAGTAACGTGGCACTTAATTTTCTAAGGAAATGAGCCACATGAAAATCCATTTTGAAACTTAAAAAATTCAAGTTCAAGCTATTAGGCTATTAGCTCAGTCAGTAGCGCATCCTTTAGAGGTGTTGGGTGGGAGGTTTAGAGACGTCTTAACACCAAGCTGTGCTGGCTGTGCTAGCTAGCATTTGTGACATAAGCAGAACCAAGAAGATAACTGAAGAGCAGCCGGAGGAACATGTGGTTTTATTAGAAGCTGTAAAATTCTAACTATAAGTCCATTTTCACTGGAAGCCAAAACAATTTATGTTACGTCTAAGATTCATTTACCTGGATGGTCACTCGGCAAAAGGGACAAAAACTGAGAAAACTCACTGAGCAGGAAATCCAGTGTGCTAAGGTCTTTGGGTCTCTAGAGTCTGGGACTCTAGAGCTGCATGTCCACAGCTTTATTTATGATTAACAATTTTGTCCTCACATCTTTGAAGGAGGTGGTACTGTCGCATACACGCGCCTGTGTCGTGTACACTAGGCATACTTTTTTTTTCAGTTGGATTGATGCATGTTGGGGTCCCTACCATTGGGATTGTTGGTGAGAGGCTTTGCATTCTTCTGGAAGCTCCAGACAAAGCATAGCACAAAGCTACAAATTGGGAAATGGACAAAGTTCTCAACCAAAGTTCTCAACCAAAGTTCGTTGCAGTGTCATCCCAAAAATAGTGAAAAAATGTTGCCAATAATTTTGGGCGAATTCTGAATTTATGGGAGTTCAGTTTTGCACATGTGCCATCCATGCAGCCAATGCGCACTTTGGCACTAGACGTAAAATTTGGTGAACACAGAGCTCCGCAAAGATGATGTAATTCTCGTCGTTTTTCCATTTTTTGCAGAAGCATGCTAGAGACTTAACAGGTTGGTATACAAAGCACTCTATTTGAGGGTCATTTTAAGGGTTAATCCTGACATGTTGATGAGCCTCCCATGAGCAGTGGCACAAGTCCTATAACTATTATTTGATAAAACATAAGCACTACTCCACCCTTCACAGGCAGTACTACACCCATAACTACTCAACCCATCAGAACCACTACTCTACCTTTCACTACTCTACCTTTTACTACTCCACCCTTCATACACACTACTCCACCCTTCATACACACTACTACACCCTACAAATGCACTACTACACCCCTAACTACTCAACCCATCAGAACCACTACAACACCTTACACTACTCTACCTTTCACTACTCTCCCTTTTACTACTCCACCCTTCATACACACTACTCCACCCTCCATACACACTACTACACCCTACAAACGCACTACTACACCCCTAATTACTCCACCCATGAGAACCACTACATCACCTTTCACTACTCTACCTTTCACTACTCCACTCTTTATATACACTACAGCACACTTCACTACTCCACCCTTCATATGCACTACTCCACCCTTTATATGCACTACTACAACATTCATACATACTGCTACACCCTCCATACACACTACTCCACCCTCCTACACACTACTCCACCCTCTATGCACACTACTACACCCTTCATACACACTACTCCACCCTCCATACACACTACTACACCCTTCATATGCACTACTCCACCCTCCATGCACACTACTCCACCCTCTATGCACACTACTAAAACATTCATACACACTGCTACACCCTCCATACACACTACTACACCCTCCATACACACTACTACACCCTTCGTGTGCGCTACTACACCATCCATACACACTACTACACCCTCCTACACACTACTACACCCTTCATACCCACTACTACAACATTCATACACACTACTACAACCTTCACTACTCCACCCTTCATATGCACTACTCCACCCTCCATACACACTACTCCACCCTCCATACACACTACTCCACCCTCCATACACACTACTACACCCTTCATACACACTACTACAACTTTCATACACACTACTACAACCTTCACTGCTCCACCCTCCATACACACTACTACACCTTCCATACACACTACTACACCCTTCATATGCACTACTCCACCCTCCATACACACTACTACACACTCTATACATACTACTCCGCCCTTCATATGAACTACTACACCCTCCATATACACTACTCCACCCTCCATACGCACTACTACAACATTCATACACACTACTACACCCTTCGTGTGCACTATTACACCATCCATACACGCTACTACAACATTCATACACACTACTACACCCTTAATACACACTACTACACCCTTCATACACACTACTACACCCTTCATACACACTACTACACCCTCCATACACACTACTACACCCTTCATACACACTACTACACCCTTCATACACACTACTACACCCTCCACTTTACATATGCACTACTCCAATAGTTTAAATTGTTGCCACTGACATCATGAGCATGTTTACTACAGAATGGTGTCAGTTCACTGGAAGCAAACACTAATACGGAGTATGCCACACTACCCTCATGCACACAGTAAACACACACACACACACACACACACACACACACACACACACACAAACACACACACATACGCACACACACCAACAGAGTAAGGAACACATACCAATGAAAAGACATGCAAGCTCAGACACACACTCACACACATAAACACACGCAACGAGACACTCACACAAGAGTATCTCACATACACACAGGGACACACACCTACACAGAATGACAGATGTTACACTCTCTCTGAGACAACACTTTGAATGTATTGAAAATAACCACTGCTGTATTGGTCTGTGTGTGTGTGTGTGTGTGTGTGTGTGTGTGTGTGTGTGTGTGTGTGTGTCTGTGTGTGTGTGTGTGTGTGTGTGTGTGTGTGTGTGTGTGTGTAAGAGCCCCTGCTACAGGTCCCAGTATGCAAACGGCACCTGATTATCTGTGAGGCCCCAGAGCTCGAGTGTGTGTATGAGGGTGGCACACAGACACACGCACACACACACACACCCCACATTCACGCACGCACACACACCCACACCCACACACACACACACACACACACACACATACACACACACACACATACAAACATCCCAAAGGACCAGATGACAGTTAGGAGCAGGGACCCATCCCCGCCCCCTCCCCCTCTCTCTTTCTCCCTCTCTCTCTTTCTCCCTTTTTCTCTATCTAGCTCTTTTCTCCTCCTCTTCCCTCTCTCTCCCTCCCTTCATCTCTCTCCATCTCTTTCCCTTCATCTCTCTCTCCCTCCATCTCTCTCTGTCCTTTATATTCCCTGAATGTGAGGAAAGAGTTACAACATCAACCCCACACCTCCCTACCCCGACTGTAGACAATTTATGTGTGTGTCTGTGTGTGTGTGTGTGGGTGTGTGTGTGTGTGTGAGAGAGAGAGAGAGAGAGAGAGAGAGAGAGAGAGAGATCCCATCCCAACCAACCTTGACTGCAGGAGAAGAAAAATCAATCATCCCTCCCTCCCCAATTATACACACACACATTTGTACACACTCACACACATTTGTACCCCCACACACATACACTGACTTATACACCCACACTTACAAAGAGAGACAGAGAGAAAGAGACAAAGAGAGAGAGAAAGAGAGGAGAGAGAGAGAGAGAGATAAATTGGGAGAGGGAGAAAAAGACAGCAAGAAAGAAAAAAAGAGAGAGAGAAAGAGAGAGAGGAGAGATGGCTCTGTATTGCTAATGGCTAATAGGCTAGCTAGGTGGCCTAACAAAGAAAAAGCCTCATTATGTTCATCATGTTCTATCGGTATATAAAACAGTCAGTCACTTAACACATGTTACAAACAGAGACAGTGCAAACAGAATCACACACACACACACACACACACACACACAGACGAGGAAGACGAGGTGTTGAATATGAGGAGAGCGAAGAGAGAAAATGGCCATCCCAAGATGGACGCCAGCATCCCTTTCTGTGCACCTCCATCTCTCCCTCTCTCTCCATCCCTCTCTCCATCCCTCTCAATACCTCTCCCCCCTTTCTCTCTATCCCTGTCTCTTCCTTTATCTCCCTCTCGTCATCCCCCTCTCTCTCCCTCTCTTCCTCCCTCTCTTCCTCCATCATTCTCTCTCTCCTTCCATCCTTCTCTCTCTTCCTCTCTCCCCTTTCTCTCTCTCTCCCCCGCTCTATCCTTTTCTCCCCTTTCTCTCCCTGTCTCCCCCTCTTTCCATCTCTCCATCCTTCTCTCTCTCCCACCATCCCTCTATGTGCACCCCCACCTCCTCTCCCTCCATCCTTCTCCCTCTTTTTCTCCCGCCATCTTTCTGTCGAAGTGACACAATCCCCCCATTTTCTCTCTTTCTCCATTACAGAATCATCTGTGCGTCTCTCTCTGCAATGCTTTAATTATGTCGGAGGAGGCAAAGAGAGAGAGAGGGGGAGAGAAAGATAGACAGAGGAAGAGAAAGAGAGAGGGGGAGCAAGAGGGGGAGACGGAGAGAGCGATGAGGGGTGGAGGGAGAGAGAGAGAGAGGGGGAGAGAGAGAGATGAGGGGTGGGGGAGGAGGGGAAGGATGCTGCAGCTGCAGCTAAAACATGAAAGCAAACCCCTTGCCCCTCTACCCCCCCCCTCCACACCTTCCCCCTTACTCCTTCTTTCCCTCTCTCTCTCCACCCCTCCCTCTCTCTGTCTCTCTCTCTCTCTCCCTCTCTTCTCCTCGGTGGTGTGCAGCCTGCAACATACCATCAGCCTTCAGAAGAGAGGGAGGAGAGGAAAAGAGGCCTACTCATCCTCTTTTTTCATCCATCCATCCATACGTCCGTCCATCCATCCACCCATACATCCACAGCACTGACCACCCTCTTGCTCCCTTTCACACAGATAAAGACAGAACCTCACACTCGTTCTTTACCCCCTCACTCGTTTCTTACCTGGTGAGTCTCCTCTCATCCTTCCGTCTCTATGTCCGCGTCTGAGAAGCAGTCTCTCTTCCTCTCTTCCGACAGATCCCTCGTTCCTATAGCAGTCCAGCCAGATGCACCAGCTTCTCATTCCTTTTGCCTCAGACCATCACAGCCTCTCTCTGTCTCTCTCTCTCTCTCTCTCTCGCTCTCTCTCTCTTTCTGTCTCTTCCCGGCTGCCTCTCTCTGCCTGTAGTTGGGGTTGGGGTTGCTGGTGTTTGTGGTGGTGCTGTGGCCTCTGTGTTGTGGGTAAATCCAGAAAGGAGAGGGCTGCGTTCGTGCGTTCGTGCGTTCGTTCGTTCGGTTAGTCACACGCCTGCAACACACACAGCGACACACACACAGCGACACACACACACACACAGCCGGTCAAACCAGTGGATCCACTCACGGAGGCGGACAGGCGGAGAGGAGGAAGCAATGGAAAAAAAACCCTGCTCTCTCTCTCTCTCTCCTCCTCTCTCTCGGTCTCTCTCTCTCCTCCTATCTCTCTCTCCCTCTCTTCATCTCTCTCTCTGTCTCTCTCTCCTCTGTTCCCAGGCCGGTGATGTCACTGGGCTCTCTGCTGCCTAATTGGCCAGCCCTTGGCAGTATGCAGATGAGGGGGGAGGGGAAGAGAAAAGGCAGGAGGGTGGGGGGAGGCGTGCTGCTTTTGTGTTTCTCAGACCAACAGAGGGGAGAATGCAGACTGGTAGGGCAAGGATGAGTTCAAACAATGCTTTGGTGTGTGTGTGTGTGTGTGTGTGTGTGTGTGTGTGTGTGTGTGTGTTCTTTGGGAACGCCTCTTTGTATTTTGTGTGTTTTGTATGAATTGGAACACACACACACACACACACACACACACAGGCATGCGTTATATGTATATTATATGAAGGTAGTGTGTTATTAGCAGTGACCTATGGGCTGTGCTGCCATCTCATGTTAGTTTCCTGTTAAAAATCAAATAACATGCAAATGTCACTCTTTCTCTCTCTCACTCTCTCTTTCATTTTCTCTCTCACCCTCTGTCCATATCATACACACACACACACACACAGACATGAGCACATGCAAATCTCTCTCTTTCTTTCTATCTCACTCTAGGGTTAGTTTCTCTCTCTGTCATTTTCTCTCTCACCCCCCTCCATATCAAACACACACATACTGACACACATACACATACAGAATCAATTAATCAATTGACTCTGTTGGACTTTCACACACTAAAACTTGATCCAGACTTCTGATCGACTTTTTACACTTGACACACACTACAGACATACGCACAAACACACACACACACACACACAAACACGCGGGCACACACACACACACACACTTCCAGTAGGCCACTTCACACTGCCAAATATCCCGCATTTATCACCCTAAATTAGCGTGGTGCCTGTACCTTTCACGTGGACCGACACTGGGTCGGGTGTCCAAACAACATGGCAATCGACCTGCCTCAGACCCTACTCTTTTTGCCAGGGTGGGTTTGATGTAAACAGTGCAACATGAGGTTTTGGGGTGTGGGCATACAAATTCAACATCGGTATTCTTTCTTCTCTATGCATAGGGCTTCACATCACATTGGTGTTTTTTCCCGCTATTTTAATTGCACATTTTGGCTGCTGGTGTAGGTGACATTCACTTCCTAACAGGCTTTCCTATCTTTAATGTAAATATCAAATCACTTGGTGTTTCCAGCCGTATAAGTCTATTTATATTGAATGTTTTTCATTAGGAAAATTTTATACAAATTTATATGTTTGGACTTTGATACGAGCCAATTTAAAAAAGGCAATTAAGACTCCGGTAAAATAGCGGGGTTCCAGTGTGAAAACGCCCAGTGAGAGCATGGTGCGGCCGTGCTCAGCAAACACACCCTTCACCATCCACAGCCTTCCTAATGATGTCATCTTTATCCCTCTCTCCCCCTCCCTCTCTCTCTCTCTCTCTCCCTCTCCCCCTCTCTGTGGCTCTCTCTTCCTCCATATCTCTCTCTCTCCCCCTCCCTCCCTCTCTCCCTCTCTCTCACCCTCCCCACCTCTCTTTCTCCCACCTCTGTCTTTCTCTCCATCTCTGTTTCTCTCTGCCCATCTCCCCCCCATCTCTCTTGCTCTCTCTCTGCCCCTCGCTCCCTCTCTGCCCCTCCCCCCCTTCTCTCTGCCCTCCCCTCTCTCTCACGCTGTGCTCCTATTGGCTCATTCTTCTCTTTAGGCTTCGGTGGCAGATGTCTGAGTGTCGGTTGAGCGAACGTGTGTGTGCGTGTGTCTGTGTGTGCGTTTCTGTGTGTGTGTGTGTGTGTGTGTGTGTGTGTTTCTGTGTCTGTCTATGTTTATGTGTGTGTGTTTCTGTGTTACTGTGTGTGTGTTTCTGTTTTTGTGTGTGTGTATGTGTGAGTGTGTGTGTGTGGGGGGGGGATTCTATATGTGTTTCTGTGTGTGTATGTTTGTGTCTGTCTGCATCTGTGTATGTGTATGTGTGTGTGTGATAATGTGATAGCATATGTGACTCTGTACATGTGTGTGTTTCAGCAGGTGTGCGTGTGTGTGGCCAAGTGTGTTCAGCAGTGTGTGTCTAGCATCCCATGAGACGATAAATGAGCACTGTTGTCATGACAACATGACCCTCTCTCATACACACACACTCTTTCTCTCACACACATACATGCATGCATATATATGTGTGTCCCTTAGAGAAACACAGAATTTTAATAGATAGATTTTAAATATCCTGAAACCCAACCACCCCACACGTATCAAGGCCTGTGTGTGTGTGTGTGTGAGTGGATCAGTCAGCTCATGTACCCATATGTAATACAGATGTATACTTCACAGTGGGCAGACATGAACTCCACAATTAATGCTGTGGGTATGTGTGTGTGTGTGTGTGTGCATTTGTGTGTCTGTGAGTGTGTGTGCATGTGTGAGTGTGGGTATGTGTGTGTGTGTGTGTGTGTGTGTGTGTGTGTGTGTGTGTGTGTGTGTGTGTGTGTGTGTGTGTGTGTGTGAATGTGTGAGTATATGTGTGCGCGAGCGTGTGCGCATATATGTTTGCGTATCATGTCTATAAATCTCTTAATGCTGTGTGTTTATGTTTCTGTGTGTGTGCATTTTTATATGTGTGTGTGTGTGTTGTTTGTGATAGGTGTATATCTAAATATATATAAATAAATATTATATAAAGGTATGTCAGGACATCCTGGGGCAGCTGATCACTCACATCTTTAGTGCAAACACAAAACAGCTTTCACAGCAACAACCTGAAACCAGTTAACATCTATGTCTGTGTGTGTGTGTGTGTGTGTGTGTGTGTGTGTGTGTGTGTGTGTGTGTGTGTGTGTGTGTGTGTGTGTGTGTGTCTGTGTGTGTGTGTCTGTGTGTGTGTGTGTGTGTGTGTTGGTCTGTCTGTGTCTATCTTTGTGTGTGTGTGCGTGTGTGTGTGTGTCTGAAACCAGTTAACATCTATGTGTTTGTGTGTGTGTGTGTGTGTGTGTGTGTGTGTGTGTGTGTGTGTGTGTGTGTGTGTGTGTGTGTGTGTGTGTGTGTGTGGGAGTTTCATCACAAATGAGTTATGAGTTATGGGGGTTCTTGCATGTTTATGTTTGGGGGTAATGCTGTTAAAAGCATTAGAGGACTGACATACATCTTTCATAGTGCATAAGCACACACACGCACACACACTTTGCCATCCTCTGTGTTTGTCTATGTATGTCCGCGTGTCTATGTGTGTGTGTCTGTTGTCTATGCATGCATTTTGTGTGTTTTTGGGGGGGGGGGTTGTAAACTCACTATTTAATCTGAAAGCCCTGATACTCAGCACACAATACACACTCTCAAACACACAATACACTCACTCTCATACACACATTACAGTCACTCATACATATGAGGGGCCGTTCAAGACATTATTCATTCTGGCCTTCACACATACATATATTCTCACTCTCACATACATACATTCTCCTCGCACATACATACATTCTCCTCGCACATACATACATTCTCCTCGCACATACATACATTCTCCTCTCACATGCATACATTCTCCTCGCACATGCATACATTCTCCTCTCACATACATACATTCTCCTCGCACATACATACATTTTCCTCTCACATGCATACATTCTCCTCGCACATACATACATTCTCCTCTCACATGCATACATTCTCCTCGCACATACATACATTCTCCTCTCACATACATACATTCATGTTAAAAATGTATGTATATGAGGGCAAACTATGTATGTATGTGAGAGTGAGAATATATGTATGTGAGAGGGGCAGAATGAAGAATGTCTTGAACAGCCCCTCATACATACACACATTACAGTCACTGTCATACACACTCTCTCATACACACATTACACTTACACACATACACACTGTATCACACTATCGCCCTCTCTCATACACACACATTACACACACATTAGACTCAAACACACTCTCTTATACACACATCCCACTCCTAAACACACACATTACACTCAAACACACTCTCTCATACACACATCACACTCATACATACACATTAGACTCAAACACACTATCTCATACACACATCACACTCACACTAATGCTCAATAACTATAGGACAGCACACAATAAACACTCTCATACACACACTATGTTATGCACACGTTACACTCACACACACACACATTACAGTCATATACACACACACACATTACAATCATACTCAATCATCACACACATTACAGTCATATACTGTACACACACACACACACATTACAATCATACTCAATCATCACACACATTACAGATAAACACACACCATACTCTCTCAAACACACATCACTCTCAAACACATCGCAGTCGTACACATTTCCCCCACCCAACACACACACACACACACACACACACACACACACACACACACACCATGAGACAGGTGCAGCCTATTTCAAATCTGTTATCCAATCAAACACAAGAGCCCCACCACGACAGGAACCAATCACAATATACCTCCCCCACAGCTGACAGCTGCTCCATTGTGTGTGTGTGTGTGTGTGTACGTGTGTGCGTGTGTCTGTCTGTCTGTCTGTCTGTGTGTCTCTTTGTGTGTGTGTGTGTGTGTGTGTGTGTGTGTGTGTGTGTGTCTGTCTGTCTGTCTGTCTGTCTCTTTGTGTGTGTGTGTGTGTGTGTGTGTGTGTGTGTGTATCATACTGAAGTATACTAAGTAAGCTAGAGGCACAGTAATGGTCAATGTTGATATTAGCATATTATATTCCTACAGTAGTCCATAAGCTATGTACATGAGTCATTCTGCAGTAGTGTGTGTGTGTGTGTAACCTGGGCCCTACATATGAGCTATGTTTCCGTGTGTGTTTCTGTGTGTTTGGTGCGCTCCATGTGTAAGGGTATTGTGAGCACTACACTAACTCACTGTGACAGTGTAGCTGCTCCCTCTGCTGGCTATAAAATAAACTACACTTGTGTGTCGGGTGTGTGCATATTAGTGTCTCTGTCTCAGATGCACACACACACACACACACATACACACCTGGTCAAACGCACACACAAACAGATCGTCAAACAAACACACGTCAGACCGGTCAGTCAGGCTTTAGCAATGTGGTGAAGTGACGGAGAAGTATCTGTACTAACGTTTTCTTTCTCTCTCTCTCTCTCTCTCTCTCTCTCTCTCACTCGCTCTCTCTTTGTCTCTCACACACACATAACTCTCCATTTAACGCATCACACACATGACCAGGGGGCAGCCATGACAACCATGATGAGGCGGGGGGGGGGGGGGGGGGGGGTGTCAATGTTCAGGGTACCTCAGTGGCACTTCTGGGGGAATTCGAACCTGTGACCCTCTGGTTACCTTACCTACCCCTGCCATCTCTACCACATAAAGGACCTTCTGCATTTCCACGCCTCTGCCCCGCCATTCTGGAACATTCTAGAGTTGATTCCTCCTCTGTCCCCTGCCGTTCTGGAACATTCTAGAGCTGATTCCAACATACCATTTCACCTCACTCTGTGTGTGAGAAACAGAACATTAGTTTAGAGAAAACACAAGATGCTTGTGCACCTAGGAAGAGTACATTTGGGAGAAGAGACATATACCTTCCTGACTAATAATCTTTTTCTAACATACTATTGTCTGGAATAACACTTAGCACTTTAGCTTTTACTACTATTATTCTATTATTTGCTGAGTCACGTGTCCTATTGGTGGGTTTGTTTGCTAAGTTGCCTGGTCCAGTTGGTCTGCAGAACTTCCAGGACACCTCATCAGTAATGCACCTCAGGATCTACAGGTATTTTAAGCCTTTAGTCACTATACACCTTCCCCTAAGGCGGCCCCGCTCATGGTGATCAATCCTTAGCATGTGTACAGTATCTAATTAGTCCATTTTGTTCTCTAAGAAGTCCTAATTTAGTTAATGTAAATTTGAGTAGTAGTCTGTAAGTCTCTAAGTCTAAGACATAGCAAAGCCTGAATCATCGCAAATATGACCTATAAAATGACCTTTTGTCCCTCTTTCCCACACACACACACACACACACACACACACACTCACACGTACAGGTCTGTATCTGTGGGAACCAGTTACTCACACTTCAACTAATCCCATTAACATTTATGATCCTGCTCTCACACACTCACCACACACTCTCACACACCTAAATGTGTTCCTGTGGGAACCAGAGTGCATGTGTGTGTGTGTGTGAGAGAGAGAGAGAGAGGTTGGTGTGTTTTATGTCAAAGCAGTTATCACCAACATGTCAAGAGTACTTACTCACACCCATACCCACACACACACTTGCACACATTCTCTTAAACAGACACACACTTACATATACACACTCTATCACTCTCTTTCTCTTTCTCTCTCTCTCTCTCTCTGTCTCTCTCTCTCTCTCTCACACACACACACACACGCGCACACACACAGTTTTCTAAGCAGGTATTTCATGGTAAATTCCTACTTAAGAGTAATCAGTTTATTGGACCACATATGTGCCTATACTAACATTGACCAGCAACCTTGACCAGCATCACTGCAGAGTGTCCACCATGTTGAAGCGGGGGTTCTAGAATGCCCACCATGTTGAAGCTGTGACTTCTAGGATGTCCACCATGTTGAAGCTGTTGGTTTGCTGGGCCTCTGACCTCTGAGTGCTGTGGTGGGTTCCTTGGCCAGCCTGGGACTACCTGGGCAAACTCAGTCTAGACAACATAGTCAGTGTTTTCCCCATAGCATACTCACTCTTACCTCACCCTGAAGGCAAACTGTAGAGAGCATAGAATAAGATATATTGGCTACATTTTGTTCGTGTTTTGTACCTATGCACTAATTTAAGTGTTTGTGTGACATGCCGTTTCCTTATTTTTCTGAAATAAATAATAAAAAGTTGAAGTGGAACAGACACCATTGTGCTGCCAGATATGTGCCCTGAATACATGTAGTTCACTAGTGTGGTCAACAGATGGCGCATGCGCCACTCTTTCTCCGGCAGTGTGGGCTTAAGTTAACAGCCTACCCTGTGCCACGCGTTTGCCCTGCACATCGTGTGACATTTACAATCTAGCATTTTTTATGTATTATTACAATAATAAACACTTTAAACAGGTCCAGACTGAGAGTGAAATTGTACCGTTTGCTGTTAAAGTCCTTGCTCTTTGTGCATGGTTTTACACGAAGGTATGACTTTAAGCGCCAAAGCTTTTCTCACTGAAACTGGCATTAGACTCCTTTAATTATTTCTGCAAATTCGTTTTAAAGCCTATGCTGCTGTGTGTTTCTATGATTACCTGAGCATCTTTTTCGCCAACTAACGGCGCTTTAAGGGACATAATTTGGAATGGCTGCGAAAGTTTAAAATGCGAACCTTCAAAGGGCTCTCGCGGCACGCTTCGACACCTCTAACTTCCGTGGGGAGACGGACACCTGTGGGGCGCGTGTGCATGCATGGATTTCTGTGCGCACCGCGGGATGGCTGTGAAGTCCAACACCTACCGACTTGCGCACGTGCCCCATAGGTATGTGAGGTGTGAACGTGTGCCCTGGCTAAAAGACGTCTCGTGCCAGAGAGTCTCGATAAGTCGTACTATATGTAAACGTTTCTACATTTAAGTGGTATGTTTGGTTTAATTAAATCGCTATTCCTCTTACAGTTAAATACAAAAGCATCAACCTACAGTGTATTGATACAAAACTACTTAACCACTGACAAGGCTTACATGAAGTAGGCTAAATATGTTGGTTAACCGTGAGTATTCATTCACATAAAGAATTCAGATTCCGTTGGAAAGGAATGAAGAAAGAAAGGCGATGTTTTCTCTGGTAATTTGTTCAAAGTCTCATCAGTCGGATAATAAATGTTGTCCTCCGCCCGAAGAAGACTGTCTCCCATTGGCTAATTCTGACTCCGGGGCGTGTCCACCCCCCCCCCCCCCCCCCCCTTAGCTGTTATATTGCCTTATGCTTGCCAGGGTCGGTCAAACCTCACCGGTTGCAAGTCGAGTGTATGTCAAGACACACATTGAAGGAATTGACACACTGAACGTCTTCGCCAGTTTGGATTTTTATTCTCTTTCTTGTATAGTTGCAAAACTCAGTCATGCATACTCCACTGCAGTTGCAGTTCAGCTATCAACAGATGAAACTAGACCGCAAGGTAAGAGTCGACTTTTCTTTCATTTTCTGATCACACAAACTAGGCTTTATTTCACATAGGCTATATCACATTTTTTTATTTATTAGCTCTGTTGCGTTTGCTTAGATGTTCTTCAAACTGAAAATACTGTCATACTGATTTCTCTGGAAAAGCGAATTAAAAACTCATCACTGATGTAGGCTATGTTGTGACCCTAACATTCTCCTAATGTTCTTCTAACGTTCTCCTAATGTTCTCCCTCTAGCTCCTGAAGCCTCAGGTGGAGAGAAGAAGGCGGGAAAGGATAAATCGTTGCCTAGAAACACTTTTAAAGATGCTAATGCAAGACAGAGAAAACCAGGTATGAGACATGCTGCTTACCTGTCTGTCAAACTCTTCCTGATATTTGCACTTTCTAAAGTAGCCACCACAAATGTACAAAACCCTCAAATTAACCATGTTTTTTTCTCTCTCTATCCCTCCAGAAAAGACCGGAGAAAGCAGAGATTCTGGAACACACTGTTGCCTTTCTTAGGACCAACAGTAGCTGTGACAACAAGAATGGCGACCACAACAACTTCCACAGCGGTTTCTCGTCCTGCATGCAGAGAGCATCAGAGTTCCTCCACACGACAAGCCTGGCCACAGAGCAGCTGGCCAACCTGTCATCACGACTGGACATGGTTGCTGCCCGCAATCAGCATCATCATCATCATCTGAAGTCTGACCTCCACGTTCCTCTTTCACCCCCTGCTGTCTCCAAGCAACCAAGCCACAGGTCCTCTGCTCTAAAAGCTTTGTTGAGTCACAGGTGGGCAGGTGACTATCTTGTCTGCCAGATCTCAGACAGGACTGGAAGCATCCACAGCAGCCTCAGCAAAAGCTGTGTTCAGCCCCCATCCTCGCCCCAGTCCCCAGTGGACCCCTTCCCCCAACTCCAGCCCTCCACAGACTGTCCTGACCAGCCGTCTCCATACGCCTGCAGCCCTGTCACCACACACATCACCAAGGAGGACTGTCGCCCACGCCAACTGTTGCCAGCCTCCCAGCCCATGTGGAGGCCGTGGCCTTGATGGACAGAGGTGAGCGAGAGCTGTCAATTATGACTGTTGCTTGGCAACCACTCAAACTGTGAATCATGACTGTGGCTTGGCAACCACTCAAACTGTCAATCATGACTGTGGCTTGGCAACCACTCAAACTGTCTATCATGACTGTTTTTTGGCAACCACTCAAACTGCTGGACAGATATGTGAAAGAGACTAAGATGTGAAAGGTGCTTTGGACCAAAGTCAGTGTGTACTGTTAGGTAATACACTCTACTGAGTCAGCAGTCTGTACGTTCTTAGAATGCTGGCAGTTCTGTAGAACCTCAGAGACCTCAGACACTGCTGTATAACTAAACTAGGAGAGAACTTTGGATGTCTTCTGAACAGAACCCTCAGGTGCTTTACCGAAAGACAGCCTTGGATGCTTGTCAAAGGAAGTGCATGTCTTCACACTGAGGTTGTGTCCCAGTTCTTTCTCTTAATTTTTATTTAAACGCACAGGTTACTTTTTTGCACATTTCTTTATTTATTCCTCCAGTGCTGTTACCCTGAAAGTCCTTGATCATGGGAATTATATTTTGTCTATTTTTTTACTATACAGGAAATAAATGTATTCTCTGAAAATGTATTCAATGTTTGGTTTTGATGTGTTAGGAAACCTAGGAAAAGTAGATATGTAGGCTATGATAAGGTAAATTAATATTTAGGTCATCTCAGAAAGCTGCAGATTTCCCGCTTGCTCACAAACCCACAGGATCAACTCTCTGTCTCACACACACACACGATTTGGGGGGGGGGGGGGCAGACACGCGCTGTTATTATGTAAATTTCGCTGGCGCGTGTAGCCATTTACTGAGGTGACACCTAGCCAACAAGAGGTGGCACGCGCAGGTCGGAGACAACAAAGGAGACGTTCCTGAGGGGACGATGAAACAAAAGGTGACAATTGTAACGGATAACCGCTTAATAAACCTTCTGAAGTAAATTCAAATAGACCCTCAAAGCGCCAAAAAACGCGACAGCTGGCCTAGACTAGTACTTTTGACCTAAAGAACTAAATGTGCTATCTGCAGTTCAATGAATTCATTTGTCTTTATTCAAACTTAGTTGGGTGGATTTGTTTTCCTTTTCTAAACACGCAGTCTAGCCTATGCTATATAAGTGAATGCATTTCAAAGAAATGATGCGGTAGAGTATGGTAAAAGTCCCACCTCTACCACTACAACCAACATTCCTCTTAAAGTTCATTTGCTGACAGCAGGTATTTCTTACATCACTATTAAGAAATGCCACTAGTTTTCAAAATTAGCAACTGCCTGAAAAAACAGCTACATTTACGCACTGAACGATATGGAGACACACATTTAAAACTCTTTTTCAGCAATGAACACTGATGGTCACCTCCATGGATCTAGGTACGAACCAGGAAAATTTCTCGGTCCTCATTCCCACGGTAATGGTATGGGGCACATTTGGTTCATTGCTGGCCATTTCCCTATAACCGACGCAATACCCCACCCCACCCCCTCTCTCTCTCACACACATAGCCTACACATTCAAATGACTTTGTCCTCACCTTGAGCCTCCTGGCAGAATAGTCATATAGTCAGTGTTGTTGGTGACTGGCAGCTGTTGAGCTTCAACTGCGCGCGCACATACGAGCACACTTCTGTGAGGTAATTGCAAAGCGGATACTGACTGTAGTGGCACCTCACACGCAGCTCTGCCTGCTCTCGCTCCCACGGACCGTGTGTGAGTTAACGGATCATTGTGAGTTGAGGCGTTTGTCTGTAAACGTGTGTGTGTTCTCACATCTTAAATGTCTAGGACTGTTCCCACGGGAATCTTCGATAGGGAAAGGATATTCTCACAAACAGGGAAAAATATACAGCAAGTTGTCTTGTGGTCTACTCTGTCTCTATATCACAGCGTTTTTTTTTTCAACAAACCACACAAAATGTGTCACATCTTAAACATTTGGTGCGACCAATTTTGTTAGATATTCTGAGTAAGGAGTAAAATACCCTTAGTGTCTGCACATTAACTGGAATTGCAATTCCCCCAACGCTTCCTTAAATAAGGGGTCATTGTTTTGTAAATCACGAAATGGCTTCATGGCATATTCTAGAGACAGAATTATCTACAGAACACGAGGCTGCGTTGAACGCTACATCGCTTTTTTCTAAATCACACCAGTAGTCTGCACGTGTTTTCATGGCTGGGTAGCCTACTGAACCAACCAACGCCGAAAACTATTGGTTTTTCATTACTGAAAACTGTGGGCAGAGCAAAGCTTCTCCTTTTTTACCAAAGCTTTTAGTTTTTGTCTGCTGTAATTCGGCCTACATGTATATAACTGTAGGTCAAGCTTTGGGCAACCCAGACAATGTGTTTGTGGTTTTGCTAGAATTAAAAGGGATTCCAATTATCAGTTCCAACTAATTGTACTTCATGGTTACATTTTAGTTGTAAATAATGAATTGTGCACGTGGCAGAGGTAAGGGTGTCACCCCGTGAGAGAAGCAGGGGGTGGCAAATGTGTGCTGCTGTTGCGCGCGGCAGGGTTCGCAAGAGTGTGACACTTTGTAGTTAATAGCTTGAAGTCGCACGTGCCTACGGAAGTCTGAGGTGTGATCGCGTGGCATCTTGCTCCTTTGATATGCAGGGAGGTGGCTCGTGCCCTATGATAATGTCCGGCATGCTTACAGAGAGTATTTGTCTGCTAGTTTTTAATCAGCAGAAGCTGTTGACAATTTTGGGCTATTAAAAGACTGCCTATAGTGTAGATATCTACAGGTCACACAGGTCTTGGACATATGTATTATTATTTGACTGCTAATGGGTTTACAATTTATTGTGACAGTATCTGTTTATTTTCTCAAAGACATATTCACAAAAGTAATGCGCAGTTGTTTATGTGATGTATATTGCCTTTCCATGTCATATGTAGGAGGCTATCTGTTTGTGTATTTAGTTTTAGTTTTCAATACTCAGTTATTCGTTTATGGTTATCCTATGACCTCTACTTTTCCACTAGATTACGAATTTACTATCAGTGGAGAACTTTGGCAGTTCTCAAACTGGGTGTACAATAAAAAAAGACACCAAACCCCCCGTCCTCTGTTTCACGCCTTTATGAGTACAGACACGCACGCTTCAAAGGTTTTTCACACAGAGGTTCCAAACCCCTATTCACCGTTGGGAGCACGAGTCGGGAGTTGTGGGAAGACGTGATTGGTCGACAGAAAGGGCGTGGTTTGTGAATGGGTGGCAGGTTGGGTAATGTCGGCATATAAACCCACATGCAGTACCTGTGAGAGCATACACCCAGCGCCCCAGAGCCGAAGAGTGTCTCACAAGGTCTTTGGTTTTCATCAACTTTAAGGATTACTAAGCTAAAGACCACCATCATGAAGCTACAGTTAATTGTTCAACATGTGAAATTAGACCGCAAGGTAAGGCCTTTCTCTATTTTTAAACTCTCTTTTCGTAGTCTAAAACATTTAAAATTACTTTTTTTATACGACCATGACAGACTAATGTTAATGCTATTCAGTTAAATTGAATTCAATTCGACGTAGCATTATTGGTATGACAAACATATTTGCATTCCATTCTGTTCTACTTTGATTAGATTTTTCCCCTATATTGTCCCTGTAAAGTACTTAATAGCTAATTAAAGAGGGTAGCCTTTTGATCCATCCTAATAAGTCAGCCTAATAAGCTTTCCATAATAGTCAGCCATGCACATGTACCTAAATGCCAGGACATTTGTTTGTGGTCATGGCAGGTTGGATTTTAAGGCTCAGGTGCTTTCCCTGCTATCTTTGATCACTGGTGTATCCTAATGTTCTCCTAACGTTCTCCTAATTTTCTCCCTCCAGCTCCTGAAGCCTCAGGTGGAGAGAAGAAGGCGGGAAAGGATAAATCGTTGCCTAGAAACACTTTCAAAGATGCTGATGCAAGACAGAGAGAACCAGGTATGAGACATGCCGCTTACCTGTCTGTCAAATTCTTTCTGAAATGTGTACATCCTAAAGTGGCCACCTCAAATGTACAAAACCCTCAAATTAACCATGTTTTTTCTCTCTCAATCCCTCCAGAAAAGACCGGAGAAAGCAGAGATTCTGGAACACACTGTTGCCTTTCTTAGAACCAACAGTAGCTGTGACAACAAGAATGGCGACCACGACAACTTCCACAGCGGTTTCTCGTCCTGCATGCAGAGAGCATCAGAGTTCCTCCACACGACAAGCCTGGCCACAGAGCAGCTGGCCAACCTGTCATCACGACTGGACATGGTTGCTGCCCACAATCAGCATCATCATCATCATCTGAAGTCTGACCTCCACGTTCCTCTTTCACCCCCTGCTGTCTCCAAGCAACCAAGCCACAGGTCCTCTGCCATGAAAGCTTTGTTGAGTCACAGGTGGGCAGGTGACTATCTTGTCTGCCAAATCTCAGACAGGACTGGGAACATCCACAGCAGCGTCAGCAAAAGCTGTGTTCAGCCCCCATGCTCGCCCCAGTCCCCAGTGGACCCCTTCCCCCAACGCCAGCCCTCCACAGACTGTCCTGACCAGCCGTCTCCATACGCCTGCAGCCCTGTCACCACACACATCGCCAAGGAGGGCTGTCGCCCACGCCAACTGTTGCCAGCCTCCCAGCCCATGTGGAGGCCATGGCCTTGATGGACATAGGTGAGCGAGAGTCACCAATGATGACTGTTGCTGGGCAACCACTCAAACTGTGAATTATGACTGTGGCTTGGCAACCACTCAAACTGTCAATCTAGACTGTAGCTGAGCCAGAACTCTTGTCTGAGAGCTGGCCTCTGTGGGAAAGGGTGGCTCCTGGTCCCTGGCCCTTGTGGGAAAGAGTGTGGTGGAGGCTGGGCAGGGGAGAAGAGGGGGCCGAGTGATGGAGGCTTGGCAACTAATGAACAAAGTGGACCAAATTCCATATGAATGTATATGTTCATATCCATGTGTAAATATATGCAATACATATCGTATCTATATGTAGCTCATATGTCTCAACATTTTGAATTTGATGTTTTGACTTACATGGATGTTTGCAAGTATCACGGGGGCGTAGGCCTATTGCACATTTAGGGAAAAGAATTATATGATGATGATTGGGTAGGAAAATCTGTACAGATTTGTACAGGCTGGCAATAATCATCCAAAACGTTTTTGTTTTTCACCCCTTACCCCCTCAGAGATTCTCCATTGCAGACAAATCAGCCTGTTAGCCGGTTTACAGCATTGGGTTTATTTTTTTTAAATATTTATAACTCACGTTGTATTTTGCACATTTTTTTCTATTTATTGATCATTTTCTCTGTTGTTTAAGAGGATAGAATTTATTGTGTATATTTTGATAACGAAAAATAAAATACATCAAAATGATGGATGTTGCTTCCGTTTTCATATGATCTGCCTGTCAGCTTGCCTTTCCCTCTCTGGAGCACACAGAGATAAACATACACATCTTCATGCTCCACGCGGAGCTGTTTCTCTACTGACTGGTGGTCAGCGGGATTTAGTGCCAGATTTCACAAATATTACACCGTTAACTCGACAGCACACGCATAGACTTACTTCTGTCATGTAAAACAGTTCCGGCGCGTGTGGCTCATTTGTCTGACACGAGGTGAGATTTTTCGATCAACAGGTGGTGGCGCGTGCTTGGCAGATCTTCAAAAGACGAGCTCTCGTGGGAAGCGTTTTCAAACGGGTGTGAACAACCTTCTTAGCGGGGCCCACCTGATGTTACATTACAATAAATGTAACATGTCGTAGGCTTCAAAGGAGACCACATAACACCTATGCGTGGGAGAAATCGAGACAAGCTGCTTCTGTTCGTAAAAAATCAAAGGTTTTCCATGTGCTACTGAAGACAGCTGGCAGGTTAATAATGCATTTGAAGTGTTTATTAAGTTATTCACGCTGTAGTCGGACTCCATGAGTTTAAGTTGGTAAGTACACTCTGAAGCTCAAAAGGAAGGAGATAGATAGATAGATAGATAGATAGATAGATAGATAGATAGATAGATAGATAGATAGATAGATAGATAGATAGATATGAGATGTAGAGATATAGAGATGTTTTACATGAAATGCTGGTTGCACGTGTAAAGGTAGTGGGGAAATATGTGACTTTTCGCTGTGTGTAGTCTTAAGTTTAAAGACTTTTGAGGGAGTGGCGGTTGACGAGAGGAATCCAGAGCACCCATACCGGCCCAGTGTTTCCCACGTTGTCACCGAAGGCACTTGGCGCACTCCAGCTGTTCAAGCGCGTGCCGTTTGCGACGCCAGAAATGCATTTGACCTTTGAAGTTTCCGCTAACACCTCTGTCCTGCATGCTTTCTCTCTCTTTCACACACACACGCACACACACACAGGGTAGGCTAGGCTAGGCTAGGCTACATGTAATGTGTAAAATGCTGTTGCTGTTATATTTTATTTATGTAGTTTCAGTGTAGCCTGTGTATTGTCTTGTATGAATGGAAGTATAGAAGTGTTTTTTTTCTTGAGGTGTTGTGCTTGTGTATATGTGTGTGGTTGTAGGTTGGTGTTTCGAGGTGTCAGTGCTTGTGTGTGTAAATGAGCGTGTGTGTGGCTGTACACGTGAGAAAAAGAACGCTTGACAAGTAGGCTACAGGGCCAATCAATACATTCCTCTTGCACACACACACACTGACACACTGTCTCTCTCGCACACACACTTTATCTTTCTCACATACACACCCTCATTTGGGCACTTGTGTTCCCACAGGATGAGACCTGTGAGTGTGTGAGAGTGTCTGCAAGTGTGTGGGAATGGGCCTGTAAGTGTGTGCCTTCTCACATGTTAAATGTGTAAGTTAACCAGTTCCCATGGGAACAGTCCCAGGTCAGGAGTACACTAAAGGAAGAGTGCCTGGCTCATGTAAGGGTCGCTGAAGTAGCAGCAGCTATCTCTTGTGTGGCGGATCAGATAGAAGCACCAACCAGCTCTTGTGTGGTGTATCAGATAGAAGCACCCATAGACATCCTATACATAGTATGTATGTATAGGATGTCTATGGAAGCACCAGCCAGCTCTTGTGTGGTGTATGGGATAGCAGCAGCAGCTAGCTCTTGTGAGGTGTATGGGATTACGTAGGTCCTCGGGCAGTGGTGGCCCGGGGGTTAAGGTAACAGACCTGTGACCGGAAGACTAAAAAAAAAGATTTCTTCTGTCTATAGTGATTACACAAGTGAAGGTTTGTAGGCACAATAATACAATCATTTTGTAGTAGCCGTGATACCCTGCCACACACACACACACACACCCCACCCACCCCCTGAGGAACATCCAGCTATGGCTGGGTTCCAGCTGACTTCCTGAATCCATGATGGTGCAACAGCAGCCCCTGCTGGTGACTCCAGTGCTATAGCAGGCAGGTACACTCTGAGAGGGAGGGAGAGTGTGTCTGTGTTTTTTGGGCAGAGCCGAGTGTGACTGTGTGAATGTGTGCTGGTGTATTGAAGGTGTTGCGGCAGCAGTTAGCACGTGGCTGCGAAGTGTGCAGGTATTTTTGACACACAAACACACGGCCATTAGGGTCATGCAACACACACACACCAACATTAGGGTCATGCAGGGTGCTGTCACCAAACAGTTATACGGTTATTATTTTAAACAATTTTAAGGGTGGAAAATGTGTTCAATGTGTTCTGCATTCCTTTTGACAACAACAACAGCTTCATGAACATCACAGAGCCAAAACAGTAGCTGACTAGTTGAATAATCTTTGCACACGAGCCACATGTAACCCAATTGTGAACCTGAAAGCTCAAGTTTGCGGTTTGCTAAGATGCAGGTAAATAATGCCGGTGTCAATTTTTCACTTTTTATTGTGTGATGTCTCCTCAACTTTGTGAGAGAAAATTAACCACTTCTGCTTTTTTCCCCAAAAACAACTGAAAACTAGGAACAGAAATATCAGGTCACACAGCTAAAAGAAATTAGCAACTTTTTTATGTATTTAGGTATTTTATAGGTTTTTAGGTTTTTTTACATGTCATAGTGATCATACCATTGCTTGCATTATCATGCACACACACACACACACACACACACACGCACACATACAGTTTGTTTTGGCCCACCCTGATACACATATTCTCCTTATGTCTCCAGAATGGTAGCTGGTGCTGCAGCGATGGTTTGGAGTTATTGCTGACTCCAGGGTATATGTTTGTACATTTTATAATCTTTACAATCTTTATTCTATTTAATTACTGTTTTGTATCTCTTGGCTTGGTCCAAATGACATCTCACTGTACTTGTAGTGACAATAAAGACTTCTACTTCTAGTCTGTGTGCTGTGATGGTTTGGAGTCATGACTGACTCCAGGATGCTTGTGTGTGGGCACTGTGATGGTTTGAAACCATGGCTGCAGGTGAATGTGAACTCCAGGATGGTAGGTGGCTCTCCAGGGTTTGGAGTCCATAATGCTAGCAGGTCCACAGTGTAGCCCACAGTGGCAGCTCCTATGTTAAGGGGTCAAGGAATATAAAGGTATAAGGATATAAATGTATACAGTCATAAGGTTATAAGACTCTACGGTTACACTGTTATACGGATATAAGATTATACGGTTATACGGTTATAAAGTTACATGGTTAAATAGTTATAAGGTTATAAGACTCTACGGTTATACTGTTATACGGATATAAGATTATATGGTTATACAGTTATAAAGAATATATATATAGGATATAAGGTTTTGAAGCTATAAGGATATAAGATTATACGGTTATACCGTTGAAGCATTAAATGCATTATATGCATTATAAACCTTTACAACTTTAAGTGACACAGTGCATTATAAAGCTATTTCAACCGCCTGGTAATGACCAAAGAAGGTTATTAATGCACTCTGTTTATAAAGGTTTTTAACAGCATTATATGCCTCATGAATGCAGTCATGCATATGTATAAAAAGTTGTGTATACTTATGTCATCATTATAAAGCTTCATGAATGCATTATAACACTTTATGAATGTGTTTATATTGTTTGATGAATACTGGGTTCATAGAAGTGTTATTACAAGGTTATAGTTATACGGTTATACGGCTCTAAGGTCATAAGGTTATATACACGTCATGCAACCATATACTGCTGTAGGGCTAAACAGGCTATGTATGCCACTGTGGCCAGCCGAGTGCAACCCAGAGTATTCACACACACACACACACACACACACACTCACACACTCCAGAGCATTCCCATGGGAAAATGACCAACAGGGCAGCACCTCTTAGGTGTGACAGGACTCAGGTGAATGTGTTAGCACTGTGTGTGTGTGTGTGTGTGTGTGTGTGTGTGTGTGAGAGAGAGAGAGAGAGAGAGAATGTGTGTGTAAGAGAGAGAGACAGAAGGGGGTAAGTCAGGTGAATGTGTTGGCACTTGTAAGTGTGTGTGTGAGAGAGAAGGGAAGATATGTTCTCATGCCTACTGTGGGGGGTTCCTCACACATCTCAAATACACAATGTTCCAGAAATAATCATTGATCCAATTATAATGTGCTCTCTTCTTCTATCTCTTGTCTGTGCCCTGGTCTCTCTCTCTCTCTCTCTCTCTCTCTTTCTCTCTCTCTCTCTCTCTCCCTCTCCCCTACACACACACACACACACATATATGTATGTATATATATATATATGGGTTGCACATATATATATATATATATGTGTGTGTGTGTGTGTGTGTGTGTGGGTGTGTGTCTCTCTCTATGTCTCTCACTCGCTATTTATCTCTCTATTCCTCCTTCTCTCTCTCTAATTCTCTATCTATCTCAGTCTCCGTGTCTCTCTATCTCTCTCTCCCCCTCTCTCTCTGTCTACTGACAAGCTCATATGCGATGTGTTGTGTGGGAACAGTGCTTTGGACGTGTGGCTGTTGGCAAGGTAACACCACTTACCTTGTGTGTGTGTGTGTGTGTGTGTGTGTGTGTGTGTGTGTGTATTTGAAGGTGTCAAGGCAGAAGATAGCACCTCTGTGTGAAGTGTGCTAGTGTTTTTGCACACACACACACCTCATCATGACAGTCATCACATAATGGCCTTCAGTTAACCTTCCCCCCCACCCACACACCCACCCAAACTGTCCGCTCCTGCCCAAACTACCTCCCTCCTGCTCAAACTGCCCTTGTGCCTCCCTACAACTGACCCTCCCTCCCCCCACCCCCAAATAGTTGGTCCCCCAGACTGCTCTGCCTACCTCATGTCATATTACACACATTTCAATCACACAAATAGACACACGCCACAGATATATGTATATGCCCCACTGATACACACACTCCATGTTTGTGTCTCTCTGTCTCTCTGTGATTGTCTGTCTGTCTGTGTTACACCATTTTTGCACACCAACAGATGTGTAACTTGTGCTCACACATGCACACCTACTTGTAAAGTGTGGGCCATTGAGTAAATGGTGCTACGCAGTGAATTTCAACACTTCAGCTCGAGTTAGCTCAAGTTTTCCCAGGAGAACCTCAGACCTACACGCCCCCCCCAAACACACACACGCACTGGAGTAATGGAGTTGCTGCTGATATTAACATGAGTATGAAATTATCACATACATAGCCAAATAACATATGTATGTGTGTAACATAACGATCACTTAGCTAAATAACATGACAGTCTGACTTTGAATACAGAATGGGGACATCTAATAAAGATTTATGGACTTATGAGCTGGAATGTGTATTTTTTCAGCGTAAGCAGTCAAATGTAAATGATTTAGGGGCATCAGTGATAAGGTTTCTTGACTAAAACATCACAGAGGATTTAACTGTGCAGAAAAGAATCTGTTGGCTGATGTTACTCCACAAAAGCATGACTATCTGTAGGAGGACCTGTCTGGGTATGCCAGCTCTGCATGTCAGCTATCACTACCATTCAGCACTGGGTTGGGTGCCAAAGCAGTTTGGACATAATTATTTCAATGAATGTATGAAAAACAGATAGGTATTAGTCTAAATGCATGCACTATATAGTCACTGTTAGTATGATTATGATTTTCAATGTAGGTCTTTAATTTTAACTCAGACCTGAATAATAACTTACGTACTACTGTTTTACTAGGCTGTAATAAACAAATATATAAACAAGTTAAATACAGGCGTACAGTTAACCAAATACATTTATAAAGAGAAGGCGATGGCGCAGTGCCGTCATTAATTCATTATTATTAGTCATTCAGCTAATGGGTTTATAGTTTTACGTTATCTTATCAGTGCAGTCAATGCAATGATCCTGCAGCGAATTACAGCCCTTAACCTGAACAAATGGCGCTTCACCGAGGTCAACTATGCCGACCAATTAACGAGTGTGTTTGTCACCTTCTGAGCCAATCGGCGCTAAGTGGTGACGCCCCCTCCGAACCGGGGGTGATGAGGCGAGAGTTGTATAAATCCAGGTCGGTTTGTCTGGTTCTGTTACTCTAAACTTGGACAGCATACAGGACCGACTTCGGAGTCCCGACCATCGCATTCTTTTGCTCTGTGCGACGCTGTGGACATTCGACGGCTACACCAAAGGAAATAGCTGCTTTATGATGGGGACAGCAAAAGTAGACAGAACAGCCAGAAGGGTGAGTGAGATTTAAAAACAGTTTGTAATCACGTTGTGTATGTGAAACAGATTTGCGAACAATTTTCCATGCAAAATCCTGAAGTTTGGCTGATCTTTCGTCCCTATAAGATGAGTGGTGACTGCGGTTATCTCTGCGCAATAAACTTCTCCACTCTGTTAGCAGCTTGTAGACAATTACATCATGCCACACAATTACAATTACAACAGACCACACAAACAGTAAGATCTGGCGTACTACATCACACATACTATTGGCAGTAGCCTTTAAATTGATTTAAATCTCTAATTGTACCCTAATATCTCTCTCTCTCTCTCTCTCTCTCTCTCTCTCTCTCTCTCTCTCTCTCTCTCTCTCTCTCTCTCTCCCTCCCTCCCTTTCTCTCTCTCTCTCTCTCTCTCTCTCTCTCTCTCTCTCTCTCTCTCGTGTTTATGTGTGTGTGAGGGAAAGAGAGAAACATTGCGTCCGATATTATGGGATTTGGGGGATTTTTATGTGGTTGTGTAGATCCAGTTACCTTATTTTGTTGTTTTAACGGGTTAAAATGTAGGTTTCCTATAATGTAGCTATAGTTTCGTAGCCAATGTGTCTTGAATGTTGTTGGAGTATTAAAGTGATTATTCTTTGTGCAGATTTTGAAGCCGGTTATTGAAAAACAGCGGCGCGACCGAATCAACAGGAGACTCGAGGAGCTGCGCGCGCTGCTGCTCAGCACCACCCGGGACTCGGTAAGACCTCTCCTCTGTCTGCCCCACCCCATCTAGTGGCCGTATGTCGGTACTGCCGGAGGTGTTAATCTGAAATACAGCACGTTACACTGCCTTACAGGCAGTTCTTGGCTCTCTGTAGTGTTTGTGGTGCACGGCTGCATATTTATATTTTCGCACGACACAACACACTTCATGTTCAGTTGATTAATCCACTTACATTTTTAGTGATGCAGTAGTTCATTCATTCATTCACTCGCCCCTGTTTCCACGTGCAGCGTCTGCGGAACCCAAAGCTGGAAAAAGCAGAGATTCTGGAACTGACAGTGGAATTCATCCGCAAAAAAGCTGACCACATACTCACCCAACTCACAGGTAAGACATTTATACAATAATAACATATTATTACACACATATTTTAACATATTATAACATTCAACTTACACGTATGATATTAATACATATTGACATATTATTTTATATTACTGTTTGTTGACAAGCACCAGGGAAACACCATTTCACTACAATGTATTACTTGTAATATGGTATATTGACAATAAATACCCTTGGGTCTTGAGTCTTACCATATTATAACTCCTATATGTAACAGATTATAACATATACTCACATATAACATTTATACATATTAAAGGAAATAGTTTCATTTTCTATTCTGTTCTATTTTTTGAATGGGTTTCAGTGCAGAAACATTTCTAACGTGATATTTTTCTGTTTCCTCTCTCAAAATGTGCTACCTGTCCCTCTCTCTCTTCTTCTGTCTCTCTCTCCTCTCCTTCACATGTTCCTTTTATATCCTACTGCTTCTTCCCCTCATTTCTCATTTACTCATTCTGTCTCTATCTCTCTGTCCATCTCTCTCTCTCTCTCTCTCTCCCTCTCTCCCTATCTCTCTCTCACCTCTGCACACACCTGCCCTTGCTCCTCTGCCCTCCACTCTCTCTTTCCCTCTTCCATTTCTTTCTCACTATTTCTTTTCATCTTTTTATCATTCTCACTTTCTCTCTGTCTTTCTTCCCCACTTCTCCTCCTTGGCTCCTCTTTCTTTCTCTTTTTCCACTCTTTCTCTCCCCTCTCTTGTCATGTGGACTTCTTCTCTTTATTTCTTATCTCTTTATATCTGTCTCTCACTCCTTTACCACTCTGTTCTCCATCTCTCTTGTATCTCTTCTCTATCCCTCTATCTCTTTCCCCTGGCCTTTTCCACTCTTCTGTCCACGCTTTTCCTTTTGCGGTGTTCTCTCTATCTTTATTTCTTTTCTCCCTCCCTCCTTTATTTTTTCCTTCCCTCTTTCTTTCTTCCTTTCTTCCCTTCAATTCTGTCTCTGCTTTTCTTCTCCCCTTCTTCCTTTCCTTCTCTCGTTCTCTCCTTTGACTACTTTTACCTTTCTGTCTTCCTTTCTTTCTTTGCCCTCCTCATTTCTCTCTCCCTCTGTATTTGTCTTTCTTTTTCTCTCTCCCTTCTTTCTATATCTCTTTTCTTTTTTCCCCTCCTTTCAACCTTTCTACAATTCTACTACTTTTTTCTCTTCCTGTTTTCTCTCTCTCCTTTCTTTCCTTCTCTCTCGCTCCCTTTTTTTCTTCCTTTCCTTAGTGATGGACTCCAAAGACTCCACTCCCTCCACCTGCCACAGTGGATCCAAAGGAAGCCAGTCAGTGGGCTCCACAGCGGAGCCAGCCGACGCAGCAAACCGCAGCATGAAAGGGACCAGTGCTCAGTCCCCGCCACTGGCCCCAGGGGTGGAGCAGAGGAACCAAGAGCCTACCTGCATGAGAGAGACCAGTAATCAGACGGACTCCTGCGTGAGCAGGCCCACTAGCAGCCAGTCTGGCTGCCCCCCAGTGCTCACAGACTCCTGCCCCAGATTCGGCCGCAGTGCTGGGGATGTGTTTGCGTTGCCTAACAACCCCAGTGCCCTCTACGCCACCCCTTTCAGCCTCCATCCCTTTGCCCCCTTCCCCCCTCCTCCCCCCACTCTTCCTCAGATCTCTCCATCTCTGCATCCGTTCCCTTCTCCTCCCTACTCCCTCTCTCCTCCCTCCTCCCCTAGCTTCTCCTCCATTTCTCCTCCTCTCTTCTCCTCCTCTCCCCCGTGCCTCTCCGTCCCATCCTGTCGTTTCGTCTTCCCAGCATCCCTCTCTCCTGGGGTGTCAGATCTCTCTTGCTCCTCCTCCGCAGCCAGCTCACCTGCCAGCTCACCTGGCTTTGCCATGGCAACACCCACCGGCCACGCCCACCCCACCCCTGTGGCTGCTGCCCCACCTCTTCCTCCTGTCGCCTTGACGATGACCCCGGTGCAGTTCCGATGTGCTGTGGACAGAGGTCAGCCCAGACGGACATTGTTCCTGGGCAGCCCAGTCGCTAGCAATGTGCCAGTGTGGAGACCCTGGTCCTCCTGAAGCGCTTGAGGTAGCAGCTGAGGTACCACACCTGAAGATCTAGGCCTAAGGTACCACACTTGAAGATCTGCTGCTGCACCTGAAGATCTGTGCCTTCCACAACTTATGGTGTGTTGCTACGGGTCCACACGTGGGGTTTACAGCTGGGGTTTCACCTGAGGGGGCTGCACCTGATTCCCCACCTGAAGCTCTGCGTCCTGGGTAGAGAGGTGAAGCTGCTAGTCAGTGTTTGACAGTTGGGCTAACTTTTAGGAGATCAGGAGCTTGAGAAGCGAGACTGAGAAAAAGGACTGATAAGGAAAAACAGGGTCTGTCACTCTTCAGTGATTTATTTAAACATGAGTCAACAACAGTTCTCAGAGCTCATTCAGTCAGGTTTAATTCACTTAAATGGTGAAAATGTCATTAGTAATCTAAAACAACATATGGTGGTTTGCATGTTGCATTCCTCCTTTATGTTTGTTTACATGTCATCATTCCAGAGAGATCTGTTGTGTCTGTCTTAATGTTATTTGTAAATACACTATTTATTTGATATGCTGAATATGTACATTTTTGTAAATACTGACCAAAATAAAACTCTAATTTTTACATTTAACAAACTGTCATTGTGTTTGATTAAATCCAGTCAAATTTTAATGAATGCAAGACTGGGTTTTGGAAACTGAATGATCACAGTATTTATTTTTATATTTTAACAGTTTTGCCATTTCTGTACACCAGCTAGCATTTAATTACAGTATGAACCACCCCAGTTCAAGTTTCAAAGTGTATTGTCATATGTACAGTAAGAAAACTTTCCCCACACAATGAAATTCTTTCTGTGCTGTCCACATGGATGCCAAACGTAAAAAAAGACATTAAAGCAACACTAAGTCGTTTTTTCAACCTTAAAATAATGTTTCCAAAATCGTTTCAGTGGTTCACCAACTTATAACTGGGTGAAAGGCACTTCTGAATTCGCTTTGCTGCCCTCCATGGGCTATGTAGTTTTGAATGAGAGACAATTCCACTTCCAAACTGTAGGAAGATGACTGAAGATGAAAACTCAGTGCTTCTTTAATGGAAATATACACCTCTGCACTGAACCTTTATTAGTCCCATAATGAAATGTACACTTCTGCATTTAACCTTTAGATGAAAACTACTTGGTGTAGCTTTAAGACAAAACCAAAAGGCGTAAGACACAGTAAAAGGAATAAATACGACACTCTACACCCCAGTAGTACTGCTACTGAGCAGTAAGTCAGTGTTGCCATTCCATTACACCAGTGTTAGCATCCCAGTAAGCCAGCATTAGCGTCCCAGTAAGGTGGTGTTAGCATCCCAGTACACTGTTGTTAGCATCCCATTACACCAGTGTTAGCATACCAGTAACCCAGTGTTAGCATCCCAGTAATGTGGTGTTAACATCCCGGTACATTGTTGTTAGCATACCATTACAACAGTGTTAGCATTCCAATACACCAGTGCTAGTGCAGTAGTAGTAGTAGAGTTTTTCTTGTCACAATACAAAGTATAGTGAGATGTTCAGAACAGCCCACAGATAAGAATAAGCGGTAGATAAGAATAAAATTAGAAATGGATAAAAATAGGTAGGTAGAATTAAAATATATGCAATATATGCAAGTAATACTAAAAAACAATATAAAACAAATACATAGATTTTACAATACCAAGCTATGGATAAATAAATAAGGTGCAGAATATGCCAGCAACAGATATCAGCTAGCACAGCTCGGCATAGAATGTTAGTAATTCTCCCTCGCAGCACCTCAAAACAGGGCTACAACAAGGCTACATCGTGGCCACGCAAGGGCTGCATGTGGGCCATGGCCAGCTTTGACTGCATCAGGGCCACATCAGGGCTACACCAGGGCCACATCAGGACTACATCAGGGCCACATCAGGGTTACACCAGGGCCTCATCAGGACTACATCAGGGCCACATCACAGCTACATCAGGGCCACATCACAGCTACATCAGGGACACATCAGGCCCACATCAGTGCCACATCAAGGCCACATCAGGGCTACACCAGGGACACATCAGGGTCACGTAAGGGACAAATCAGGGCTGCATGTGGGCCGTGGCCAGCTGTGTCTGGCCAGAACCCTGCGGCCTGGACATTGTCAGTGTAAATTAACTGACAACTTACGTGGCCCTGATGTAGTCTTACAGAGGCTTGTAATGCTTTATAATCTCAGTCTCAGTGAAGTCATTTCCTCCACTGCCCTCGTGTTGTGTGTGTGTGTGTGTGTGTGTGAGAGAGAGTGAGAGAGAGAGAGAGAGAGAGTGAGAGAGAGTGCAGCATGTGGGGTTGAAAATGTCAAGACTGTGACCAGAAAGAGCACAAGAAAGAGGTGTCTGTGTGTGCGTGTGCGTGTGTGTGTGTGTGTGTGTGTGTGTGTGTGTGCGTGCGTTTGTGTGTGTGCGAGAGAGAGAGAGTGAAAGAGAGAGAGGAGAAAGAGCACATGAGAATGCAACTTCCTGTTTGGATTTGGGAATCTAGCAAGAACTCCTCCTCTTTTCTCTCTTTCTCTTTTCCTCTCTCTCTCTGTCTCTTTCCCATCTCTCTCTCTTTCTCTTTTCCTCTCTCTGTCTCTGTCTCTCTCTCGCTCTCTCTCTCAGTCTCTTTCCCTTCTCACTCTCTGTTTCTAGCAGGAAAAATATGCCTGAAGCCCTTGGAAAAGTGACGTCAACTTTCCTCTCCTACACACACACACATACATACACACACCCACACTACACACACACACACACACACACACACACACACACACATATAGGTCTGTTAGTTGTTAAATGGAAAGACTATGACCCCTCCCCCCAGCTCCCACACACACAGCATTCTGTTAGACGAAAGACCTCCCTCTCTCTCAGTACACACACACACACACACACACACACACACAGAGTCCCGTTAGACTAAAGTCCTGCCTCTCTCCCTCCCTCCCTCTGCCTCTCATTCTAAATGTGAACAGACTCCCTATGAGAGAGCTGAGCAGAAACACTCCACAGACAATCTCACCAGTTTCCCATCCACTATCGGAATATTATAGGAATGTTGTTCAAGCGTTTACAGGACGTAAGGGGTGCTGGCGTTCCCCTCTGACCCCTCGGGCCAGGGACTAGCTGGACATTCTGCTGGGCGAGGGACATTTGCCTTAGCCAGGGCTTCTGTGCTTGTTTGTAGGGGCTTGGCATTGTCGGTCGTGCGGTGGAATTCGGAGCCAAAGTGTGCGTGTGTGTTTTTCTGTAGTGCGGCCCTAAAGGAAGTGCTTGTTCTCGGGCTGACCCCCCCACCCCGCCCCCCACCCTCAGTGTCCAGCGTTGCTCAGAACTTCCTGTGGTGGAGGGGAGGGGAGGGAAGGGAGGAGAAAAGACGAGAGGAGAAGAGAAGAGAGGCTCCAGCTCCCTGCCCCGCTCGTTCTATCACATAAGGACCACACACTGCTCCCTCAACTCCTCGTTTCTAGACTCCTCGCTCGACTGCTGCTGCGTTTGTGCCCAATCCGCCGCTTTCCCCCGTTGGGCGACAGGACGAGGCGCCGCGGTGGCCGCCGACACGCTCGCTCGGGCGGGCTGGGCGTCAGATTCTGAGCGCTGGATCGGTGATCTCGCTTCCTCTCCGCCTGCTTCATTTCCTGTCTGCGACGGGAGCCCTTCAGGAGAGCCAATCTGGAGAGCCCTTCTGGGGAACACAGGACAGGCTCAACTCTCACTGCCATTTCCACACGGATGGCTCAAAGGGAGTCGACATCAAATGGAGACTAGTCAACTTTCCTAGTAGCCTAGCCATCTTTGCTGTGTGTTCAGAGGATAAAGGGAGTGCTGTTTCTCTGACTTGCTCATCCTTCTCAAGTGTGTAAGGTTTACGTCCTAAGTGTGTGTGTTTACCTTTTGGGATTTTTTTTTTTTCAATTTGAAACTGGAATATTTTCCCTGCTGTGGTTTTGGAAATTCTGTGTGAGAGGAGGAGTGAGAGGGGGTTGTGTGTGTGTGTGTGTGTGTGTGTGTGTGTGTGTCCGTGTGGAAGACAGGAAGACAGACAACACGTCACTCTCAGAACTCAGAACCACACGCTGGAAAGTGATTATTGTTTTCAAAAACTCTGAGTCACTTTGTGGCATACTACATAACGGATTGCTGCGTGTTGTGTGTGCGTGTGTGTGTGCCTGTGTGTGTGTGTGTGAGACAGTTACTGTGTGTATCTGTGTCCAAGCTCAGAAGTACTGTGTATTACACGTGGAAAGGGTGTAGACCTTTTGTTGTTACTCCCATTGTGTGCATGTATGTGTATGTGTGTGTGTGTGCATAACCACATACACACAGAGTGAGTAGTGTTGACTGAATGAAAGTACATGTATTGGTAGTGCTGATCATAGCTGAATCACAGTGGACAGGGCTGAGGTTTGTGTGAGGTTTGTGTGTAACCTTCCACTGGACTAGAGGATCTGATGTGAGACTTACTCCAAGACTCTCACACTGGACTAGAGAATCTGCGGTCAAGAGGAGAACCCAAAGGACCTGACATCTCCACATTAAACATCTCCTCTTCTTTGAGCCCTCTGCTGGGCTGAACAACTGCACATGCCCCTGTCACTGTCCAGCAGAGTTTTCTTTTTTTTTTTTTGAATTTCTTTTTGATTTTATCATTTTTATCATTTTTGTCACCCACCATTGTCACTCCCCACTTCCTGGGTGCGTCACTATGACAACTCTGGAGACGTAGGTCTTTGGTCCGCCTCTGCTCATCAGTCATCTGGGCCCCATGTGGTCGGAGGGCTGATAGCTTGCTCCCCACCCCACCCCCGCCATGAGGAACAAGGCCACCAAGCAGAAGACAGGACGCAAGAGGGCGGGGCCTGACCAGGCCTTTGGCTGTGACCTCACCGAGCATCTCTTAGCAACCGGACAGGATGGTAAGACACTTCCAAAGCTCTCTGTCTGTCTGTCTGTCTATCTATCTATCTATCTATCTATCTATCTATCTGTCTGTCTGTCTGTCTGTCTGTCTGTCTGTCTGTCTGTCTGTCTGTCTGTCTGTCTGTCTGTCTGTCTGTCTGCCCGCCCGCCCGTCCGTCCGTCCGTCCGTCTGTCTGTCATCTGTCTGTGAATTAGTCTGTGGGTTTGTCTCTAGTTTCTTTTGCAGTCCTACAGTGGATTGACAAATAGAGTGATTGATGGATGAATTGATTACACATTAGTGTATGCCCCACACACATTAGTATATCCCACCACACACACATTAATATATCCCGCAAACACACACACACAAACCTTTTGGACTTTCACTGACAGGAGTCAGGAGACTAGCTACCATACCACCACACACACACACACACATTAATATATCCCCCCCCACCCCCCACCCCCCACCCCACACACACACATTACATTACATTACAATACATTTAGCAGACGCTTTTATCCAAAGCAACTTACAACAGAGGACAGCTTACAACACAAATGAAGCTACAGATATGCAGAGAAGAACAGAATAAGCATGAGCGTCACAAATTACAGAGCACAGAGCAAGCTAAAACATAACAAAGTAACAAAGTACAGGACAGTGCTACTAAGTAGAGGTTAGCGTTGTTAGGATGGAAAGTGCTCACGAAAAAGAGCGGTCTTCATGTGCCACTAGAGTTGGCACATTAGTATGTGCCTGCACACACACACACACACACACTTGTATGTGCCTACATAAACACATACCCACATTACTGTATTCCACACACAAAAACATACACACACACACATTAGTATGTATCCCACACACATTCATATATGCCCTAAAAGGATCACCGATGCTGCGATGAGGGCATAAGGGAGCCAAAGCGGAAGGCCCTGAGATTTGCACGTTAGCAAGGAGGCTACAGGCCTAGGATTCTAGCTTTGGGTGCACAGACTTAGCCTGGCCATAAACCTGTCTACACACTTCCGCTCGATTATCATCTACCTACAGTGGTAGTCTGGGTTTCCTTCAATTGAGATGGTTGTCTCCGTTGGTAGCTTTACAGCCTCCAATCAGCGAACAGAGGGAGTATTTGTGAGCAGTGACGTCGCCCTTTGTGCACTATATTGTAGTGTATTGTTGTATAGTGTCAATGGCAGTGGAGAAAATGTTTTTAGAATTTTATTTGATTTTCCAGCTGTACGAAATGTAGTGCAGTACGGGTGCTGGTTTTATGACCAGTTTAGCACAGACCCTCTCTTTACCCAGGATGTTAGCTTGGGGTGCTAGCCTGGGATGGTAGCACAGGATGTTAGCTCATGATGTTAGCTTGGGGTGCTAGCCTGGGATGCTAGCACAGGATGCTAGCTCAAGATGTTGAGAGGGTCAAGAGGGTGCTAGCTCAGGGGGTTGCCTATTCCTGGATTGGACAGATCCATTGGCTAGCATTGTAGGCGATGTGCGACGTGTACACATGTACACAAACAGCTGCCAATGGTATAGGGTGCAGATAAACCTGTATTTTACTTCGCTCGGGATAAATACATAGTCAAACTAATTCAATTTGGCATTACTGAAGGACTATGTGGTATAATATCTACATATCATCAAACACGAAATGTTTTTCTTACTTGTGAAAGGAGATGCCCTGCTGTCTGTAGTATTCATTGGCATAGTTGTAGCAGCCAGAAGCAAAACACTGGGTGCCTTTAGAGCGTTAAATTCCTTGGCCGGTGCTGCTCTGCCATGCTTGCAGATGAAAGTAAAACTTTTCAAAATGGCGGCGCTGCTGACATGCCAAAAGTCATGTGACGTCCAATCCAGGAATAGAGATCAATGATGTAGTCTGAGTCAGAGTATTACAGTAAGAGTATTTACTCCTAGATAGTAGATAACCAGCTCTGCGTGTGTGTGTGTGTTGTTACTGTACTCAGACACACACACATGGCCTCTGTAGGAACACTGCTCTAGTGTAAGGGCGCAGGTAGAAACAGTATGGGTAGTGTGTGTGTGTGTGTGTGTGTGTTTTTGTAACCCATGGTGCTACTGCCAAAAGCTACACACACACACACACACACACACACACACACATCTATGGTGCTGCTGCTGATAGCTAAACACACACACACACCATGGATGATGGTGCAGGAGAGTGCTGGTTATCAACTCCTTCCCCTCTGCTCCTATTTACTAGTTCAGACATTCCTCCTTGTGTACCATGTATCATGTTGCACCAGAACCATACACCAGACCATCCATCTTGTTATTGTACCCATAGTTCAAGTCCTCTGCCTTGTTAATCTACCATGAGTTCCAGAATCACATTACATTACATTGCACTGCATTGACACTCTTATCCAGAGCAACTTAAAGTGAATTAGGTACAGAGCCAGTCCCCCTGGAGCAATGTGGGGTTATATGCCTTTAAGTGAATGAGGTACAGGGACAGACACCCTGGAGCAATGTGGGGTTAGATGCCTTACAGTGAATGAGGTAGCGGGACAGTCCCCCTGGAGCAATGTGAGGTTAGATGCCTTACAGTGAATGAGGTACAGGGACGGTCCCCCTGGAGCAATGTGGGGTTAGATGCCTTACAGTGAATGAGGTAGAGGGACAGTCCCCCTGGAGCAATGTGGGGTTGGATACCTTACAGTGAATGAGGTAGAGGGACAGTCCCCCTGGAGCAATGTGGGGTTGGATACCTTACAGTGAATGAGGTAGAGGGACAGTCCCCCTGGAGCAATGTGGGGTTGGATGCCTTACAGTGAATTAGGTACAGGGACAGTCCCCCTGGAGCAATGTGGGGTTGGATACCTTACAGTGAATGAGGTAGAGGGACAGTCCCCCTGGAGCAATGTGGGGTTGGATGCCTTTCAGTGAATTAGGTACAGGGACAGTCCCCCTGGAGCAATGTGGGGTTAGATGCATTACAATGAATTAGGTACAGGGACAGTCCCCCTGGAGCAATGTGGGGTTAGATACCTTACAATGAATTAGGTACAGGGACAGTCCCCCTGGAGCAATGTGGGGTTAGATGCCTTACAATGAATTAGGTACAGGGACAGTCCCCCTGGAGCAATGTGGGGTTAGATACCTTGGATGCCTCATCCATGGGGTTAGATACCCCATGGATGAGGTAGCAGGAGACGCTGGTTATTCACTCCCCCACCAAAACTCCAATTCCTACACAAATTCCCTGACCATTAAGCCACAGCTGCCCCCATCAAAGTGCCCTGCCTGCATCCAGTCCATCTTTAAGCTATCTATAGCCTACAACCTGTAATGGGTTAGATCCCATTTGATGAAGTGTCTTTTTCTGACCTCCACCCTCCACCCTATCTTTATTCTCACCTTGCCATAATCACTGATTTTCACCTCACTCATGTGCAATGAATTGTACAAAATTTATATACATTTTTATCTAAAACTTGCAAGCAAAATATATACTTTTGTTGCACGGCAAATATGTGAAAGTGGCCATAATTATGAGTAAGTCATACAATTAAATAAAAAAAAAAACATTAGGAGCTTTCCAATGTTGTAATTGTAATTTATTTTATTTATTAGTGACCATGTACAATTTTGAACATAAATGATGGCATTTGAGGGATTGTACCCGAGTTAGTATGAGGCTAATTTACATGCAGTCCGTTAGCATGTCCTGCTAGCAACCTGCAAACACAGCAAGAAGGGTACTGAAAGACCTGGGTAGCTGTATTTCTCATGGTACATACTGTTGTAATACTGTACGGCATCTGTAAGGGATGGAGCTTGGTATCCATTACATTAGTAACCCCCCTCCCAATCCCCCAAAAAGATATGCTACTGCCTGAGTCAATAGCCTAGCACTTGGTAGGGTGTCTGTTTCCCAAACTGTAAGTTTGCTGGTTTGAAATTAAGTCTGGACTGCACACTGCACACTCCAAGAGTGGATATGTAGTTCGGTTCAGTATAGGAATGAGCGTGTGAGTGTGATTTTTGGGGATTAGATGATGACAATGTGTGTGTGTGTGTGTATGTATGTATCTGTGTGTGTATGTGTGTACATGTGTATGTGTGTGTGTGAGTGTATACATGTGTGTGTACGTGTGTAAGTGATGTGGAATATGTTGCATTCTGTGGCGAATGCTGCATTCTGTGGTGTATGGTTAGGTACATAATTAAGGGTAATAAGTATGGTCTTTGTTGGAGATGGGTGTGCTATTAGCAACATGCTAAAGCTAATCTGCTATACTTCAGAAGACATGACATAAGCCTCGGCTAAAGCTTCAGACTGACAGGATATGCAGACTAAATCTGTTTGTTTTATACCTACTGTAGATATACAGTATAGACCTGTTCGTTTTAGACCTATGGTAAGAGAAGGTCCCATTTTTATCATTGTGATCACACAGCACAGTGCTCACAATGACATACACCCTCTGCATTTAACCCATCACACACGTGAGCAGGGGGCAGCTATGACAACGGTGCACAAGGAGCAGTGCGTGGGGACCTCAGTGGCGCCATTGCCGATCCAGGATTCAAACCTGCACTCTAGTAGTCAGAGGTCCAATAACTTAACCGCTATGCCACCACTGCCCCTGTACATGCACAGCATAAACCTGTAGCTATACAGTATAAACTGTAGCTATACAGTATAAACCTGTTTGTTTTAAACCTACTGTAGCTATACAGTATAAACCTGTTTGTTTTAGACCTGCGGTAGATGTACAGTATAAACCTGTTTGTTTTAGACCTATTCTAGATACACAGTATAAACCTGTTTGTTTTAGATTTTTGGTAGATATACAGTACAAACCTGTTTGTTTTAGGATGTATGCAGATGCCTTCAGACATATACTGATGCCCTCATGCCTTTAAAACATATGTAGATGGCTGCGGTATACGTGACACACCTACACAGATTGGTATGTAGTTTAATAAACACAGAGATGGGTGTATGGTTTAACACACACACACAGTGTGTAAGTGTGTGTGTGTGCGCATGTACGTGTGTGAGTGATGGTAGCTGCACGACTAGGTCTGTGTGCATTTACAGCCTGTATTAGGAAGGGGTTCGTATTATGGTAAATAGACTGCATTTATATAGCGCATTCCTATACTCGTCAGTGTACATGAAGTGCTTTACATCGAATGCCTCACATTCATGCATTCACACACACATTCACTGACCGGTTGCGAAGGCTACCATGCAAGGCACCAATTAGCACACGGGGAGCAGTTAAGGGTTCAGTGTCTTGCTCAAGGACACTTTGACCTAGCCAGAGAGGTTGGAATCGAATCAATGACCCTTTGGTTGTTGGGCGGCTCGTCTACCTACTAGGCCACTGTCGTCCCAAAGATTACTAAACAGCTGGCTGTGTGTGCAAAGAGGTAGTTTGGGTCTGTGACTGGGTCTGTGTGTGTTTAAAGTATTAGGGCTTTGTATTACTGAGGAGATGGATGTGTGTGTGTGTCGATAGGTGACTGTATGGATGGATGGTATTAGGTGACTATGGATGTATATACAGTTAAGGAGTGTGTGTAGATGGGTACGAGAGGAGGACTGTATGAGTGTCTGTAAATAGGTGACTGTATGTGTGTAAATTGGGGACTGTATGAGTGTGAATAGGTGACTGTATGTGTTTGTATAAATAGGTGACTGAATGGGTGTTCATAGGTGACTGTGTGTGTTTGGGTAAATAGGTGACTGTATGTGTTAGTGTAAATAGGTGACTGTATGAGTATTCTTAGGTGGCTGTAAGAGTGTGTGTTCATAGGTGACTGTATAAGTGTATGAGAGGAGGATTGTATGATTGTTCGTAAATAGGTGACTGTATGAGTGTGTGTTCATAGGTGACTGGATGAGTGTGTGTAAATAGGTGACTGTATGAGTGTGTGTAAATAGGTGACTGAATGGGTGTTCATAGGTAACTGTATGGGTGTGTGTAAATGGGTGACTGATGGGTGTGAATAGGTGACTGTATTGATAGATGAAATAACCTGTTTCACTGGGTCTATGTATGTTTAAGTATTAGATAGGGCTTTGTATTACTGAGGATGTGGGTGTACATAGGTATGTAGAGTCTATGTAGATAGGTGACTGTATGGGTGGGTGTAGATAGGCGACTATATGAATGAGTATAAATAGGTAGCTGTAGTAGCTGTATGGATAGATAGACAGTTTCGGAGGTAAACAAGGAGCCATTTTGAGACATACTCAAGGGCGGTGGTTTCCCAGAAGGCTTTGTGTGTTTCAATAGCAGGAAGTCAGATTGTTGTTCACAGCGGGCACACACACTCATGTGCAGACACACATATGCACACACATACCTACGCACACTGACACACACACACACACACACAGCTGCATGTAGCTATACTTCAAGGCCTTTAAAAGGGCGTTTAGGAGACTAATTATATTGTGTGTCTGGCTGGATCAGGGGGTGGAGCATGAAACCTGCAATAGGGTGTGTGTGTGTGGGGGGTGTGTGTGTGTAAGATAACTTTGTCTGTGAATGATGTGAGCACTAATATGGTCAGCATTGTTTGTGAACATGTCTGTAGTTATAGTGTGTGTGTCTGTGTTTATTACTGTATGAAGATCAGCCTCACACATAACATGTAATGTGGATCTGTGTATACTTGCTGTGTGTGTGTGTGTGTGTATGTGTGTGCACACGTATGTGGGTGTAAATGTAATTCTGAGTGTGTGAGTGTGTGTCACCTCCTTCCGCTCTCACAAACAAAGCATTTCCTCCCGCTCCACACTTCCTGTTCTAAAGGGGCGGGACTGAGTGCTTGACTTCCTGTGTCCACAAAGACCAAGACACAGAACCCGAGAGAGAGAAAATTTTAGTTTGTAAACAAATCAATGTTATTTACTATTGCAGTATTCATTTTCTATCTCTCAATAATAAAGTGTGTAATAAAACACCCATCACACAGACAGTCAGACACACTCTGACACACACACACACACACACACACAAACACACACACACACACACACACACACACACACACACACACACACACACACACACACACACACACACACCATGGACAGGATGTAGACTTTAACTTAGAATAGCCACCTGGACAGGACATGTCCATCTGTGTGCCTGTGTGTGGGTGTGTTTGTGTGTGTGTATTTGTGTGTATGTACTGCGTGTGTGTGTGTGTGTGTGTGTGTGTGTGTATGTACTGTACGTGTGTGTGTATATGTGTGGGTGGGTTTGTGTTTGTGTGTGTATATGTACTGTATGTGTGTGTGTGTCGGGGTGTGGCTGGGTAATGTTAAGGTGTAAGTGACTGAATGTAGAAAAACAATTGTGTTGCACTCCCAAAAATAATGAAAACCTGTGTAAAGTTCACCGTGGGTGTGTCCTCTGTCCTCATCTGTCTGTCTGTCCGTCTATCTGCCTGTCTGTCCGTCTATCTGTCTGTCTGTCTGTCTTTCTGTCTGTCTGTCTGTCTGTCTGTCTGTCTGTCTGTCTGCCTGTTTGTCTATCTCTAACTCACTCACCTGTTGAGGAGAAATCTGTGATGTGAAGTATTGAATGTTGACTAATATGTGTGTGTGGGGAAAGTTCCATTCCTCTTCTAAAGTACTCTGGGAGTCGTTTTAGATCTGGACCCTGAGTATGGCAATACACTGATGATGATGATGATGATGATGATGATGATGATGATGATGATGATGATGATGATGATGATGGTGGTGGTGGTGGTTTAGAGAGAGCACAAGATACTTGTGCACGGAGCACAAGTGTGAAGGAGGTGAAGAGTACCTTTGGGAGAAGAGATTTAAGCCTTCCTCGCTACAAGCCTTATTCTAACATACTATTTTTTGGGAAAACACTTAGCACTTTAGATTTTATTATTATTATTTCCATACTATTATTTCCTGATTCCTGAGTAAATCATCCTATTGTTGGGTTTGTTTACTAAGTCACATGGTCCAGTTGGTCTGAAAAAATTCCAGGATACCTCATCAGCGCACCTCAGTATCTACAGGTGCACCAGGTGATGGTGATGATGATGATGATAATGGTGATGATGATGATGTGTCTCCAGTTCCTCAGGTGCTAAGGACATGTGCGGAGTTTATTGAGGAGCATGGAGTCGTTGATGGAATATACCGACTGTCCGGAGTTACCTCTAACATCCAGAAGCTACGGTAAACACCACAACTCTATCATGTCTAGTCTTTTTTACCAAAATGGATATGTGTTGCCATGTCTGTTTATGTGTGTACGTGTGTGTCTACGTGTGCATACGTACATGTGTGTCGGTGCATGCATGTGTGTGTGTATGTGTGTGTGTGTATATACGTGTGTGTGTACTCCTAGGCAGGAGTTTGTGACTGATTCATGTCCAGAGCTGACTAAGGAGGTGTACCTGCAGGACATCCACTGTGTGGGCTCCCTCTGCAAACTCTACTTCAGGGAGCTGCCCAATCCCCTGCTCACATATGAGCTCTACAAGAAGTTTACTGTACGTACAAGAACACACACACACACACACACACACACACACACACACACACACACATTTGAGTTAAAGGAGAGGTTCGGTGTGAATAAATCCATAGCCCTGTTGTTTGAAGTCGCAGAGGGCTGTTGGTAGGAAAAAGAACAAGAACATTTGATGCAGCTTAAACCGAATAATGACCTGGTTGCTAACACTAACTGAATGGGGCGTAGAAAGTACCTTTCAGTTTAATTTTCCTAGTGTGTGTATGTCAGTAAGACTCCTGCCACATATCTCCTGTGATTTCCATAATGTTTGTGAAAGTCCTAAAGGTTTGGTTGTTAACTTTGTTTCTGCTCCAGTCATGGTGTGGTGTGGAACAGAAAAGACTGCAAATGTGTGTGGGTGCATGTGTGTGTGTGTAGTACCAAACAGCAGACAAGTACTTTGGACTCCAAATCATGGCTGAACTCGGGTGATGTTGTGTAATGTGTACAAAGCAGTAGGTGTTCAGAATGGTTCTTGATTGAGTACTAGATATGAATGGTTCCTGATTCAGTGCTTGAGAAGAATGGTTCCTGATTCGGTGCTAGATAAAAATGCTCCCTGATTCAGTAATAGATATGAATGGTTCCCAATTTGGTGCTAGATAAGAATGGTTCCTGATTTGGTGCTGGATACAAATGGTTCTTGTTCAAGGACGCATATGGGATGAGGACCTCTGAGGAGAGTTTTTCACCTATTAATGGAGTGCTTTTACTTCACAATACAGTTTATGCACCAAGTACAACTTTTAACATTTCAGAATCACACTGCATCATTTATAGTTACAATCTGTCCACTGGAGGCCATTTACAATACCACTTGTATTTTTCAAACATGTTTTGAATATCTTTGTGAAACATCTGATGCTGTACAGTGCGCCAACCTTACTGTGATCACCAAATTCCTAGTTACCCACCTCTTACATCACCACTACACCCCTAAGTGTTTATGCTTCCCTGGTTCTCCGACTAGTTGCCACCGTGAGCATTTGGCATTCTGGTTCCGGCGAGTTCCAGGTGTGATTGTTTACAATGCGGTTTCGGTAAGTTCCAGGTGTAAGTGTTTGTCCTTCTCTGGTTCTTCAGGATGCCATGTCGGTGAAGGGGGAGAAAGAACAACTCCGCCACATTCAGAGTGTCATTAAGGAGCTTCCTGCTGCCCATTTAAGGTACATTTACCTAACCCATTCACCCATTCACACACTCACTTTCTCTTGCCCATTCATCCATTCACTCATTCAAACACCAACTCTCTTACCCATTCACCCAACCACACACCGACTCTCTCACTTACCCATTCACTCATTCACACACCAACTCTCTTACCCATTCACTCATTCACAAACCAACTCTCTCACCCATTCACCAATTCACACAGCAACTCTCTCACTTACCCATTCACTCAATCACACAGCAACTCTCTCACCCATTTACTCAATCACACACCAACTCTCTCACTTACCCATTCACTCAATCACACACCAACTCTCTCTCTTACCCATTCACTCAATCACACACTGACTCTCCCTTGAATGGGTGAACCTCCACACTGACTCATTCTCTGTCGGTTTGAAAACGCGCTGTCCTGTACTTTGTTACGACGTTGCTTACTCTGTTCTCTATTGTAAGTCACTTGTTATTGTAAGCGTCTGATAAGTGTGATGTAATGTGATATGCCCCGCCCCCCAACAGGACTCTGGAGTACCTGAGCAGACACCTGTCTCACCTGGCAACCCTCAGCCACCTCACCAACATGCATGCACGCAACCTGGCACTCGTATGGGCCCCCAACCTACTGAGGTAAGGCCATAACACACACACACTCACACACACACACACACACACACTCACACACATACACATACACATACACATACACATACACATACACATACACATACACATACACATACACATACACATACACACACTCAAAATCTCCCCTCCGCAGGTGTAAGGATATGGAGCAGGCCTCTTCCTGTTCGGGTGACTCAGCCTTCCTGGAGGTGCGTGTGCAGCAGAGCGTGGTGGAGTTTATCCTGAAGCACACACTGCACATCTTTGGCCCCAGCGCGGATGAACGCACCCCACACAGAGAAGGTACAACAACCCCTGTGGAACACTTTACAACCATGGAGAAACCTTACCATGGCAACACCTATTATTATTAACCATGGCAATATCTATTATTATTAACCATGCCAACGCCTATTATTATTAACCTTGGCAAGGCCTATTAACATTATTATTAACCATGGCAATGCATATTAATATTATTATTTACCATGGCAATGCCTATTAAGGTTATTATTAACCATGGCATCACCTATTATTATTAACCATGGCAAAGCCTGTTAATATTTTTATTTACCATTGCAACGCATATTATTGTTATGATTAACCATGGAAATGCCTGTTATGACTAACCATGGCAACACATATTATTATTATTATTATTATTATTATTATTATTATTATTATTATTATTATTATTATTATTATTATTATTAACCATGGCAACACATATTATTATTATTATTATTATTATTATTATTATTATTATTATTATTATTATTATTATTATTATTATTATTATTATTATTATTAACAATGGCAACACCTATTATTATTATTACCCGTGGCAATGCATATTGCTAATAACCATGGGAACGCTTATCATTATTACCCGTGGCAATGCATATTATTATTATTAACCATCTCCTCTGTCGTGACCCATCCTTTCGTCCCCATATCTCTGCCTGCCCATCTCTGCGTCCCCCCCTTTTTGCTGTGCCCACCTTTGCCCTCTCAACTCTGCTTCCCCATCTCTGCCCCCCCATCTCCCCCACCCATCCCCCCATTATCTCTGTTCCCCCCCCTTTGCCCGGCCACGTCTCCTCCCCCACATCTCTGCCTGCCCATCTCTGCGTCTCCCCCTTTTTGCTGTGCCACCCCCCCCCCCCCATCTCTGCGCCCACATCTCTGCTCTGTGTGCAGCTCCAGGCGCGATGGTGGCTGAGAAGTACGCCACTCTTCCTGTTTCCTGCGCTACTTCCTGTGGCTCACTGAAGCTCATGTCACTGGAGGAGGCACAAGCACGGTCGCTAGGGGCCAGCCACCCCGCCCGGCAACGGGAGAACAGCCTCCCCGACACCAGGATGGCGGCCACACTCTACCATACCGTCATCGACCTCAATGACAGCAAGTATGTAAACACAGTCATCATTAGCACATACAAGCAGCACACAATCACACAGACGCACACACACACACACACACACACTCTACCATACCGCCATCGACCGAAATGACAGCAAGTATGTAAACACACTCATCATTAGCACATACACACACACACACACACACACGCACACACACACACACACTCTACCATACCGTCATCGACCTCAATGACAGCAAGTATGTAAACACACTCATCATTAGCACATACACACACACACACACACAGACGCACACACACACACACACTCTACCACACCGTCATCGACCTAAATGACAGCAAGTATGTAAACACACTCATCATTAGCACATACACACACACACACACACACACACACAGACGCACACACACACACATACTCTACCACACCGTCATCGACCTAAATGACAGCAAGTATGTAAACATCCCCATCATTAGCACACACACACACTTACACATACGCACACACACACTCACTCTACCACACCGTCATCGATCGAAATGACGGCAAGTATGTAAACACCCCAATCATTAGCACACACACACACACTTACACATACGCACACTCACACTAACACACCGTCATCGACCTCAATAACAGCAAGTATGTAAATACACCCATCATTAGCACACATACACACACTTACACACTTACATACACAGACACTCTCTCTCTCTCACACTTACACATCATCTCTGACTCTGCGTCTCACTCTCTTTCAGGCGCAAGCTCTCCAGCAAGTCATCCAAGAGATGGAAGTCCATCTTTGGTCTCGGCCGCTCTGCTAAGCTCAGCCGCAACGGAAGTGTGCTAGTGAGAGCTCAAGACAATGGTACACACACAGACACACACACACACACACACACACACACACACACATACAGACATACACACACACACACACAGACATACAGGCACACACAAAGTCACACACACACACACACACACACACACACACACACACACACACACACACACACACACACACACACACACACACACACACACACACACAACAGTAATGTGCAAAACTTTTAGGCAGGTGTGAAAAAATGCTGTCAAAAGCCAAAGGGTGGTCACACCAAATATTGATTTGAATTAGGTTTCTCTTTTGTTCAGTCACTGCATTTTGTTAATTGATGAACATAAATGATTAACACTTCCATTTTTGAAGGCATTCCTAGTTGACAGCATTTTTTTCACACCTGCCTAAAACATTTGCACATTACTGTACATACATACATACAGACACACCAAATACAAAGTGACACACAGATGGATAATTTCATCCTCCATGTTTTGTTCCTCTCCCCCAGAGAAAGCTGCTATTCGCCCGTCCAAGAGCATGGACTCCATCTGCTCTCTCTCCCTAGGTAAGTATGGCTCCTTTTTTCTCCTCTTCCCATCCTCTCACTCTCTCTCTCTCTCATCAAGTGCCAGTGTGTAAGTTTGTGATGTAGTTCCCCCTCCCTTACAGGAGATGGTGATATGCCCTCTGCTGGGAACAGTGGGGGCAGTAGCTCTGGTGGTGGGGCCTGTAATGGCCTGCCAATCAAATCCAGGACCCTGGGCTCAGAAGCAGACTTCAGCCTATCAGAGGAGAACCTTAAAGTGTGGGGCTTCAGTCCAAAAAGCCCAAAGAAAAGTGTGTCAAGCGCAGCATCATCGCCTAGCAACACCACCTCCTCAGAAGTGGGAAACACAGCGACCACTTCACAGAAGACACTGCCAGAGCAACTTAAGGTGTGTGTGAGTGAGTGTGTGTGGAAACATTTTAGTTAAGTGTAGTTTTCCACTTTTTCATCTATTTGCTTCTACGATATAAGAATACAAAATAAAGATATATTTAAATACATTTAGCTAATGCTCTTTTCCAGAGCTTTACATCTTTTACAGTGAATTAGATACAGGGATAGTCCCCTTGAAGCAATGTCAGATTAAATGGCTTACTCAAAGGCATTTCAGCCATTAATAAGAGTGCATTGTGCTGGTAATTTGTCACTACTGGTATCAAACCTGTGACCCTCCAAACCCAAGACCAACTCTCTAACTATTAGGCCACATCTGCCACACAAGGTCACTACTACCTCACAGATAGGTGTAGAGTGCTGTGCAAACGTGTCTTTGAAAGGTCAAGTTTCAAATCAGGTCTGAAGGCAGAGAGGTGTGTGGAGAGATATTGGCTCCAGCAGTCTAAACGGTACTGATTGTTTTTCCAGGTCTTCAAAGGTGATGAAGCCACTGGTTCGTTCCGGCCGACCTCTCCTAAGAACCGCCGCATGCTCTTCTCAAGCTCCTCTCACCACAGTTCTGGCGGAGGAACCATTGTTGGCTCTGCCCCCCATCTATCTTTCTTTCCGTTGGAATCCCCCTCCTTGTCGCCACGGCACCAGCGTAAAGCTCTCAACATCTCCGAGCCCTTTGCAGTCTCTGTGCCGCTGAGGGTGTCTGCCGTGATCAGTGCCAACAGCACCCCCTGCAGGCCTGGGGGCTCCACTTCATCCAGTCTTAACCCAAACCAGGGCCTCAAACCAGCCAAAGTTCTTTGCCCCCCAGAACCGGGTCACACTGGGGGGCAGAGTGCACCTGACGCCAGCCCAACCTCAACCCCAAAACCCACCCTCCCCTCACACCCCAGCCCTGCCAAAGGAGAGGGGGAGGCCCTGACACCTCCGCCAGGCACCAGCCATGATGTCACAGGTGCCCCCGTAGGAGCCTCTGGCTCCGCCAGTGTCATGAAGGAAGAAGGCGCATTTCACCAAGATGCAGCAGCAGCACAGGGGACCAGGGCAGCCAGCCTGCACCCCTCCAAGTGCCTCTTGGCAGGACTGGAGGAGATGCTGTGTGAGGTGGGTGCATCTCCTCCCCAGGTCCCTGTCCAAGATCATCCAATGCCAAAGATTCAATCGCATTCCCAATCCGATCTAATTCCCAATCCCACCCCAAAGATCCTGGGTGAGGGTGCCACTCCAGAACCCAGTGATTCTGGACCAAGTGCTGTGTCCAACATGCCCCTCAACCTTACCAGCACTAAAGACCCTAGCGCCGGTTCAGCCCCATCCAGAACCAGAACAGCCACCACACAGGTGGCACAGGAATCTGATCTTGTGTACAAACATGGCACTGATGCCCAGGCCTTGGTAGTTACTGTGCCCACACAGACATCAAATGAGTCCCAGCCCTCTTCAGCAGCCCCACTGTCTGAGCCCAGCTATACTCGAGAAGGTAAAGGCAGGGCACCACAGTCTGACACAGATGTTGGCCCATCTGGGCTCACACCGGAGCGAAGACGTTCTGGGAGTGGAGAGTTGGTAGATGTCTGTGATGATGGCAACCTACAAAAGAACCCTGTCAATAGAGATGAGATGACAACAGAATCCCAGATAGGAATCCAGGGGGAAACACAGAAAGGTAGGTCTATGACATATTTTTTTACTTTTTTTATTTTTTTTACATGTGAGACTGATTAGCTGTGGAATGGGTTAGAAGTCAAGTTTCATGGCATCATAGGATTTCTTTGATCCTTTGATCCTTTAAACCTGTGCCCAAAAGAAAACAGTCTGTATATTCTGATGGCACAAAGCTATTGTAATGATGAAAATTATGAGAATGATGAGAATACAACCAATTACACAGAAAGCATTAGAAACGTCTGTAGGCCTGACTGCACTGTCCGACTTTTTTGTTGTCCATTCAGGCTCCATGACAACAGTGCGGCCAGAAAATGAGCTGCAGATCTTAAAGAACATTCCTGAGGAGAATTTGGTCTCTGTTCAACCTTCCTATCTGAACTCTCCTGGAACCTTCTCTCTGAGTGACAGTCTATTGGTTTCTGCAGACCAGTCAGCTCAGACCCCAGCAGACACAGCAACACATCAAGCCCCTCCCCTATTAGAGTTTGGTCCTCCTTTGTCACATCTGGGTGCTCTCAGGGAAACTGACATTCTTAGTGACCTTGAGGAAATACTGACGTCCACACCCAACCAGTCAGACACTCAAGCATCAACAAAGGACCATAAAAAGGAACCAGTTTTGGTGGGACCTGCAGTATCACTTCAGACCTCATGTGAGGCAGAGGGAAAAGCCAAAGACTTGAATGCTCGTGGACATGATATGGCCACCTCAGAGACGACTCCAACAGTTGTCAAGGTCCTTGGAGACGTTAAGCCTGATGTTCCTGGAAAGATGTCATTGAATGAAACCCTCTCAGAAACCAAAAAAGAAGACAAGGATACTTGTTTGGTAAAGGTGGAGGAGAGGGAGCAGAAAAGTCGGCGCAAAGGGAAAGAAAGAAAGCAGAAAGAAAGAGAAAAGGAGAAAGGGCTCGATCAGGTTGAGCTTTGGGAGGATCTGATGCACACGCAGTGGGTGACTAGTCCTTTACACACCCCAACCATTGAAGAGATGTTCAGTGGCTTGGCCAATCAGAACAAAAAGAGTGTCTCTCAGGCAACTGTTCCTCAGTTACCTCCTGAAGCAGTGCAGCCTCCCAAGATGGCAGGACCCTCGCCCAAGATGGCTGCAGTCTCCCGTAGGAATGAGGCAACTGCCTGCCGGAGAAATTCCTCACCCCTCATCCCGCTGCACCAATCCGAGGGGAGAGCAGAAACTTCCCAGAATGCCCTGGTGCAGTGGGCATTAAAAGTTCCAGCCTCAACTGCTGCAGCTACACGGAGGTTCCAACGCCAGGCGTCCTACGACTCATCTCTGTACCCCTCATCCCGGCTGCACCCCTTCCCTGAGCAAAGACTTGCATCCAGACCCTCCGGCTCCTTGGCCAGTGCAGCCACACGCCACCGTCCTTGCTCTCTTGACCTCGAGCGTGACCTTGACTTTGTATTTGACACCCATGGTAACCTTTCTTCGCACCCTAGGGTCATCAGAGACATTTCAAACCAGCCAAATTCTCAACAGAATGTTCCAGATGTGTCCACCATGAAAGACCAGTCTCACCTTGTGGGGCACAGAGACCTTGGCAGTGTTCCCTGGCACACTAGCACAGGTGACAGAATGCTGCTGTTTCATTAACATTTCCTGCTTAAAAATTGTGATTGTTTTTTGCCTATTTGTCTCTGATTTGAGTTTTGTGACATATTACTGTAGTATAGAGTAACGTACTACAGCCTGACTTGGACTGTGTGTTTCTGAAGGAGACAGTGCTGATTTTTCGGAGGAGCTGGAACTGTTCTTATGCAACCCCCGTGCACCAGCCAGACGAAACTCAGCCCCGCCCCCAGTGGGCGTGGCCTCTGTACGGGCACCCCTCACCATCCGGACCAGCCAGGCCAAAGCTGTGCCTGTCATCCCGCCCAAGGTCCAGTACAGCTCTGTGCCTGTGAGTATCCTCAATGTTTAATTTATATGTAAATATGTGTAAATATGTAATATGATTTTTGGCTTTAAGTATCTGTTTGGTAGGTCAGCTAATTTTTTTAATAGGTCACTTTAATATACATCTGACTTGCCACAGCCATCATATTTTCCTGTTCTTTCTAGTAACGAATAGCACATTAAATACTGTTGTACTTAGATAAATAAACTACATAGTGTTTCAGTTAATGCATACATCATATACGGTAATTGGCATGATTGGTTTTGAACTGCAGAGCTTGAAAGCAGGTGTTGGCTTGAAGTAAAACTAATCTGCACACAGGGTTCCACTGGCCCAGACCTGAAGAACATTCCAGATCGCCGTAAGGACTCCAGGAATGATCCAGAAGGTCATAAGGATTCCAGGAATGTTCCAGAAGGCCGTAAGGATTCCAAGACAGCAGAGGAAAAGCTCTGTGGGAGTATTGCCGTTGCAACGGCAGAAGTCCATCCTCCCCTGTCGTCCGGAGCCGAGGAGGAGCGTGAGAACCGAGAGCCTGTTCCCCAGGTGCCACCATCGCCGACGGCAATGCCAGCCTCACCGTGCTTCCCGCCATCTCCCGCCCCGACTGACCCCCTTGCGCTGCGACGGAAGCACTCCCCCAGTGTGGAGCCCAGCTACCCCGACCAGATGCACCTCCCCCTCTCCAGCTCCGCCCTCCTCCGCCAGCGCCCCTCCTTCCGCAACCGCCCCCGCCCTCAGAGCCTGGTGCTGTTCAGCCCCCCCTTTCCCATCATGGACCCCCCCAACAACGCCCCCATGGCGCCCCCCTCCTCCTCCTTCTCCTCCTCCTCCGCCTCCCTCTCCTCGGCCAGACCCCACTCCAAGGCCTCCACTGGCCTGGGGCGTGCCGCGAGCTTCTGGGACAGGCCCTCCCACCGGCAGGAGGAAAGCCAATCACCGCGCCGGGACAAGAGCGGCTGCAGTGGCCACGCACCGGAGGGTTCCGCCAGACAGCGTGTGGAGAACCGCAAGGGTTCTGAGGGGGCAGCGGTGGTGCTGAGGGGGGGTTCTGCTTCTGGGTCTGGTTCTGGTGGGTGCGGGAAGATGACCCTGCCCAAGAGCGGCCAGCGTCTGGAGACGTCCCCGAGCAGCTGCTTTTACCAGCCACAGCGCAGGTCCATGGTGCTCGACAACCGCGCTAGCCGTCAGATCGAGTGACCTCAGAGCGGGCACACACTAACACACACATATACACACACACTAACACACACACACACTTTAGCAGACATGTAGCTCAGTTGGGCTAAAAGGATGGGGCATAGCAGGGTTCTGTTGTGAGGTGAGGAACTCGTAGCAGACATGGACTCAGTGCTGTGAAGACCGACCAGAGGGCAGGGAGGGGGTGTTAGGGCTGCAGGGAGAAGTGACTGGTCAACAACACACCTAATCCCCTGGGTGACAACAATCTCCACAAGCATGGACACACCTAGTCCCCTGAGTGATTTTTCAGACTGCAGTGACCAGGATGGTGTACATCATCCTGTCCCAGTGTGACAGTTTGTGATGTAGTTTTTCCTCCCTGGCAGCAGATGGGGATATGCCCTCTGCTGGGAACAGTGGGTGCAGTAGGAGGTGGGGCCTGTAATGGCCTGACAAGCAAATCCAGGACTCTGGGGTCAGAAGCAGCCTATACCTTCAGCCTATAACTGAGTGACAATAGTCTTTTCAATGACAGACACTGTCACACATCTAATCATATAAGTGGACAACAGTCTCACAGGTCCCCTGAAAAGACACCTCACAGACACACACACATACACACACACACACACACACACACTGCTGTGCTGCCACTGATGCCTCTCTCAGGAGTCACAACCGCAAAAGACTCGTCACCACAACTAAAAACTCAAGAGCCACAACAGTAAAAGACTCTTCACCACAATTGAAGACTTTCACAGCAATAACACCACATGAAAATTAACAAAAAAACTTGATCCATGTCTTGGGGTGTTAGGAGCAGAGGTGTCAATTCTGCTGGCTTCAGGAAGTAGAAATCTTGCCACATATTTCATCCAAATGTTTTCTGAACCAGCTGATCCTAATGAGCTCACAAAGCCATCAGACAGGTTAGGCAGTGGGATCACCTGTAGTAAGTGGACAGGCTGGAGGAACACAAGGCAGGATTTTAAGGTCTGAAGCCGGATTGACACCTCTGGTTAAAAGGTAAAAATCCCAGCAAGTCTGGAAATAATTTGACTGACGTATCATCTGGATATCTTAAGCCATCAGCAGTCTACACTACCATACAGACATGATCAATCTACACTACCATACACACAAGAGCAATCTACTCTACCCTACCGACATGACCAATCTACACTTTCATACAGACATGAGCAGTCTACACTACCATACACAAATGAGCAATCTACACTATTATAGAGAGATGAGCAGTCTACACTTCCATACAGACATGAGCAATCTATACTACCATACAGACATGACCAATCTATACTACCATGTAGACATGGCCAATCTACACTACCATACAGAGATGACCAATCTACACTACTACCTGACACACATGAGCAATCTACACTACTACCGTAAAGTATTTAAGGTGTCTGTACGTCCTACCCTTTTAAGAGCATGTTGGTCATTTAAAGACAGTTTGGGGTAGTAAGCCAGCCTGTTCAACACCTAGGCATTTATCCTATACTGTAAAGATGCATAAAGTTCTATAAGGTTGCAGGTTAAACAACCATTCACTGCTGTAACAAGGCACCCTGTGTGTGTGGTGGCATTTTCAGCCGTGTGTGTGTGTGTGTGTAGTATGTTCGCCGTGTGTGTGTGTTTATGGCATGTTTGCCACGTGTGTGTGGTGGAACGTTATGTCACGTGTACTTCGAAAGAACTTGGCCAACTAGGAGACTGTCCATCTCACTGCTGTTGTGAGCAACACACTTCATCTCAACGCAGGCTTTACCTGCACTGGAATAGATAGCTTCCATCATCCGCATACACACACTCTTCTATACAGTACAACATCAGCGCACAAACACACATGCACGCGCGCACACACACACACACACACACCACACACACACAGATGCACAGTGTGCTACCAACCCCCATAGTCCTATAATCTCATAGTCCACTCCTCTACACAGTATAACATCAGTGCACATACACACACACATATGCACACACACACACACACTCCTCTACACAGTACAACATCAGCATCTCTATGTAGCTGTCAGTCCGGAAATAGCCTTTGCCGTAACTCCTAAAGCCCAGCCACCTTCTAAGGAGACTACCTAAAGGGCTGCTGCAATCTGCATAAGTCACTGCTCATGTCGTGGAATGATCTCTCAGTCTCACGTTGGGCATCAGAAGTCGAGGCGTTGGCTTGCCTCCTTCAGGTGTTCAGGTGTTCAGGTGTGGCAGGACAGCAGCCAGACAGCCCTCATGTGTGGTCAGACTGGAGAAGACACGAGAGGAGGGGAGGAGACGAGAGGAGGGGATGGGAGTGTAGGAGAAAAGAGATGGGGAGGGGAGAGGAGAGTGCGGGGGGAAGAGAGGAGAGGATGGGAGGGGAGGGGTGGGGAGGAAATGAAAGGAGGGGAGGGGAGAGGAAAAGAGAGGAGAGAAGGAAAGGTGAAGTAAGGGGAGGACAGAAGAGGAGAGAGGACATCGTGAGGAGAAGAGAGAGGATAAGAGGAAAGGAGGAAAGGGGATGAGTGGAGAGTAGAAGACAAGGGGTGTGTTCCATTTTCCATGTAGTGAGAGGCCCTCACCACCAGGGGGTGCTGTGGCTCAAAACACTGCCACAGGGGGACTGAGGAGGTGAACACGTCCACACATCTGCACTGTGTTTGCCCGAGTTTAGGCTTTAAGCTCCTATGTGTGTTGCAGCTTGAAACAGAGAGGGACAAACAGAGGGCTATGCAATTGGATCCTAGTGACTGGAACATTCTGGACTCTGAGTGTGTACCTGGTGAGTGTATACCTGGTGTGTGAAGTGCCATGATCTTTAGTGCCATAATACATGTGTGTACGACTGTGAGAGAGTGTGTGTGTGTGTGTGTGTGTGTGTGTGTTTGTGTGTGCCATGATATAGAGGCAAGATATGTGCCCAACTCATGTGGGAGGAGGTGGGAGTGTCTGTCTATCCAGAAAGCAGTGGGGTGAATGTGTTTTTACTCAGCATGTATTGCGTCACAAATTTAGTATTCTGCTAATACCTCTGGCAGACTCAAGAGTTAGGTTTAGGTTTATATTATGTTAGGGTTAGGTTTGGATTCAGCCATTACATAGATTGTTTATGTGTGTAAGTGTGTGTATGTGTGTGTGTGTGTCATACAGTAGATGACGCTGCAAAAAATATATTAGGTGGACACAAGTTGACACACACACACACACACACACACACACACTTAGACACACACATGCACACATACACAGAGATTATTCTGATCTATATCATTGTCTCTGACACACATACACACACTCTCACACACACACACTCTCACACACACACTTTCAGTGAGCAGCTACCTGTAAACACTTAAAGGGTCATTATGCTGCAGATGCAAGATCATACTGAATGCAGTGTCAACCTTAATCTACTATGTACATATCATATTTATAGTTCTAACACACACACACATACACAATCATACACACAGAGTTGGCTGTGGTCCATGGCAGTGTTGAGTAGTGAGTTAGCGGTTGAGGTAGATGGATATTCGCAGTGTGAGTACTGATGTGAGTGAGTGATGCTCTGCTATGCTCTGCTATTGGACACTGAGTTTGTCTCACATGTAGAGATGGCCTGCTATTGGACACTGAGTTTGTCTCACATGAAGAGATGGCCTGCTATTGGACACTGAGTTTGTCTCACATGAAGAGATGGCCTGCTATTGGACACTGAGTTTGTCTCACATGAAGAGATGACCTGCTAATGGACACTGAGTTTGTCTCACATGAAGAGATGGTCTGCTATTGGACACTGAGTTTGCCTCACATGAAGAGATAGTCTGCTACTGGACACTGAGTTTGTCTGACATGAAGAGATCAGTGGGTGGGACCAGCCTCATACACACCTCAATGATGTTATGTGGAAGAGCAGCACTACTGCCTTCTTATTGGTTCTGAGACTAGGCATGAGGGGCTGTCTCTGGGGTGGGGTTTTGATGTTGGGGGGTGTCATTGGTAGATGGGGTGTGGCTTGGTGTATAAGGGGCGTGTCTTTCTGCTACTGGGTGTAGTGTGACAAGTAGGGGGAGTGTCGCTTGGGAGGAGCGGTATGGTTGGACAGGCAGGGGGAGGTGTCCTTGCACAGACTTTCATCACCATGCTTCCATGGGCTGTGGAGGACACATGTATGCTTTGTGCAGGATGCTCCTAAGGGCTCTGGAGGACACAGGTGTGCTCTGTGCAGGATGCTCCCAAGGGTTCTGGAGGAGACATGTGTGGTCTGTGGAGGATGCTCCCAAGCACTCTGGAAGACACAGGTGTGCTCTGTGCTGGATGCTCCTAAGGGCTCTGGAGGACACAGGAGTGCTCTGTGCAGGATACTTCCAAGCGCTCTGAAGGACACAAGTGTGGTCTGTGCAGGATGCTCCTAAGGCCTGATGTGGACCTGCTCGTCCCCACCGTAGGGATAATGGGTGTCACACCCTAACAATGCATTTTACTCATTCACTTGTACAGCTGTATACAAAATTATTTGATTTATAAACTTTCTTTTGACTGGCTTGGATTGATTATGTTTATATGATTTGATTTGAAGACGTCCCATAGTAAATGTATACATACACATATCCTCTCCTGACCTCAGTGGGAAAACTGGACCTATTCCTCATTCCGTAGATTCTACAGACAACTGCTTATATATTGTATTTGTTATTATAAATGTTGTATTTTTATTGTCAGCGTTGCTGAAGACTGTTTCTAGTTATGTATGCTAAGCTCAGCAAAGATGATTCTTTGAACTGGAAAGCCAGAACTATCCAAAAGGCCTTTTAACCCTTTAAAGATCTTTACCAAGTTACAGCGGATTTCACTCACTAATGTGGCTGCTGTTGTGTTATCAAATCTGTTTAATTAGCAATAAAGAACAAATCTGTTTAAGGAGAAATAAAGAACAAATATGTCTAATGAGAAATAACAGCACATCTCTTTAATGAGCAACAAAATAAAAAAAAACTGTTTAATGAGCAATAAAGAACAAATCTGTTTATGGAGAAATAAAGTAGTAAAGCTGTTGGCGTTTGTGGCGTATTCAGTATGGCTACTTTTTCACTTCTCCACGAACCCTCTATACCCACCCCTCTTTAGCCCATCTTTCATCGCATTGTTTCACTTAAAGCCAGAGCTGTAGTGGGGGCTAAACGCTATGAAACAGAGTTTACCCACCTGTCAAATTTCAGAAACAGAGCTTTCCCACCTGTCAAATTTCAGATATAGAGTTTATCTGAGGAACTCTGAGGAACCCATCAATAACATGCATTTACTTCATAATACAATTTAGGCAAGTACAACTTCTAACATTCAAAAATCACACTACATAATTTATAATTGCAACATGTGTGTTGCATGTTGTATTGTTCAAACATGTCTGAAAATCTAATGCCATACAGAGCATCAACCTCACTGTCATCACCAAATTCATAGTTTACCCACATCATATTTCATCACTACACCCCTGACCTAACATAGTTATTACCCATGTTATACTAGCTATGGACAGGATATCTTTGTGGCATTACAGCTATCATATAACATTTGCAGAAAGAGAAATAAATTCCAGAATGTTTATTGTTTCTGAAATCCACCATTTTATTCTGATTTCATGGACTCGTTACGTTCCTGGATCTTCTTTTGCACCTTAAAAACAACAAGACAAGCAGTGAGACCATGTTTAAAACTGACTTTACAGCAGTGACAGAAACATTCAGACTGTGTTTAAAGGTGAAGTTCGGTGTGAATCAATCCATAGCCCTGCTGTTTGAGGTCACGAGTGTTATTGGTAGGAAAAACAAGAAAATTTGATACTACATGGACCGAATAATGAACTGGTAGCTAACACTCACTGAAGGCTGCATAGAAACTAACTTTCAGTTTCATTTTTCTAGGCCCCATTCAGTTAGTGTAAGCTACAAACGATACTAAACGGAGTATCTAAATGGTAGTACCATTGCAATTTTGCGTAAGTGTTATTGCACGAAAGTGGTATTGGCTAAACATTCAGGGAATTTATTGGTATGGTAGCAATTAGCCCTGGTGTGCTTATCTATACCTGGGGAGGGAGAGAGGCCGCGATTAAGACAAGCCTGTGCTACGTGCCCCAGAGAAGAAAATGGTTGGTGGGTGTTGCACAGGGGCTTGGTCTTGGGACTGGAGGGTTGCAGGTTCGATTCCCGTACCAGTAGGTAAAAAAATTGTGCATTGGGAAGTGAATGACCAGCACTCTCCTGCACCCTCATTTACAGCTAAAGTGCCCTTGAACAATCTAACCCCACGTTGCTCCTCATTGTGCCAAATTCGCACCTCATTGTGCAAGTCGCACTGGATAGGAGCGTCAGCTAAATGCAATGTGGTGTGTCCTCTATTGTAAGCTGCTTTGAATGAAAGCCTCTGCTAAGTGTAATGTAATGCAACTAGGAGGGGAGAAAGCTTGAGGTCATGATGACTGTGTGCTTCCTCCCAGAGAAGAGGAAGTGAGGAGCCACACCAGTCATCTGGGAACATGTGGCAGAGTTTATCTTCAGCATGGATCGATAGAGCTCATTATGTCTCTGCAACTCCATGTCTGGGTAGCCACGCAGTCGGATTGTCAGAAACAAAAAAACATACAAAGTTCTCTATCGAGTGCGACACAATAAACAGAGTTTATCTTTAGCACGACTCTTAGCCTACAAGAGTTTGCAGAGAATATCCTGGTGCCTGTCACCATTCGTGATGCAAACAGACATGAAAAGGGTAGGCTACATTTAGAGAAAGGTATAAAACATTTAGAGAAAAGCATAAAAACACTGAACATTTTTTATTAAAAAAATAGATGCTCTGCAGACTGCCTCCTTGTCTTCTAAAAAAATTAAGATCTTCATCTTCATCTAATCAACCTCTCTGGTCTCAACTCCTCAATTATTGCAAGCCTCCAAATATACCACCACCAGCCAGTGAAAACACTGTTGCCAGGACAACAGCCAATGAAAACGCTGTCACCACTACAACAGCCAATGAAAACGCTGTCACCACAACAACAGCCAATGAAAATGCTGTCACCACAACAACAGTTACTTAAAACACAGTCACTATGGCAACAGTCACTGGAGATGCAGTCACTACGGCAACATTCACTGAAAATGCAGTCACTATGGCAACAGTCACTGGAGATGCGGTCACTATGGCAACAGTCACTGGAGATGCAGCCACTATGGCAACAGTCACTGGAGATGCAGTCACTATGGCAACAGTCACTGGAGATGCTGTACCCTTTCCAGCATGGCCTGCAGTGGGTCCTGCGGTCGATCAAACACCAGGTTTTCCGCTATATCCTGTAACCGTAAAAAGCATCACGTCAGCTACAAATACTGCCATTAAACCGCCTGTTCCTGATACTTCGTAATGTGTGTGTTAGAGAGTGTGTGAGTGTGTGTGTGTAGGCACGCACGTGGGTGTGTGACTGTGTGTGTAGTACCTGGAATATCTGTAAAATGTTGTGTTTCTCCATGTACTGGACAGCCCTCTCGTAGGGGTCAATGAACGGGCCGTTGCTCCCCGCCTCAGCTCCGCCTGCAGCATCCGGCTCAGTGATGAGCACCTTCTCATTGGCCATGCCTGCCTACAGACTCACACAAGCCAATCACATGACTGAAATGACCCAATCGCATGACTGAAATGACCCAATCACATCACTGAAATGATCCAATCACATGACTGAAATGACCCAATCCCAACATGGCTGGAGCAGCCTGTTGGGTAAAAGCACCCACAGACAGAGTGATCCACTGACACAGGGATCTACTGACACAAAGCTTTACTGACACAAGAAAGTACTGACACAGGGATCTACTGATCTACTGACAGCGGGGTATGTGTGTAGTCTATACACACAGTGATGCGTAGACACAGAGGTGTACAGACGAAGGCATCTTTGTTACATTACACTGCATCTAGCTGAGTGACTTAGGGACAGGGAGCAACGTGGGGTTAGATGCCTTGCTCAAGGGTACTTCAGCCATGGTGTGGGCTCAGGAGAACACTGTTTATTTACTCCCCACCCACACAGAGGGATGGCTTATAGGGATTGGCAGACACAGGGATCCCTAAAAGGTTGAGACACAGGGTTGTCTTGTAGGGAGGTAGAAACACAGGTGTGGCCTGTAGAGGGGGCCTACACCAGTGTCCCAGTCAGAGAGAGAGATAGTTCTGGACTTTAGAAATAAGGCATGATACTACACATATACAGCATGCGTTGTGACAAAGAATATTACAGATATACAGCATACTGTTACAGTAGGCATTACAGTATATTACAGACAACATACTTTTACAGTAGGCACCATAACCTATTTTAAGATATACATCATACGTTTACAATAGGTGTTAAAGTACATTATAGATATACAGCATGCTTTTACTGTAAGCATTAGTACATTTCAAGATTCTTCGGATTACCGCCTACGTTTACAGTAGGCATTAGAATATATTTTCGACCTATAAATCCTACATGGCCTCTTTGCTGCACAAGCCCACTGCACCTGGCAATATGGACCAAAACTAATACTCTGATATCTTTGGGTCGATTGGTGCAATATTTAATTTATATCAATATTTAACACAGAATGAGCTAAATGTTTTGTTTTCACTAAAAAGCACAAGTAGGAAAACACAACCTGTATTATTTAGACAGCGTTAAGACTGTTCTTAAAGAGCTTTGCAAATAAAAATGAAAACAATAACATGAGCGATCTGAGAGAGCTGTGGCTGTCTGAACAGTCTGAGTGCAAAACAGTGTGGCTTCGATAAAGTGGTACTGCGGCATCAAAAATATATTGCTATAATCTCAACTACATATCAGAATAATATTACAATAATATTACAATATTTGACAATGAACTATTTGTCGTGCCAATAAAGTTCACTTGAATTTAATCGAATATTGCCCAGTCCTACCCACTGGCCCTACCTCGTAGTGCCTTATACACCTTCACCTCATTTGAGCCTCATCTGTGGATCTTGAACTGCTCCTAAGGCCTGTCTTAGACTTAAGGTTTGTTTAAATTCATAAGTTTTACTGTATTACATAATTGTAGTATTACTTTTTCTTTTTTCTTTTGATACTGTGCAGCACCTTGTAACCTAACTTTGTTTTAAAAAGTGCTAAAATATTACTAGGTTAACCTGCATACGTCTTCTAGTGTGAACTTTGTAGCCTATAGATCATTTTTTTTCCCTAGCAAGGGAAAACATAAGGCCAAAACAATAGACAAGCCTAGTCTGAAACGTCATGTGATGTAGGCTATTCAGTGAATAACTTATTTAGAGAGTAGGCCTAATGCATTTTAGTCAGCATCACCTGGACACTGCTAGGCAACACTTCACAGCTTATTTATTTTACAAATGTTATTATTAATCGAATCCTTTGCAGTATCACCAGGAAACATAATTAGGGTAGGCTACATGACATACTGTAAGCCTACCATATGTCTAGACATTTATTAGGCGATATTATGCACTACACTGCAGACTTGCCTGTAACAAAGACCCAACCTTCTCCTGCAACTTCTATTAAATCAGACTTACCGCTGTTTGGAAACAGGCTACGGCCGATGAAAATATTCAATCTATAATCTGACAATCTAATAGAGAATTTCTCAAGTGTCTGCCACAGCCTAAAGCGAATATCCACACCATTCCAAGTTTCCTTATATCGTTGGCAAGGAAGACAGAACTGTACCGGAAAACAAAGCATCGTTACCATGGTCACCACTTCATAAACTATCCCCCCACATATGCCGCCTCCCCTGGAAGAAACGAGGAGGACAGACAAATGCGGTTCTCGCTGGAATTTACACACGGCTTATGATGGCTCGGGGGCAAACAAAGTGTGTTGGAGGGAATGAAAAGTGGTGAAAACGACGACCCGTGCTCCTGCGCTTCTGGAGTGACTGTCAGCAAAGATCTTAGATTCTCCTCCCTCAACACTCTCTGCTGTCACAGTTCTGTCCCTCATCATAGACCATGACCAACCCCAACCAGTAGGCTATACTGTAGTGTAACACAGCATGTAGCCATCATTTCCACAGGCGACTGTTTATAGAAACCGCAAAATTCTGGCCTAGCAACCAGCAGCATGTTAGCGTTACACAGTATTACGTGGTTAGAGGTGGCAAGTTGCAACACTTACGTTGCAAGAAGAGTGTGTTTGCAAAACAAAGTGTCAAGTTCAAGGTCAAGGTGTACATGACATACAGAAGTAGAAACAACATGCTTTACAGTCAGTGACTGTATATAACAACTACTAGTAATACTAATACCCAGAAAAACTAAAAAAATCTAATATGCAAGGCAAGGCACGTTTATTTGTAGGCTATAGGACATTGCATACATAAATGCGGTTTAATGTGCTTAGCAAAAATAAAAGCAAAGAACAATGTGTAAAAACATAAAAGATAAAATAGTGTAAAACACATAGGCTATTTAGTAAAAGTAAAGAACTGTGTAAAAGCAGACAAGATAAAATACATGTAAATGCTTAAAAAGATAAAAGTAAATTAAGTATAACTCAAGTATAACTTAAGTATAACAAAAAGCATCTGAGAACAGTTTGGTCTTACGTCTAGATTTGAAACTGTCAACAGTAGGAGCATTTTTATGTGTTCTGGAAGTTGGTTCCAAAGCTGAACTGCATAGCAGCTGAAAGCTGCTTTGCCACATTCTGTTCTGACAGCAGGTTTTACCAACAGATTTTTCTGCTGTGATCTTAGAGACCTAGTTGGTGCATATAGCTGAAACATATCCAATAGGTAATTGGGTCCCATGCCATTTAATGTTTTAAACACAGGAAGCAATGCCTTACAGTCAGTTCTATAACTTACTGGGAGCCAGTGCAGGGATCTTACAATTGGAGTACAATATTAGGGAATATCATATTAAAATAGCAAATCAAACAATAACAATAAACAATTCAGAAGGATGAAAAAGACAAAGAATTCAGATAAACCTGAAATAAAATAAATATAAATAATGATATAACACACCATTTGTTTTTAGCAACATTGACTGGTTTGCCAGCCAATTTTAGCAGTACCGCTGGATAAACAACACATTTCACAGTGTTTCACACATAACAGGAGTGTCTAGAGACATACAGCACAGTATTGATACTACTGGAGTGAGACCCAAAAACACCAAAAGTACTAAAAAAATATTTAGTGAAACATAAATACAGAAACAGCACTTCATTTACTTTCACAACTTTTACTAGCCTATGTGGGTGTGTGTTTGTGTGTGCATGTGTCTCAGTGTGTATGTGTGTGTGTGTGTGTGTGTGAAAATTAATGTGTTTGAGTGTCTTGTGTGAAAGAGAATAATCTAATCCAGCAGTCTTCAAAAGGGGGTGTCATAGTTTGATCCTGTGTTTCCACTCCCTCACCTTAACCCTATCTTCCTAGCCCTAACCCTAACCCTAACTCCCTAACCCTAACTCCCTAACCCTAACCCTAGTTGTGTGTGTGTGTGTGTGTGTGTGTGTGTGTGTGTGTGTGTGTGTGTGTGTGTGTGTGTGTGTGTGTGTGTGTGTGTGCCCGTGTGTGTGTTTGTGCCCCACAGCTGATTGTGGGAAGGGCCCACCAGGAGAGCCCATCTGCCAGGCTGGTGGAGGGAAAGTCTCTGAGTGTTTAAGAAGGGGAATGCCTCTGTTGGGGTTGGTAGCGGGAAGGTATCTGAGTGCCTGTCTTTGAACAGGGCAGTTAAGTGTAGGCCAGGTTGAACAGGTGGGTCCTCAGTTGCCATTTAAAGGTGTCAATGGATTCTGCTTTTCTGAAGTGTTTGGGGTAGGGCATTCCATGTCTTTGAGGCTTAGTATGACAAGGCTACTTCTCCGATCCTTTTGGGTGATGCTTCTGGAATCCTTAGGAGGCCGGCCTCAGCCGATCTAAGGGCTCACGCAGGAATGTAAAAGGACAGTGTATCAGTGATATAACATGGGGTTACACCCTTAACAGCACTGAATACTAGTAAGTATATTTTAAAGTCAATTCTGTAGGATATGGGCAACCAGTGCAGTTTGGCTAGTACTGGAGTAATGTGCTCTCTCCTTTTTGTTTTTCTTAACAGTCGTGACTGAGTTTTGAATTTACTGTAGTTTGTCGATTGACTTACTCTGTTTCCTCTGCATATCTGTAGCTTGTTTATGTTCTCTATTGTAAGTCAAGTGTCTGCTAAGTGTAATGTAATATAGGTTAGGAGTTAGCAGACAGGTCAGGGAAAGAGAATGTGAGGAGCCATTTAAATTGGCCTGTGCGATGTTCATGTTTAATGCGGGAGTCGGATTAGAAACACTACTGGCCCAGTTCAGACGGTTCATTTTGCAGAACACCGTCTGTCTGAATCTGGGTCATTTGAGTTCACCAGCCAAGACCACACTCTTAATCGATGTGCCAACTTTTCGTGCTTTTTTCTCCCAAAGAATGTCTAACATGCTTTAGGTTAGTCACAGAACACGGATTTTTCTCATTATGTCCAGTTCTTTACCTTTGAATTAGGTCATATTTTCGTATGTAGGCCAAAAACATGACGAGCATGTCCCGAGCTGAACCCGACGACCGGAAAGAACTTGTTGTTTCTCTCTTTGCCCAATAGAGGGCGCTTAAAGCCCGTCTGAATTTGGGTTTTCAACCCGGAAGCCTTCCCGTGTGTAAGAACGTAGCCTATATTTGTATATTTTTAAATTTGTCATGAAAGAACGATTGTTTGGAGTGTTTTGCATAAAATGTTATTGTACCCTCCAAATGCATGGTTAGAAGAGCTTTTAAACTGGGTCAATACGTAACAAATATACCGAATCAAACTCACTTTTGTCGAATCCCAAAATGGACCTTTCTGATATCGCGTTATTAAAATAAAATGGCTTCCCCCACCCTACCTAATTTGCAAGCATGGTCGCCAGTCAGTTAGCATGTAGCACGGGCCTACAACACAAAATATTAAAATGATGTGCTAGTTGATTTTAATTGTGATTTGGTTAATTACACGAACATATTTTGTTTAGCCAGGCAATTAATCGGTTTTGTGGTCCAGAACGTTTTATTTGTACGTGGGTTAGAAGACTCACGACGGACATTTGCCAAATAATGGAGATTAAAGATGGTTTCTTGTATTAGAGAGGATGACTGATTATTCTTTCTGCCGTCTAGACGAACACACACAAACACACACACACACACACGCACGCACACACACCTGTCATTGTCTAGACACAAGAGGGCGGGGGTGGGGGGCGTCGGCGCGAGTGGGCAGGGGGTAGGTAGGGTCTCTCTCGCGACTGCAAGGCTGCACAGTCCGAACGTGCGAGCAGACCGCCAATTGGCAAGCATGCGGTGTCCGTTTTTCCTGCTCTGATTGGGTATCTCTAGTCCCCCCTCGCAACTCTTTTCAATTCCGAGGTCAGCTCAGGACGTATGAGAAATAAATAAAGCGAAATAGAAATGCGTAGACGAGGAGAGCGAAGGACTCACGAACAAGCCTGCTGACTGTCGCGATGAGACCTGTTTGGGTCCAGCACTGTCCAATCACAAGTCTGAGAGACTTAATTGACGTCCCTTTTAACCAATGAGAAGTGACAGCGAGTGACAGACCTGTTAGTGCCTCCTTTTCACTTGATACAGAATGCAGGGACTGTTCAAAGCTTTGCATCTGGACTGGTTTAGTGAAAGGCTTTGGTTGCAGGACAGTACGCTTAGTCACACCACATTACAGCGAAGTTTTCTGTTAAATAAAAACACAATCAAACTTTACAAACATTTCGGATGAAAGTGGGTATCTTAAGCCATTTCTTTTTCACTTTTATCCACTTCCTGGTTGCAAAGTGCGATTTCGTGCTAAATGCTAACTGTGGTTGATTGACAGACAGCACAGTCCAGTTTGGGCTCCCACGACACAACTCTTCGAACCACAGACGCCAACGAAGGCGTGTCCGCCAAAACATCTGTACCAATAGCAGCAACAAGAAGGCGGGGTTGGCCATTTCTCCAAAAAGGGGGAGCGACCGTACGCCGGAGAGGTCTTTTCGGGTTTTGGGCTGGGAAAGTTAGGATGCACCAACACGCCTATTTGATTGAAACACACAGAGAAGGCAAAGATGGGTTTACTGTGAACAAACAGAAAGAATTGGAGGTGTGGAGAGGAAATTATCTATAGCCTGCTGTTAACAAAATAAAATAAATAGAGGCAACAAAGAACTACGAAGAAAATAAATTAGACCACAAAATAAGCTAGTCCTTGTCTTTTTATTTTTTATTTTTTGGAAACGCAACCCGAAGACAGAGGAGAAACTACCAACTAGCCTACAACCTACAGTCCCCGGGAGAGAAAGACTCAGTGTGGGCTCCTGGCTACAGACGCTGAAAAGAAAGGATAGCCTTATCGTTGTGGCCCTAGACAGCAAGAGGCGACAAAGAGGGAAAGGAATTCCCCAACTCCGAACAAGCAGGTAGGACGACTGATTGCCTCCAAAATATTTGAATAGTCAGCCCCAGTGGATGTTCACCAAGAGCGGCGTGGACCCTGCCTGTGCCCCCCGTACCTGCCACCATCCACGGTTTAATAGCTTACGCGCTTCCTTGGCACTACCTCCGGTACAACAGGACAATTCCACGTTTGTTGCTCAGGCGAAATAACCCACGTTTGCGAAACTTTATGTAAAGCACGACATGCAAGCGATATTTTACAGGCGCACATGTTCAACTGTCGCCACCAGATTGTAGGCTACATTTTTATCCGATAATATCGTATTGTCGTCTCCTCCCATCGCCTTTCTCTCCGAAAGATTGTATGCAATTCTAAAGCGTAAACTTTTATTTTGGGGCTTGTTTTTTGCACATTTGGAACAATACTCTTTGCGTTTAGCCTACTGCAAATTGAGTAGCACCCACTGGGTTATTTGGAAATAATGGAAGAGGGAGAGAGGAAGACATTTAGATCCATTTTGAAGAGACGACTAGCCTGTTTCAGCGACTGACGGGTCGGCCGTTTTGAAGCGAGACGAGAAGACCTGAGGTGACATTTCGGAGGGAGGAGAGAGAGAGGGAGGGAGGGGAGAGACAGAGAGCAATGCATACGCTAAGCTATAGCACGTCTGATTAAAACACGCAATTCGGTGTAGTAAATGGGATCAGTTTTGTTAATGAAAATAATCTGTGATATTCGGTCATGGCGTGTAGTCTGTCTGAAGGTTTTTTTTTGTGCGGGACTATTCGTCTTTGATGGTCCGCGGCATGCACACACAGACACACAGCCAAACACAATGTCCCTTCAATATTTAATATCTGCCACAACAAGAGCACACGTAGCAGATCTAGCCCTGACGAAAAAAGGGGAAAAATCAGGCCCGTTTGAATGATCTCTCCACCCCCATCCTCTAGTTATGTGTGTTCTTGCGCCGAAACTACACAGTATTACACTAGAAGGCTGCCACATGGATCACAGATAGTTTGATTACCAGACAGACACCGAAGCACCAGTCGTCCTGATAAACTTTTTTTTTCCAGTGTTCTTTTAGGAACTGTCGCATATCTGTCACCTAATAATAATTTGGTAGTAGGCTGCGATCGAGGTTGTACTTAACTAAAATAATAGTTTGCACACAGGAACAAAATGTTTTGGGCTCAGTCTTTACAATACACCGTTTTAAACAATACTGTAAAGAAAATTGCTCTGTAGGCTATTTATTCTTCACGGAGTTCTTATTTAAAAGTATATAGGCTACAGAAATTAAATCTCCATAGTGGCCTCAGATGGACGCTCTTGGTTGTATTCTAATAGCAATTTATTAAAAAGAGCCATCAGACTAAACATTTCCACTAGAGCAGTCTATTCTAAGTATTTATACAAAGGCAAGCTGTGCGGCCTTTCCCAAAAAGAACTGTTAGTAGGGACAGGTCTGCGAACGTGTTTTGGCCCGTGTCGGGTCATTTTATTAGCGAGGTGCAGCCTGCGGACTAATTGTGCTTTTACAAACCCCCTCAGTGGTGCCACTGCAGAGGCAAAGCCGTGTAGGCCCCTGTCGGCCCGGTGGGCAGCGTGTGTGCTTGGCCATGCCAGGTTGCTGCTGCGGTCTGGTCAGGTAGACGGTGCTACACCGTGCCTGGTTTATCTGGTTGCCCCGTGGGGTAAATCACTAAGCGTAGTGTATCACAGCACAGCACTACGGACGTCTGGCTTTGACGGTGCACGCGTTGGTGTCCCCTAACCCTGCACGAGGGATATAATCACATCGAGGACACTTCGCACATCTTGCAGTCGCTCGTGATAAGTCGGACCGTGCTGGCCAGCACAGGGGGCACCAGCAGATCTGTCCTAAAGGCTGCACCAGAGCGAGCTTCCTCGGGTTACACCACCGACGGAAACAAAAGTAGGTTATGACGATATAGTCATTTATTATAGATTTCAAATTTGACGAGGGCTATGGAGTGAGGGGGCACAGAGAGGCGAAGACCTGCTTACTCTGCCCACAGATGTTCTCATTGGCTTCATGTGCTATTCACATAGACCAATTAACTGTTTAAAGCAGATACAAAAATATTATCAAAATAAAATATTAAACCATAGTTACTCCAGCGCCCAGTGTGTTCTGAAAAAGAGTTTCCGCGCGCCCTCGGCTTCCATTGATTGGCTGTCAGAGTGGTGACTGTCTGTTAACCCTGAAGGGAATGAGCTACTAAATTAGCATTATTTGAAACAGACAGCTGTCTTTCTTTGAATCCATTGCTTTTTATTTCATTTCATTTCCATATGCAGTGTTTTGCAGTGTCCAATGCTTTGGCTATCATTAAACTATCAGATTTTCCACCATAGAACAGGACGCAGCCCATCGAAGGCATTTTAATAAACTACACTCCAAGCAATAAAGAGTTAGAACATGTCTTGGCCTTGAAAAATAATGTACAAGCGCATACACCTTTGTCAGAAAGAATATTTTTGAGCTATTAAAACGCCGTTAAGCTTGTAGCCTAATTGGTGATGATTCGTGTGCTTTTTAATGAATTCTTCCACGTCGTGTGCGAGGCAATTTGCACAAGTAACATCAGTGCATAATGTTGCTACTCAGCTTAATTGGGTTGTTCATACAGTAACTAAAATTTGTCATGATGTAATCGGTCCTCTCAAATAATTGTTGTGTGTGTATGAGACGACGAGGTGCAAATGGATTTTGCCAAGACAGGACAGGTAAGCCACACCTGAGGCTGAAATTGCTTACTTTTCCGCGTGGGTCCTTCCCGGTGTCTTAATATTTATTGTCAGAATGAGACACTTAGCAGCCTTTGCTACAAGAGTGTGTCTTGTGTCTGAAGAATCTGTGATTGTCATTCTCCAACGTTTCAGCTCGTCAGAGGTGACAACAGCAGTTGGCCTGCAGCGCAGGTGACAGATAAGGCAAAGGCTGCAAGATGTTCAAAAGTTCCAAATGAGACCGGTTGTAATATACACTCATAGATATTATTTGTAAGGTATTAAAATGCACGGGTTATTAATGTCATAGGTTTACAAATAAATTGTTTTCCCTCTGATTAATCACACAGCGGAACATCTGGGCTCTTAGCCATAGTTGGGTTGGGCCGTGGCATATTTTAGGCTTTACCCTTCTGCTATCCTTTAGGTTAGGCTACTATAGCGGTGTCGGTTGGCGAGGCCACAGACACCTTGCAGGAATAGCCCATGCATCCTTGGAGGAATTAGCCCGTCTTAGAGGAGTTAGCACATGCCTGGAAGACGGGACGCCGTGGAAAACACTTCCAAATGCAAAGGAACAGCTTAAGGCTGTCACTTTCAAACGTCATAGCGTTTATCATGAAGTGTAAGCTTTTATTTTAAGCTGTGTTGTTATGTGCATCGAGTGTGGTTAATGTACAGAAATCTTAACGTTTTCATTGAAGTTTTTAAAATGCCAATATTGCGCACCGCACAAACCATCAACTGTAAGCCTGTGATGATTAAAAAACATTTTCATAAGCTAATGGACCTTGCCATTAAGCGCGCGCACACAGACCTGCACTGTCTCGGACCCCTACACCGCCTCCAAACAGACACACACGCCCATGGACACACGCACATGGACGCACACAAACACACGCACACAATTAGGTTATATTTTGGAACATTTTATTTGTACCAGGAGACCGAGAGAATCTCTGTCCCTTTCTCTCCTGCCTTGAATTGCGCATTGATTTTGGGAAATAGCCCAGTTTGTTTTTTAAACAGAGGGCGACTCAAATATGTTTTCCACCTCGTGGTAAATTATAATTAGATTATAATAAAATGAAACAAATCTTTTTTATTAGAAAATAATGGAATTATATGACATCGATTGGCGTTAATAGGTTAATTTAAAATTCCAAATTATGAAACCACGACCTCCTCTAAAGTAACCTCCCTGTTCTATGCATAGTTGTTTTTGGGTACAGCCATACTTTCTGTAAAGTCGTGAGTGTGTTTCTGTTTTTTACAACAGTAGCAGTAACAGTTTGTCGAAGATTTATTCTTAATGTCAGTAATAGGCAGCGATCTCTGCGCGTGACTGCATGCCGTAGGCTACTAGGTGAGGCATAATCAGCGCATGCATGTTATAATCGGCCACCCCGCGTGTGTGTGTGAGAGGAGCCCCGTCGGTCGGGCTGAGGAGAGGAGAGGAGAGGAGAGGAGAGGGGAGTGGGCAAGCTCATATCCTTGGCCGTGTGTGTGTGTGCGTTGGAGCAGGAGGGAGCGCTCAGATGAGAAGGCCACGAACGCGCAGTCCTCATCCGGGTAACTCTTTGACCGATATATTGACTTTCGGTGTGAGATCTGAAGCTTTAGTGAGTTTCGTTATGAGCATTGCTACAGAATATACAACAACATCGCGGGCTAGGACTGCGTAGAGTGACTGGAGTCAAAGGAGAGATCTCACCATGTGTGTCACCATGTGTATTTTTTTATTTACTGCAAGACAGTGCAGTGTGTGTGTTTTTCCGTGTGTGTGTGTGTGTGTGTGTGTTATTGCTCTTTATATTCCTATTGTGTCTATGTGTATTTGTGTAAATACTGGTTGTTCTGCCATTCTTCCTAAATATAGTAGTGTGTTTCTTATTAAGTAGAGCACATGTGTCCATTGTATAATGCCCAGACAGTATTGTATAAAATCCAGACACCATTGTTAAATAATATTTAGACACAGACCCAGTGGTGGATTATTTGTTGTACAGTTGACCGAGTTGACTGTGTGTGTTTCCCGGTTTTGCCTGCCTTATCCTGACTGCTGCATATGGCAGTAATATCATTTTAGTTATGCTCTAATCAAAATAAAAGATGCCATTTAAAATTATTTACAGTAGAGCTCATTAGCACATTGAGCAGGTGGGAATTTAAGATCTTCTTCCAGTGTTGGTCTGTGTATGTGTGGCAGTGAGTGTATATGGATATGTGGATGTGTGTGCACTTGCCAGTGTGTGTGGACATGCAATGGCATTGTGTGTGTGTGCACGTGCAAAGTTGTGTGTGTGTGTGCGTGTGTGTGTGTGCGAAACAGTGTGTGTAGATGTGTGTGTGTATGTGTGCGTGTGTTTTCACACCAGACAGTGCATGCGTGTATGTACACAAGATAACCTATACATGTGCAACTGAATGTGTGTGTGTGTGTGCGTGTGGGCATGCATGCCTCACTGGGTGTGTGTGTGTGTGTGTGTGTGTGAGTTTGTGTGTGTGTGTGCAACACGGTGCATGTTTGTAGATAAGAATGTTCATGTCTTCTGTCAATGCATGCACAAGTTTGTGGATTCACATGATTGTGGATTCACACATATGATTGTGCATGACGGTGTGTGTGTGCGTGCTTGTACGTCTGTGTGTGCACGCAGTATGGGTGTATACATGTGTGTGTGTGCAGCTTTTGAATGTGCTTGCAAGTGTGTTTTGTGACAGAGCGTTAGGAAGTATCAGAGTACAGTATGTGCACATTCCCTTGTCGCAGTGATCTTGGTATTGTCTATTGTGTGTGTGTGTGTGTGTGTGTGTGTGAGAGAGAGAGAGTGAGTGTGTGTGTGTGTGTGTGTGTGTATATGGATGGGTGTGTCTATGTGTGTGTGAGAGGGAGCAAGACAGACTGGTGGAAGTAGGCTGCACAAGTGATACACACACACACACACACACACACACACATAGATATGCCATCATGCACAATCAAAGCAATCTGATCTCTCCTCCTCAGTGGCACCACAAGCCTGGGGCTTACAGTCACACACACACACACACCATAAACATATACGCTTACGTACACACCCACCACACACACACACACACCATACATGAACACGCATACACATATGCACACACACACATACGCAAGCATACAGACAAATAGACCGTTAAGTTGTTTGTATGTATTCACACAAACACACGCAATTACACATACACATTAGGCTATATGTTTGTCCTTACAGATACAACAAACACACACATGCATGCACGCACCCACACACCCTAGTGTTAATTTTGTCAGACAAGATGAGATGAAATATGTTTGTCAACAGCCATTTTATTTCCATGACTAAGGTGAGTTGATGACAGGACTAAAGCAATGTTCCAGAACACTAACTAAGACGAAATTATCATGCCCTTTTGTTGATGAACAAAGACGAGACGAAAATGTTTTGCATGAAATAAAAGCTAAGGTAAATCTATCTTCTTTTTGTCTTGAAGCTGATACACCTTGACATTGTTACTAAAAAGAGTTACAGTTAGAGTTTGTAGAGTGGAGAATCTGTGTGTAGTGGAGAATGAATCTGCAGCAGGTCAAGTTCCTGCAAGTAGCCTAGTGCTGTAACCACCATTTTCTACTAGAGCCATGACATAGCAGGAAGGAAAAAGGCTTGATATCTGGTGGCATTTTAAATATTATGACAGTGATGAGAAAACCTAATGTCTAATTGTATCTGACCGGAAGGTGTGCGGATTTAAAATATCCGGGAATAACACCACAAACCTTCAACGGTATGACAAGGCTAACTACTAACACAATGACATAAGTTAACTTTAGCTAATGTTTTGGTTATAAGCTAACATTGATTTTAGGGATCTACACTGGAGATCAACCAGATAGTTATGGTGTTATAGCACACCCATTATACAGGCTGTTATAGCCACATTGGACAAATCCCAAAGAGATGAAAACGAATGAGAAAGCTCATGTATGTAGCCCTAGCGTCCTAGCGATGCACCACGGCTAGATGTAGATGGCTATGAAAAGGGGGAAATCAATAACAGTAAGAAACTGTATTAACTAAAATTGTGATCAGAATTAACCTCATTAATAAACAATTGTGTTTTCAGTATTTATAAGAGAGAAAATGTCTTGACTAAAACTAGACTAAAATTACCAGACTTTCAGTCGACTAAAGCTTGACTAACAAAAACAGAACGTGAATGACGAAGATGAAATAAACAAATGGTGACGAAAATAACACAGATACACACACACACTCTCTCTCTCTCTTACTCTCTCTCTGTCTCTCACACACACACACACACACACACGCACATACACACACAAACACACACACACACATACACGCATATAGGCACACACACACACACATACACGCATATAGGCACACACACACACACACACACACACTCTACCCCACAAACACCTTTTTAACAAACACCAGCCTGGCATTTTCTCAACAGTCTCTTTCTTTCTCTCTCTCTCTTTCTCTCTCTCTTTCTCTTACTCTCTCTCACTCTCTCACACACAAACTTTATCTCTCACTCTCCCTCTTTCTCTCTCTGTATCTCTACCTCTCCCTCTTTCTCTCTCTATCTCTACTTTTCCCTCTTTCTCCCTCTACCTCTCTCTTTCTTTCATTTTATTCTATCACTCACTCTGTCTCTCACAGTCACACACACACACACACTCGCATCTCTTTCTCTCCCACTTCGTGTTTTACACACACACACAGACACAGACACACACACACACACACACACACATACACACACTCGTCTCTTTGTCTCTCTCAACTCGTGTGTCTCTCTCTCTCTCACACACACACACACTCGTCTCTTTCTCTCTCTCTCAATTCGTGTCTTACACACACACACACACACACACACACACACTCTGTCTCTCTCTCTCTCTCTCTCTTTTATCGTTTACTTTGTCTCACAAGCACACAAACACACTCGCACACATTCTTTCTCTCACTCCGTGTCTTACAGACACACACACACACTCCGTCTGTCCCTCTCTCTTGCTCTCTCTCTCTGTCCCTTTGTTTTTATTGCTCACTCTGTCTCACTGGCACACACACACACACATACACACACACACACACTCGTCTTTATCTTCTGCTCACTGTCTTGTACAGATACACACATACACACAAACTCTCTGTCTGATCTGTGTGTGCACCCTCTCCCTGTCCAGTTTATTGATGATGATGACTATCATTATTATTAATAGTATTGCTATTATAATAGTAGTAGTAGTAGTATTGACATAATGCAGAAGTGAAGTGTATCAGTGTGTGTTTTCAGAGGCAAAAAAGACTGATGCGTCTGTGTGTGTGTCCCTGTGTATGTAAATGTGTGTGTCCGTGTGTGTGTTGATGACCCAGCCTAGCCACACACTGAATTAAACAATGATTTAAAAGCACACACACACACTCACTCACCAACAAAACAGGTCATGATTCATTCCAAAATGAAGTTGAAGAACTAATTTAATCTCAAACAAATCTCCACATGCTGTTGTGTGTGCGAGTGTCTGTGTAAAGTGTCTCGTGTGTGTGTGGTTGCAGATGTGTGTGTGTAGTGACGTGTGTCTGTGGTGTGTGTGTGCTTGTGTGTGTGTGTGTGTGAAGTGTTCCCTGTGTGTGTATGTGTGTGTGGTTGCAGATATATCTGTGTAGTTGCGTACATGCATGCGTGTGTGTGTGTGTGTGTGTGTGTGTGTTTTTGAGGCAGAGGGAATCAGTGTTTTTCAGTTTGGTAACCAGAGAGAATTAAGAACCCTCTATATTTACAGAAATATTTCAGTTGTGTGTGCGTTTTGTGTGGTGTGTGTGTGTGTGTATTTTCATGCGTGTGTGTGTGTGTTTATGTTTATGACGTGTAGCTGTGCTTGTCCTCTATCTCTCTCTTTCTATTTCTTTCTGTCTTACAGGCACAGACACACACTCGCGCATGCACACTCACTCACACACTCACACACACACACACACACACACACACACACACACACACACACCTGCGTGCACATACACAAACACACACGCACGCACGCACACATACACACACACACACCTTTGCACATATACACACTCGTGTGCACACATAAACACACACACACACCCCGCACACACATACATGCACAAACACACATAGCCTCGCAAGTGCCCACACACCCACACGCACATGTGCACACACATGCAGACACACACATGTGCACTTACACACAAACACACACACACACATTGAAATTATAAAGTTTATCATGTTATTTCTTTTTACTGCTTGCTATTTTCCTGTAGTATAGTTATGTGTTGTGCAAATAGATATCCTCAATACACACACACACACACACACACACACACACACACATATACATACATTTAAGGGTAATTCCACGTTATGGGTTTTGGGAACAAGAGCTAATATGATACTATTTCAATATTTTGTCCATTTTTTTCATGTGCATTCTAGAGCCAAAAATAACAAATACTGAAATGTCATGTTGTCGTTCACATCATGCAAATACCAAATCATTTTAATAGTGTTTTATTGGCAAAAAAAGTTGATTTTAGGTGGAGTTGGCTGTAAAGATATACTGTGCAAATGTAGGGTTCTACATGTTTCTCATGTAGGGCATTTATTATGATATTATATTATATTATATTATATTATATTATATTATATTATATTATATTATATTATAATATATTATATTATATTACATTTAGCTGATGGTGTGATCCAGAGCGAATTACAGTGAATGAGGTACAGTCTCCCTGGAGCAATGTGGGGTTAGATGCCTTACAGTGAATAAGGTACAGGGACAGACAGTCCCCCTGCAGCAATGTGGGGTTAGATGCCTTACAGTGAATGACGTACAGAGTGTATGATATTAGTTTGTGATATTAGAGTTAAATATTAGAGTGTGTGATATTAGTATGTGATAATAGTGTATGTGACAGTAGTGTGTGTGATGGTAGAGTGTGTCATAATAGTGTGTGTGATATTTGTGTGTGTGTGTGGTATTTTTGTGTGTGATATTTGTGTGTGTGTGATATTTGTGTGTGTGGTATTTGTGTGGTATTTGTGTGGGTGATATTTGTGTGTGTAGTATTTGTGTGTGTGTGTGATATTAGTGTGTTTGATATTAGTGTGTGTGATATTTGTGTGTGTGATAATAAAGTGTGTGATGTTGCTGTAATACAGTGGTAATACTGGTGCTGCGATTCTGTATTAGAGTAGGGTGTTAGTAGAGTGTGTGATGACACACACACACATTTGTGTCCACAGCTTGGTGTCTGCTGTAACGGGTCACAGGTCACAGTCATTGTCACCACAGTGGTGGTTTTAACCGAGACAGACCAGTGACCGCCTGACACACACACGTAACACACACACACACACACACACACACACACACTTGACATTGGTGACTGTGACTGTGATATTGGTGACTGTGATTGTGACATTGGTAACTGTGACATTGTTGACTGTGATTATGACTTTTGTGACTCACTGACTGTGTGTGTGTATTACACTTGACTTGCCTATTATGTGTGTGTGTGTGTGCGTGTGTGTGTGTGTGTGTGCATGTGGTGTATTACACTTAAGTTGCCTGTTGTCTCTTAGACAGCGACGGTGTGACTCTATAAACGCATTCATAAAGGCTTATAATACATTCATAAAGTGTGTGTGTGTGTGTGAGTATGTGTGAGGGTATGTTCGTGGGTTTATGTTTGTGTGTGTGTATCTGTATGTGTCTGTGTGAGTGTGAGTGTGAGTGTGTGTGTGTGTGTGTGTGTGTCAGTGTCAGTGTGTGTGCGTGTTCGCAGACGAGTAACCATGGATATGCTCATTGTTTGGCAGGTTGCCCAGGCAGCGGTGTTGTGGGCGTATCCTGTGTGAGGAGGTGTGTCCTGTGAGACTGGGGGGGTGGCCCCACATGTAACCACGCCCCCGAGCCCCTAACGTCCCATCGCCGGGGCGACGCCCATCTGCACAGACGCACCTGCCCCCCCACATGCAGACGGTGAGAACCTGTGTGTGTGTGTGTGTGTGCGTGTGTGTGTGTGTGTGTGTTCCTCCAAGCCCACCCTGGTGCAGATGGCAGATAGGTAGTAGCCATTGCATGGCGAAGAACAGATTTCATATCCATTCTCACACAGGCCATGTTGCTATGATATTTCCTGCAAAGTAAAGTATCTGTGCCCCTTTTTCTCCCTCTGTCCTCCCCCTGTTTCTCTGTCTCTCTCTCTGTCATCTCTTTCTCTCTCTCCCTCTTTCTCGCTGTTTCCCTGTCTCTCTCTCTTGGTCTCTCCCCTCTTTCTTTTCCTCTTCATTTCCCTCTCCCCCTGTCTTTCTCTCACACTCTGTCTCTCTCTCCCTCTCTCTCTTCTCTGTGTGTTTATCACGTGTACTTCAGCACAGTTGAGAAGCTCCCTGCGGTTAATGCATGCACATTACGTGTGTGTGTGTGTGGGTGTGTGTGCGTGCGTGCGTGCATCTGGGGAGTTGTGTATGTGTATGTGTGTAGACATACACACGTACATGAATATGGAATATAATTGTGTGCACCTTTGTGTGTATACTCGTGTGTGTGTGTGTGTGTGTGTGTGTGTGTGTGTTTGTGTGTGTGAATATGTATGTGTGTACATGAATATATGTATGTGTGTGTGGACACATGTGTACATATGCATATATGCACATACATGTATGTATGTGTGTGTGTTCATGCATAAGTGTGTGTGTGTTTATGGGTGTGTGTGTGTGTCCTTTAGCTTTAAAGGGCCAATGCAGAATTCGTACTAGAGCTTTTTTATACTTGGGAAATATGTGATAGATCACGAGACTAGTTCATCTGCTAGTACCAGTTTTTGAATTTGGAGTTGGTCAACATTATTTTGCTAGTCTAGAACAACTAGCAGGCCAGTGAACAGTAACAACAGTATTTGCCTTGAATAGGGGGGGGGAGTGGAACACAGCAATCCTAGCGGTGGCATTCCTATCCCCAGAGTGATCCGATTAAAAATCCCATTGACCGATTTTTAAAAAAATCCCACAAAGATATGACACCGAACATGTGCACCAGACATATTTTTCAGGCTATATATTGGGATTATCTAAAAACTGTGAAAGTATTGTGTGAAA
>CM050214.1:8807706-8942706 GCA_027475355.1 Coilia nasus
GGTACTTTGCAGTTTGAACCACCTAAGTCCAAACTAACAACAGTTCAGACTTCCATCGTACTTTGGTGGTTGGAGATTTTCGGGAAACAGTCGGTTGTGGGGTGCTGAGTAGTTTGAACCTACGTTGTACAACGGTGGTTTAATGCTAACCTCCGTCGTTGTTTGGGAAACGCACCCCTGGCTAGAGCGATGCCAAGAGCCCACTGCTCTTGTCCTCGTTGTTGTCGTGAGCAGGAAGATGCACTTGATTGCGTTTCGCAACCACAGTATGCCACAACTTCCTGGATTCCACAGCCAGTCTTACTGAGTTTGTGTGATTAGATTAGTGGGAGCACCTTAGTGTGATTACTTTTTATATTACATTGCATTTAGCTGACGCTCTCATCCTACAGTGAATGAGGTATGAGCAGTGTGGGGTTAGATGCCTTACAGTGAATGAGGTAGAGGGACAGTCCCCCTGGAGCAGTGTGGGGTTAGATGCCTTACAGTGAATGAAGTACAAGGACAGTCCCCTGGAGCAGTGTGGGGTTAGATGCCTTACAGTGAATGAGATACAAGGACAGTCCCCTGGAGCAGTGTGGGGTTAGATGCCTTACAGTGAATGAGATACATGGACAGTCCCCCTGGAGCAGTGTGGGGTTAGATGCCTTACAGTGAATGAGGTAGAGGGACAGTCCCCCTGGAGCAATGTGGGGTTAGATGCCTTACAGTGAATGAGGTAGAGGGACAGTCCCCCTGGAGCAATGTGGGGTTAGATGCCTTACAGTGAATGAAGTAGAGGGACAGTCCCCCTGGAGCAGTGTGGGGTTAGATGCCTTACAGTGAATGAGGTAGAGGGACAGTCCCCCTGGAGCAGTGTGGGGTTAGATGCCTTACAGTGAATGAGATACATGGACAGTCCCCTGGAGCAATGTGGGGTTAGATGCCTTACAGTGAATGAGGTAGAGGGACAGTCCCCCTGGAGCAGTGTGGGGTTAGATGCCTTACAGTGAATGAGATACATGGACAGTCCCCTGGAGCAATGTGGGGTTAGATGCCTTACAGTGAATGAGGTAGAGGGACAGTCCCCCTGGAGCAGTGTGGGGTTAGATGCCTTACAGTGAATGAGATACATGGACAGTCCCCTGGAGCAGTGTGGGGTTAGATGCCTTACAGTGAATGAGATACATGGACAGTCCCCTGGAGCAGTGTGGGGTTAGATGCCTTACAGTGAATGAGGTAGAGGGACAGTCCCCCTGGAGCAGTGTGGGGTTAGATGCCTTACAGTGAATGAGATACATGGACAGTCCCCTGGAGCAGTGTGGGGTTAGATGCCTTACAGTGAATGAAGTAGAGGGACAGTCCCCCTGGAGCAGTGTGGGGTTAGATGCCTTACAGTGAATGAAGTACAAGGACAGTCCCCTGGAGCAGTGTGGGGTTAGATGCCTTACAGTGAATGAGGTACAGGGACAGATAGTCCCCTGGAGCAATGTGGGGTCAGATGCATTACAGTGACTAGGCCAGTTTCGTCCCTTTCGCGGTTAGTGCATGTCTCCATTATCGGACAGTTCTGAAATGGACAATCTCCTGGAACATTTACAGGAACCAACTGAGTACTGTCTTTGGAGCAAGTACTCCTTTCGGCCCTGAAAAGTTCAGCTTGTAGCTTGTGGCAAACTAGATGCTGATAGGGTGTTGTTATTTTACTTTCAGCTGTTGTTAAACACTACCAGCAATAGCCATTTTTTTCTGAACACACAAAATGAATTCCTCACAACAGACAACGTTCATTACAAATACAGTTGTCCATGTAACTATGTCTTCTAAACTTAAAGGTTAGTTTGTAGAGGGACTTGTGTTATCTTCAGAGTAGCAAACTAATTTAGCATGCTAGTAGGCTAATATGCTACCTATGGTGTATTTTGATATGCCTGTTAGAGGAAAACTTGTCAGAGAGAGTGTGTGTGTGTGTGTGTCTCTGTGTGTGTGTGTGTGTGTGTGTGCAATCCCCTGGGCCTGGTGCCAGCACACACACAATCTTGTGCAGCCAGCAAACAGGCCAGTGAATAAACCTGTAGGACCCTGGCATTTCTGCTTGTATACATTAACTGGATCCTGTAGAATCCTGGCAATGCTATGTGTAAACAATAAAGGGAATCCTGTAGGATCCTGCCAAAGCTGATTGTATGCATTAAATGAATCATGTGGGATCCTGGCAGTGGTGCTTTTATACAATAGAGGGATCGTGTGGGACCCTGCGTGTATACATTAAATAAATCCTGTAGGATCCTGGCAAAGCTACGTGTATTTCATCAAAGGGATAATATAGGATGTTCGCAATGCTACGTGTAAACAATAAAGGGATCCTGTACAATCTACACAATGCTGATTGTATACAATAAAGGGATCGTGACGCCAACCAAGTACCCTATGCTTGTTGCCTTCTGGTTCACATTTCCTGCGTAGCCATAGTAACAAAATACAGTCAGAACGTCTATCAGGCCTAGCCAGAGATGACTGTACTCTGTAGCTACCTACTGTGCCTGAGTATGGACAACATTAGACAGTATATGTTTTTACAATGTGCATTTTATTTTATTATTTTTTTTGGATAAAGCTTAACCCATGTTTTAATATACTTATTTTGTAACACTAATAATAATATTATTATTAATAATATTAGTAATGATGATGATGAGGATGATGATACAGCAAAAGTGCATCAGGAATGTTGGTACAATGTCCACTGTTCAGAGAGATTTTTTAGAGATTTTCTTTAATATTACTGTTGTGTTTTTATTTACCTATTGTTGTTATAATAATAATAATTACAATAATAATAATGACAACAATAATAATAATGATCATTATCACCATCACAATTATTAGTGTTATTATTATTATTATTATTATTATTATTATTATTATTATTACTATTATTGTTATTATTGTTATTCTTGCAGCCGAAGTGTAGCAGTGCTAGTGCAAAGTCCAGTACTTAGTGAAGGATTTGGCTCTGAAAGTGTTTTCTTGGACAAATAGCCACACACACACACACGCACGCACGCACGCACGCACGCACGCACGCACGCACGCACGCACGCACGCACGCACGCACAAACTGAAAGAGAGAAGAAAAATGTCCTTTTCACCTGGTAATATAAAAAAAAAGAAGTTTTACAGTCAACGTTAGAAGTACTTGAAAGCAAAACATTAGCGTGTGTCTGTGTGTGTGTGTGTGTGTGTCTGTGTGCAGATAGATGGATGAACTGTAGATGAACTTCTGTTACTATGGAAATAACATTTGATAGGGATATAATATTGCAACATGTAATCCACCGAAATCACCTTAGTGTGCGTCTGAGTGTGTGTGTGTGTGTCTGAGTGAGTGTGTGTGTGTGTGTGTGTGTGTGCTTGTGTGTCTGTCTCTATGCGAATCTGTCTGAGGGGAAGTCTTTGTTGCAATGAAATCCAAGTGTTGCATCACATTGTTTGGTGCCCAAAGTACACTCTTGTGCACGTGTTCAAATTTCAGTATATACGTGTGTTTGTGTGTGTGTGTGTTAATACGTGTGTGTGTGAGAGAGTATGTGTGTGTGAGAGTATGTGTGTTCGTGAAAGTATATGTGTGTGTGAGAGAGAGTATGTGTGTGTGCACACATTCGTTAGAAGTGTGGTATATATGACTGGTAACAAATGATGTGTATATGTAAGTACTTAGCTGTAAATAAATTCTGTGTGTGTGTGTGTGTGTGTGTGTGTGTGCGTGTGTGTGTGTGTGTGTTTTAGCATGCAGTAAGTAATGGTTGTGATTTGATAAATAAATAGTCATTTTAATTAGTGTGACAAGGATTCAGTCACTCCAACCCCTCAATGATGATCATGTCAATTAAGGGTAATTAAACCAATTAAGGCTTTCAGCTGAGAATGTGTAGATGTTTTTAATGCTGTGTAACACTGGCAAGATAGAACTATGGCTTCCAGAAGAGATAATAGTAGATAGTAAAATACTAGATGGATGGATGTATTGATGCATGGATGGATGGATGGATGGATGGATGGATGGATGGATGGATGGATGGATAGATAGATAGATCTTTGTTATTTGGGGTTGTAGGTGAGTTGGGAGATATATTAATCTGTGCAATATTACAGTAATACTTTGTGTGATTAAATTAATGTCATTATTTGGTACAATGTACATTTTTATGCTGCCTAAAAAATTTAAAAAAGCAAAAAACAAACGTATGGTAGGAAACCATGATAAATACATGAAAATATGTTAAATAAAAAAAACACAGAAAAAATGTCATATAAAAATAAACACAGGAAAAAAACAAACACAGATTTAAAAACAACCCTTAAAAATAACTACCAAACATGACAATACACACACCTAATAAATAAACATACACAATAAACAGCCGACACCTGCTAAATAAACCCAGAAAATAAACAGCACACTGCTACTCTGGGCCCTGGCACATGGGCAGCTAAGACATGCTGGGGTTTTGTAGCTAACGGAAAAGCTGTTGATGCTGGTGTGTTCTTTATCTGTTAAAGCGGTTATATAATTTATCTGTTAAGGTGGATATATAATTTAGCTGTTAAGGCAGGTATGTATGTTATGTGTTAAGGCGGGTATGTATTTGGTGTATTCTCTATCTGTTAAGGCGGGTATATATTTTAGTTGTTAAGGCGGGTATATATTTTAGTTGTTAAGGCGGGTGTTGGAGATGTTAATGGTGGTATATATATATAGTAACATTTTGTAGTTGGTGTATATTTTAGCTGTAACTATCAGTATATAGTTTATCTGTTAATATGTGTATATATTTTAGCTGTTAATGCTTTTATATTTAATCTTTTTGTAAATTTTAGCTTTTGTATCTAGTTAATATTTTAGTTGTAGCTGACATTTTTGCTGTCGATGCTGTTATATATTTTAGCTGTTATGGCTAGTCTGTATTGTACTTGTCCCTGTAGTACTCTGTATGTTAACTGGTGTCTGGTGTGTTAGCTGGTATCTAGTAGGCAAACACTAGATGGGGTACGCCGCAGCCGGAAGTGACAGAAACTCTACCGTAATATCGTCCCTCGAGACATAGCAAGTGGTACGTGACGCCCCACCCAATTGTTAGCAAAGTATTATTTGTCAGTATATGTATAATGTATTTATTTATTTAGGTTAGGGTTACGGTAAGGGTTGGGTTCTCAGTTACAATTTTATTTATGCTTTGCGAGAATTTACGTCACTTCCGGCTAAATGCGCATCCCATCTAGTGACAACAATGTCCAGTATATGTTAGCTAGTGCCTGTAGTATGTGTTAGCTGGGGTCTGTATGTTAGCTGCTGTAAATGTTATCTGGTGTCTGTAGTATATGTTAGCTGCTGTGCGTGGTGTATGTTAGCTGGTGTATATGTTAGCTGGTGACTTGTGTATATGTTAGCTGGTGTCTGCAGTATGTGTTAGCTGTTGTCTGTAGTATGTTAGCTGGTGTCTGTGGTGTATTTTAGCTAGTGCAATTGTTAGGTGGTGTATGTGGGATGTTTTAGCTAGTCTCTGTGGTTTGCGTTAGCTGGTGTCTGTGGTGTATGTTAGCTGGTGTATGTGGCAGTATGCACGCATACACACACACACACACACACACACACACACACACTGCCCTGAGTAAGCCTTTGATGTACACTTACATTACACACCTACAAAACATTTACCATGCACACATACACATTTATGCACATAAATAATACATGTGTGTATATGCCCAGCAGTCCACATACACACATAACAGCAAATGCAGATACTAATGCACTGGAACATGACATTACCAAACATATAAATATACATGTATGTAAGTATATTTGTGTATATGTAAGTGCATGTATATGTATGCATATGTAGGTACGGTATGTATATGTATGATCAAATGGGCTACTCAGGTGATGGGGTTGTGTGTGTGTGTGTGTGTGTGTGTGTGTGTGTGTGTGTGTGTGTGTGTGTGTGTGTGTGTGTGTGTGTGTGCGCGTGTGTGTGTGTGTGTGTTTGTGTGTGTGTGCCTGCTAGTGGCCATGTATGTTATTGTCATGCATACGGAACTGTATGCTGTGTGTGTGTGTGTGAGTATGTGTGTATATTCTCATGCATATGTGACTGTATTCCTTGGCTTTTCAGTAGGGGCATATATGCATGCTTATGTGCGCGTACATATGCAGCTGTGCTTTTTTATATGTGTGTGTGTGTGCGTGTGTGTACATGCATGCATTTGTGTGTGTACGGGGTTGTGTGTGTGGGTGTGTGCATTTGTTTGTGTGTGTGCTTTCATTTATGCTTGTGTGTGTGTGTGTGCTTTTAGTGATTCAGTATGCATAGATTGAAACAGAGAGGGACAGAGAGAGAAGGAGAGTGTGAGAGGGATAGAGAGAGAGGGATAGGGAGAAGGGGAGAGAGAGGAAGAGAGAGAGAAGGAAAGAGAGAGAGAGAGGGAGAGTGTGAAAGGGCGAGAGAGAGAAAGAGAGGGAGGGAGAGGGGGAGAGAGAGCGAATGGGAATAGCTTCATCATGCATATATGCATGTGTGTGTGTGTGTGTGTGAGTGTATGTGTGTGTGTGTGTGTGTTAATGGGTGGAGCTGTACAGAATCCTTTGTGTGTGTGTGTGTGTGTGTGTGTGTGTGTGTGTGTGTGTGTGTGTGTGTGTGTGTGTGTGTGTGTATTATTGCCTTAGCTGCGGAGTGTGTGCATGGATTGTTCATGCATATATGCATATGGGTGTGTATGAGAGAGCTGTGCTGTGAATTGATTTGTGTGTGTGTGGGTGTGGGTGTGTGTGTGTCCTTTTCTTTTGTGGCAGCAGCAAGTATGTAAGTGTGCACGTGAGAGCATACATATATGTGTGAGTGTGTGTGTGTACGTGTGTGTGTGTGTGTGTGTGTGTGTAGCCATTGTATCTGACCTCTTGAGAGAGGGGAAAGTGAGGGAGAGCGGAGGGACAGATGAAAGGAAAGATGGACAGATCAAAGCCCATCGGAGTCTCCTATCCTTCACATACACACACACACACACACACACACACACACACACACAATCACACAGCAGGCAGGTCTCCGGGCGAGTGCAGAGGAGAGGAGAGGAGCATTTAGGAGAGGAGATAAGAGGACAGGAGGAAAGAGGGGAGGAGAGGAGGAAAGAGGAGAGGAGGGGAGAGGAGCAGAAGATTTAGGAGTGGAGAGGAGAGGAGAATTGTGGAGAGGAGGCTTGAGGAGAGTAGAGGAGAGGAGGAAAGAGGAGAGGGGAGGAAAGGAGATAAGAAGGGAGGAGAGGAGGAAAGAGGAGAGGAGGGGAGAGGAGCAGAAGATTTAGGAGTGGAGAGGAGGCTTGAGGAGAGTAGAGGAGAGGGGAGGAGAGGAGGAAAGAGGAGAGGGGAGGAAAGGAGATAAGAAGGGAGGAGAGGAGGAAAGAGCAGAGGAGGGGAGAGGAGCAGAAGATTTAGGAGTGGAGAGGAGGCTTGAGGAGAGTAGAGGAGAGGGGAGGAGAGGAGGAAAGTGGAGAGGACAGGGGAGGAGAGGAGATAAGAAGGGAGGAGAGGAGGGGAGAGGAGCAGAAGATTAAGGAGTGGAGAGAAGGCTTGAGGAGAGAAGAGGCAGGTTTAGGAGAGGAGAGAAGAGATGAGAGGAGGGGAGAGGAGAGAAGAGGAGGATTTAGGAGAAAAAAACACACCTCTATTTCTCTCTCTCGTTTCCAGGACTTGGAGAAATGGCAGGAACTGAAGTGGAGAGATGTGTGTGTGTGTGTGTGTGTGTGTGTGTGTGTGTGTGTGTGTGTGTGTGTGTGTGTGTGTGTGTGTGTGTGTGTGTGTGTGTGTGAGAGAGAGAGAGAGGGACATGTTGTGTATGAGTGTCTTGAGTGTGTTTGCGTGTGTGTGTGTGTGTGTGTGTGTGTGAGAGAGAGGGACATGTTGCGTATGAGTGTCTTGAGTGTGTTTGCATGTGTGTGTGTGTGTGTGTGTGTGTGTGTGAGAGAGAGAGAGAGGGACATGTTGCGTATGAGTGTCTTGAGTGTGTTTGCGTGTGTGTGTGTGTATGAGAGAGGGAGAGGGACATGTAGCATATGAGTGTCTTGAGTGTGTGTGTGTGTGTGTGTGTGTGAGAGAGGGCATGTATCATATGAGTGTCTTGAGTGTGTGTGTGTGTGAGAGAGAGGAGCATATGGTTGTCTTGAGTGTGTGTGTGTGTGGGTGTGTGAGAGAGAGAGAGGGACATGTAGCGACTGAGGCCCAGATGTACAAAGCTATGTACAATGCGGCCACTTCTGGTCTCTCGCAAGGAGTCCCTAAAAACATACTGTAGTGTGGTGTGTGCAAACCGGGTGCAGGAATACCACACAGTATAGGTGGAGGAGAGCAAATAGCGCTTTTCTGTATGATGCATACACAAACCTGGGAGTGTCCATGGGAATGTGGGCACGAAGTGTTAATTACGAGAGGAGAGGTGTAAAGAGCGACTAATTATTTACTCCTCCTGTATGTACGAAACCTGCCGATGAAAGCGCACGTGTAATTTGCGGTGAGAATTTTCCTCCTCGTGAGAGGAGGTGTAAACCAGTGCAAATTCCCTTGCTTTTTGTTCGCAATGTCTAAAAACATGACATAGAAAACGTATCCGCTCTACATTGTCTGAAATTGCTGAAAGTGCCGTTGTTTGGCCATTTTGCTCATTCAAAAGATTTTAATCTGTGTTCATTCTTCGGTTGGGAAGAGAGGGAGGGCTGAGATGATGCACTGACCTGAGACAATTCTGTCAGTATTCCCTTTCACATCACAGGAATGAGTGACGGGCCAAATCCGACGATGTAGTTGCTTAAAAAACATACAAGAAAAAAAACGTCGGTGAAGGCAAAATTGGCCAGCTTGCACACACCCGGTTACAGAAATACACCCCTAACAACGTCTGCAACAAATCGGTCCAAGATAAACCCAAGTTCGAAAATCTAAAGATGGCTTACATGTTCAATTTTAAAATGATACTTAATAGTTTGCCACCAGGTATTTTGATGGTCGTCGTCACATTTACGCTCCAGAGGACCCAGTTTTACACTGAGGCGTCAAGATCACCCGTTTTTAATTAATTAAATTAATAAACAAACTGTTAAAAGGCTGTGAAAGTCAATGACAAATTGGATGACAAAGCAGCAAGAAATAATTTTGTTGGTAATGGAGGCCTGAATATTTTTTCTTTTTGTGTAAGGGGTTGAATTACGCCCCTGTATTATATTTAAATTTAAGGTGACCTTATGTACAAGGGCTTCGATTTCTGCATCACTGAATATTTGCTTTTTTTCGTATCATGATGACGACACGAACAGCCACACATTTTTAAGCACCACTAAAAACATTAAATTGTGGGGTAAAGCGCTAATTATGTGATAAGCTTCAGGCACGATACATACCAAAAATATGAGTTTTTTTTTTTTGTTAACTAGACTCAAACTCGTCAAACTGGATTCCAGGCCAAACCAAACCAGTCTCATTAAAAATACTATTGTCAGAATTATTTGAATGTCGTATGAATTATTTGAATGTTATATGAATTATTTGAATGTTATATGAAATATTTGAATATTAAATAAATTGCAGCTCATCCGCAGTTGGTAGCATAGAAATGCCTCAGTTGTCAACTGTAGTGTTCAGACATGATGCCACATCCACACACACACACATACGCACACGGTTCCGTAAGTGTCTGGAGAAAGACACCGTGCACTCTATGTTGGTGTGTGTGTCTGAAGACACACCTATAGAGTTTATATAGGTGTGTGTGTGTGTGTGTGGTAGTAGTAGTAGACTGTGGCAAATGCTGTTGAAGCTGTTGAAAAAGTTGTTTTGCTTGGGTCAAGGCTACTTAAAAATCGTTTCTGTGAGTGGTGTGTGTGTGTGTGTGTGTGTGTGTGTGTGTGTGTGTGTGTGTGTGTGTGTGTGTGTGAAGGTAGGACATCAGTAGTGATGCTTTTATGTGTGTGTATGTGTGTGTGCATGTGTGTGAAGACACAGACTTATACCACTGGGTCTGAACACAGACTGGGATCGCTAGCCACAAACACACTCACACACACACACACACACACACACACACACACACACACACACACACACACACAGACACACAACAAAAGACAAAAAACATATTAATGCATGTGTTTGCAGATTAAAGCAGACCCTTAATATTTCTCTAGTCCTCTTAGGACAGAGACAAACACGTACACACACACCTGCACACACACAGAGACACACACACACACACAAACAAGCTTCTAAAATTTCAGGGCTGGAAATTCTTCTGTTGTTTCCTTTGTGTCTCTGAAAGATTAAAAGATATATATTGAAGGAAAACAGTGTGTGTGCGTGTGTTTGTGTATGTGTGTGTGTGCGTCAGTGTGTGTGTATATGCGTGTATGTGTGTCACTGTGTGTGTGTGTGTGTGTGTGTGTGTCATTTGTGTGTGTGTTGCGAAGTGTCACTGCAAGTGGAGAGAGTGAAGAGTGTGTGTGTGCGCGTCTATGTGAGAGAGACAGAGAAAAGAGAGTGTGTGTGAGTGTGTATTTGTGCTTGTGTGTATTTGTGTGTGTGTGCGTGTGTGTATATGTGTGTTTTTGTATGTGTGCGTGTGTGGGTGTGTGAGTTTGAGTGTGTGTGTGTGTGGAGAGGGATAGTTGCGAGGTCATGTCGGGACACGGAGCTCTGGCGTGTATGGGTGTGTGTGTGTGTGGAGAGGTCATGTGGGGACACGAAGCTCTGGCGTGTTTGTTTAGAAAACGTGCAGCGATGAGGCTTTAATGGTGTGTGTCATCCGTAGAGCAGGACACACACACACACACACACACACACACACACATACACACACCAAGCTTTGAGCACATGCTGGCTTTTATTTTTAGATATGACTTTATTATCAAAGCATGAAAAGTACACACACACACACACTTACACGTAGACATACTGTACATGCACACACTAGTTTTTATTTATTTTTTGAAAAACTGTTGAGTTATTGTGTGTCTTTGTCTTCCTGTGTGTCTGTTCGTGTGTGTGCGCATACTTTAATACTGTGAAGTGTCGTTGCACCTCGTAGAAGTGTCTGTTGCACCTCAAAGATAATATCAGGCCTGGCTTTAAGTGTGTGTTTGTGTGTGTGTGCGTGTGTGTGTGTGTGTGTGTGTGTGTGTGTGTGTGTGTGTGTGTGTGTGTGTATGTGCGTGTGTTGTGGAGTCTCAAGTGATTGGAAAGTGACTGACCAGTACTTAAGATAATAACATCTTGACTTGTCTGTGTGTGTGTGTGTGTGTGTGGAAGTATATTTGTATGAGATACAGACAATAGAAAAGTAAGCATGTTTGTGTGTTTTTGTTCTCATGTATAATTTTACATCTAACTGTCCATTTAACATTTTGACTCGTGTGTGTGTGTGTGAGTGAGAGAGAGAGAGAGAGAGAGAGAGAGAGAGGGAGAGAGAGAGAGAGGGTGACTGTGTCCACAGGTATAATTTAATTTAATTCCATGCTGAAATGGCCATCTGAGATGGGGACATGAGGCTTTAGCTGGAGTGTGTGTGTGTGTCTGTGTGTGTGTGTGTGTGTGTGTGTGTGTGTGTGTGTGTATGTGTGTGTGTGTGTGCTTGTGTGTGTGTGTGGAGGGATGTTTATGATAATGTCCATGTGAGGCCTGTGAGCTTGTGTGTGTGTGTGTGTGTGTGTGTGTGTGTGTGTGTGTGTGTGTGTGTGTGTGTGTTTTGCATATCCATGGAGATGTAATTATACTGCCAAACTAAATCTAGACTGTACATTAAAGACAAAAACCTTTACGCCTCCACACACACACACACACACACTCACACACACACAAACATATGTGTACAGACACATGCACACCCTTACACACACACACACACACACACACACACACACACTCCTGTGAATATTAACCTGCCTCTTGAATGCACTTTGGATCTGTGTGGTTTCCATGGTTTAAGCGTTTGCATACATTTGTGTAGATTTGACTAATTAGACGTGCTATTGTGCAATACATTTACACCCACACACACACACTCAACCCTGCAGCTGCCAATACACACACACACGCGCACGCGCACACTCACACACACACACAAACACATACACACACGTAGGTACAAGCACACACACATACACACACACACACACACACGTAGACACACACATATACACACACACAGACATGTACACACACACACACACACACACACACACACACACACAGGTATTCAGATACACATGCCCATTTTCAAAACTAAGATCCAAAAAAATGTCATATAAAGAGCTGCAGAGGATGTTAAATCTTTACATCATGTGACCTCTGCTCTGACCCTTCAGATTGGTTGACAGTGCTGTAAATATTCTTCTGTTTGAGTGTATGTCCATTTGGTAGCTATGGATATACAGGAAGCTTGTGCACATAGGAAGACTCCTTCTGGAGGAGAGAGGAGATTCAAGCCTTCCTGACAACAAACACACTGTTTGGGCAACTGTGGCCTAGTGGTTAGGGAGTTGGTCTTGCAATCGGAAGGTTGCCGATTTGAATCCCACCCTACCCATGGTTGAGGTGCCCTTGAGCAAGGCATCTAACCCCACACTGCTCCAGGGACTGTAGCTGAAACTCTGTAAATATCTGTAAGTTGCTCTCGATAAGAGCGTCAGCTAAGTGTAATGTAATGTTTGGGAGAACGCTTAGCATTGTTAGTCTTATCCTATCTTTTACTCCTAGCCTTTTCCATGCTACTATTGTCATGAGTGCAGGCCATCATCCTATGCTTTGTTTTCTATCTTGTAGGGTTCAGTTGGTCTGTGAAATTTCAGGACACCTCATCAGTAGTGCACCTCAGTATCATGGGGTGTTTCAGGCCTTTAGTCGCTATACACTCTCCCCTGAGGCAGCCCGGTACACATTACATGATATCAGCCTGATTTTGCTTCCAATTTGTCATAACCGACACATTTCCAGCATCGTAACCGATAACGAAAGGTTGGGCATCACATCGAATGTAAATGAGTCTCACAATGTGATATACTTAATGATTTTTTGTCTGCGATGTTCTGCGACAGCCTGACAAAAAGACTAGCATGTCAGAATTTAGTCAGGAGTCGTATGAAGTGTCCATTGTTAATATTGGGAGTCCTGTCACCACAGTCAGTGCCATGTGATGTGGCCAGTCTCCCGACCAAGAAGCATAGAGAATTTGAGGTACTGAGATCTTGTAGTGTGACTTGGTCAATCATAAACAACAATTGAGAAAGACAAAAAAAAATGTATAATTTGACATGGACCTGAGCTCTAATTCTGAGTTCTGACCCGTATTTCTGATTCTGAGTTCTGAAACGTAGTTCTGATTCTGAGTTCTGACCCATAGTTCTGTCACTTGGGTGCTTTGTTGCTAAGTTGTGTTTATTTTATTATATGTATATTATTTATCATCTTAGGTCCTTTTTAATGATCTATGAGGAGGATAAGTTTGCACTAGTGCTGTGTGTGTGTGCGCGCATGCATGTGTGTGTGCTTGTGTGCGTGCATACTTGCATACATGTGTGTACACACACACACACACACACACACACACAAATCTACACACTCAAACGGATATGAAATCTATAATTTATAATCTATTATCCTCCATCTATAATATATAATCTATCATCTGTCATCATCTATTATCTCTCTCTTTTTCTCCTGTGTAGACCCTGAGCATACTCCAGGCCAGCTGAGAGAGAGCGAGACCAAACGGAGGGAGCGATGCTCTGATCACACACCACCACCAGCTGGACACACACACACACACACACACACACACACACACACACACACACACGCCCACACACACATACACACACACACAGTCACAGACACCTACCTGGAGCCCACCTTGTCAAACTGTAACAGGTACGCAAAATGTTTGTACACACACACGCACACACACACACACACAAACGCACAAACACACTGTCTTGGACAGTACAAACTGAACCTCTTATGTTTATTGCAATAACTATAACTGAATTTCAAATAAATGCTTTAACAAACTGATGCGGAGTTGTAAATGAATCATATTTAGCATAAATATTGAACGCATGGCTGTACAGAGATCACATTTAGCCTGGAACTAAACCAACACACAGCTGTAAACACATGGCTGGAGAGGGAGCACAAATCACGGATTGTTCCTACCAGCATGTGCTCTTCATCCCTGTGCTTGGGGGGTTGGGGGAGCATGAGGACTCGGGTTCGAGTCCGGCCTAGGTCATCTCCCAGCCCTATCACACACACACACACACACACAGACAAACGCACACGCTTTTTTATGGCCTGTCAATGAAATCATAAAATTTCCATTTCCAAAAGTCAGATGTTACAGTTACCGGCTGTGTTTGGCAAAAGAAGTCATGTGGTTTAAAGTTACGATGTGTGTGGCAGTGTGGCTGTGTTTTTTAAATGCCGTTTGAGCATAAACTTACAGTTCAGGCAGTCTCAGTCAACCGTTTAAGAAAGGAAATGAAATAGAACAACATAGAAAATATAAAGAATAGACATATTAAAAACACTGTATGTAAAGGTTGCAATATGTAGATGGTTTTAAATACATGTACTAAAGACAGAAAGGGTAAAAAATATTGCAGATGTTGCATATATATCATAGCGGTATATGACATCTAAACCTGTCTAACAGGTAGTAGTGTTCCACAGGGCAGCACAGGTGAAGTGAGGTCATGTGGGGTTAGTGTTCCACAGGGCAGCACAGGTGAAGTGAGGTCATGTGGGGTTAGTGTTCCACAGGGCAGCACAGGTGAAGTGAGGTTGTGCTGGGTTAGTGTTACACGACAGGTGAGGTGAGGTCGTGTGGGGTTAGTATTGCATATGACAGGTGAGGTGGGGTAGTGTGGGGTTAGTATTGAGGTGAGGTGGGGTAGTGTGGGGTCAGTATTGCATATGACAGGTGAGGTGAGGTCGTGTGGGGTTAGTATTGCATATGACAGGTGAGGTGGGGTAGTGTGGGGTTAGTATTGAGGTGAGGTGGGGTAGTGTGGGGTTAGTATTGCATATGACAGGTGAGGTAGTGTGGGATTAGTATTGAGGTGAGGTGGGGTAGTGTGGGATTAGTATTGAGGTGAGGTGGGGTAGTGTGGGGTTAGTATTGCATATGACAGGTGAGGTAGTGTGGGATTAGTATTGAGGTGAGGTGGGGTAGTGTGGGGTCAGTATTGCATATGGCGTGTGGCGTTACGATGTGTGTTTGGTAAAAGAAGTCATATGGTCTAAAGTTACGATGTGTGTGGCATGCTGGCTGTGTTTGGTAAAAGAAGTCATGGTTTAAAGTTGAGATGTGTATGGCATGGCGCTGTGTGTGTGTGTGTTTGGTTGTGAGTACACAGCGAGGGAAATGCGTCACGGACCCTACATTGACCTGAATTGACTCCTTGTCATAGGTTGACCTACATTTGTGTGGCTCTGAGATGCCACCTGGTGGTTGCTCTAGGTACTGCAGTAGACGAACGACTGAATTGCAATTAAAACATCCCTGACATACTATTTCGTTTTGGCCATACTGCTTGTTAGTGGATGGTAATTTAGGTACACTTGGACTGTAATGTAGGTGTAGTATAATATTTGAAATTGCATAATGTGTGTAATTAATGAGGAAATAGAAACACATGTGATGCTGTGCATATCTGTGACATGAGCACTGTGAAATTACTGCTGCTCTCAATGCTCATAGTAGAACAATAATAATACACACACATAATACACACACACATACACACACACACTCTTACTAAACCAGTCTAAACACCCACTCAAACACACTCCTAAACACGCGCGCGCGCACACACACACACATATATTCCCTCCTACTGAATTAGTGCTGCCAGTTATAACTTTAACTACTGATAAGTTATATGGCGTTAATCAACATAACTGTTTTTGTTGTTACCTGATGTAGTGTTTATTAACATTAGTTACAGTAGTAACATGGGCTGGTACATGTTTATTAACATTACTGTGGCAGCTTGGCTGGTGTATGTGTGTGGTGGTGTGTGTGTCCTAGGTTAGAGAGTTGGTCTTGGGTTTGGAGGGTCACAGGTTTGATTTCCACAAAACATGCACCAGCACAGTCCTGCACCCCACAGCAGATTAAGAAGCTCCGATAGAGTGGTATTTCAGCATCAGAAATATATCGATACGGCGATATAATCTCAACTACATATCTCCTTGAAAAATATATCGATATGGCAATATAGTCTCAACCACATATCTCCTTTAAAAATATATCGATACGGCGATATAATCTCAACTACATATCTCCTTTAAAAATATATCGATACAGCAATATAGTCTCAACCACATATCTCCTTAAAAAATATGTCGATACGGCAATATAATCTCAACTACATATCTAATCAAAAATATATTGATACTGCGATATAGTCGCAACTACATATTTCCTTCAAAAATATATTGATGATATGATTTTATGGATATATTGCCCACCCCTAACTGACTGGTTTATATGCAGGGTGCGATTTGTCAAAAAACGGAAGGGAGGATGTTTTTTTTTTTTTCAATTCATGGAACACTGTATTTTTAACTTGCCTAACTAGGCCTACCATATTGCTTAGGCTATTGTTTTCCCAGCAACGTTTTACTTTTAGCCTTTGCAATCCATCAATACAAAACTTTTACTGTAGGCAGTGTTGATTGCGATGCTACATGGCCAAAAAACATCTGTCTGCCATGCTGTTTCACACACACAGACACCTGCACTTGACTGACCTATTTGCGCTGTTGAACCCACACAAACACCTGCACTTGACTGACCCATGTGCACTGACAGCAAGCCACTTGCAACCCTCTACCCTCTCTCCATGTGTCAAAGCAAAGTGCACAGGCTCGATCCACCCTCTTTTGTGTCTCAGATGAGTTGCTAGCAAGCAGGTCTGCTGAATTTGATTGGAATGATTCAAATGTACTTCAGGTTCAAGACAAATGGTGTTTTAGCTGCACAGTCAAAGAACTTCTCAGCTCTTATGTAAAGTCTTACAAGCAGACAGCCAGTCCCTCTTTCATTACACACACACACACACACACACACACACACACACACACACACACACACACACACACACACACACGTGCCCCATGCTTTACCAGGGGCACACCAAACACACACAAACACACACACACAAACCACACTCTCTCACACACACATTGACCACACTGTGTGTGTGTGAGTGTATGTGATGTAAAATATTATAGTACTAGAGTGTAGATGGAGTGGAAGTAAATTAGGTTGTATTGGCAGAAAACGGGAGAACACTTGTGACAGACATGGAGCTGCTCCACCGACATGAGGAGCAGAGACACACATACATCCACACACATCCACACACGCGCACACACACACACACACACACACACACACACACTCTCTCTCTCTCAAAGAGACACTCCTCTTCCTCTGACTTCAACACGCTTTCTCTCAGTGGGATTCAGAGTCACTCTGCACTCTGCTTTAATGGGATCCAGAGTCACTCTGCTGTCTGTTTTAATGCGATCCAGAGTCACTCTGCTTTAATGAAATCCAGAGTCACTCTGCTTTAATGAGATCCAGGGTCACTCTGCTTTAATGCTAGTGTGTTCATGTCTCTGTGTGTTCCTCAGTTCTTGCTTTAATGCCCCAGATGTTTAACATGTGTTTGTGTTTCATGTGTGTATGTTGTTTTGTGTGTGTGTGTGTGTGTGTGTGTGTTTTGTGTGTGCGTGTGTGTCCTCAGGTGGTGGTGGCCCTCTCTGTGTGTCTCTGTGCTGCTGCTGCTGCTGCTGCTGCTGCTGCCGTGTGTGTGTGTGTGTTTGTGCGTGATGAGCGCCGAGCGAGTGCACAGTGTGAACCTGCACAACTTCAGCTCGTCTGTGCTGGAGACCCTGAACGAGCAGCGGCAGCGGGGACACTTCTGTGACGTCACCGTGCGCATCCACGGCAGCATGCTCCGCGCCCACCGCTGCGTCCTGGCCGCCGGCAGCCCCTTCTTCCAGGTCAGGATACACACACACACATACACGTATACACACACACACACCGCTGCGTCCTGGCCGCCGGCAGCCCCTTCTTCCAGGTCAGGATACACACACACACACACACACACACACACACATAGATGTATACACACAAACACACACACACACATACACGTATACACACACACACACCGCTGCGTCCTGGCCGCCGGCAGCCCCTTCTTCCAGGTCAGGATACACACACACACACACACACACACACACATAGATGTATACACACACACACACACACACACACATACACGTATGCACACACACACACACCGCTGCGTCCTGGCCGCCGGCAGCCCCTTCTTCCAGGTCAGGATACACACACACACACACAGAGACGTATACACACACACACACACACACACACACACACACACACATAGATGTATACACACACACACACACACACCGCTGCGTCCTGGCCGCCGGCAGCACCTTTTTCCAGGTCAGGACACACACACACACACACACACACACATAGACGTCCAGATCATGTATACACACACACACAAACACACACACACCGCTGCGTCCTGGCCGCCGGCAGCCCCTTCTTCCAGGTCAGGATACACACACACACACATAGATGTATACACACACACACACACACACACACACACACATAGATGTATACACACACACACACACACACACACACACACACCGCTGCGTCCTGGCCGCCGGCAGCACCTTTTTCCAGGTCAGGATACACACACACACACACACATAGACGTATACAAACACACACACACACCGCTCCGTCCTGGCCGCTGGCAGCCCCTTCTTCCAGGTCAGGATACACACACACATATATATATTGACATGCATCACGTGTGTGTGTGTGTATGTGTGCAGGACAAGCTGCTGCTGGGCTACAGCGACATCGAGATCCCGGCGGTGGTGTCGGTGCAGTCGGTGCAGAAGCTGATTGACTTCATGTACAGCGGTGTGCTGCGCGTGGCCCAATCAGAGGCGCTGCAGATCCTGACGGCCGCCAGCATCCTGCAGATCAAGCGCGTCATCGATGAGTGCACGCGCATCATGTCCGGCTCAGCCGGGGGCGGCAGCGGGGGCGGCTTCGGGGGCTCGTCGGGGGGCGGGGGGACGACCCACGGAGGCGGTGGCGGGGGCGGAGGAGGAGGGGGCGACTCGTGCCAGGAGACCACCCCCCGCGGCACCCCCGAGTCGGGCACGTCGGGCCCCAGCAGCGACGCGGAGAGCGGCTACATGATGGCCGCCCAGCAGCACGGCCTGGAGAGGGTCTACACCTCGCTCTACACCAGCATGGGCATCCAGAACGGCAAGGACCCCTCGGGTGGAGGACACCCCCACCAGGGCTACCTGCACCCCCCCGGCAACCCCGCACAGCCCCACCACCACCCGCCCGGCCAGGAGCCTGCCTGGATCGCACGCATCCACGAGCGCTCGCAGCACACCATGGAGCGCTTCCTCAGCAACACCCCCGAGAACTCCGGACACTGCCGCAAGCAGTCCCGCCCCGTCAGGCTGCAGCCCGGAGGTAGGGGGCCACTGGGGGGGTGGGCACTGGGAGGGCACTGGGGGGGTGGGGCTGGGGGCAGCACTGAGGTAGGGGGCACTGGGGGGAGGTACCAGTTTGGCATTTGGGGAGGCACTGGGTCTGAGGGTCACAGGTACTGGGGGGTGGGACCAGTTTGGAGTGGCGCTGTGGGTAGAGGCCAGTTTGAGGGGGGAACTGAGAGGGGATCAGTTTGGGGGTGACCAGTTTGAGGGGGGCACTGTGGGTAGAGGCCAGTTTGAGGAGGGCACTTGGGGGGGGTGGCACTGTGGGGATGCATCAGTTTGGGGGGGGGGGGCACTGTGGGAGGGTTGTATCAGTTTAGTTGGCTGTAGTGGGGTATCAGTTTGGCCCAGGGGGTGGGGTGGTCAGGAGGGGAAACAGTGTCAGGTCAGGGTGCGGTTCGGAAGTGGGGTGTTGTGGTGCACCGTGGAGGGGTAGTAGCAGTTTGGGGGAGATTCAGGCTACAGCCCTTAGAGGGGGCGGGCGTGTAGTATCAGGTCAGGCTGCAGCACCTACGTATTGCAGTTGACCTTTCACCTCTGCTCATGCTGACGTCTGTGTGTGTTTGTGCGTGTGTGTTTGTGTGTGTGTTGTTGCGTGTGTGTATGTGCGCGTGTGTGTGTGTGTGTGCGTGTGTGTGTGTGTGCATGTGTGTATGTGCGTGTGTGTGTGTGTGTGTGTGTGCAGGTCTGCACATCAAGCAGGAGTCGGAGGAGGACTACAGCGGCTACCTGTCATACGCGTCCGCGGCGGGCGGGGGGCATCTGGGTGGGGGCGAGGAGGGCTCAGAGAGCGAGCCCAAGGGCGAGAGCTTTGACTCAGGCGTCTCCTCCTCCGTAGGCACCGAGCCCGACTCCGTGGAGCCGCCCCACCCGCCGCATCACTTCCTGTTCGGCGGCCGGGAGGAGCCCACGTCGGACGCCGAGGTCGGACTAGGAGTGGCCTCTCACGGCCACGCCCCTCCCCCCTCCCTCTCCGTGACGCGCATCGAGGTCAGCGACTCGTCCCCGGAGCGCACGCTGCACGAGTCGGAGGCCGGGCCCGGGATCGGCTCGGGGTCGCTGGGGTCTGGCGCCAGTCCGGTGGAGACGCTGATCCCGCAGTCGCCCTCTGCGTCGATGCCCTCTGCCCAGCTGTACCTGCGGGGAGCCTGCGAGAGCCCAGGGGGGGCCGGGAGTCTTCGTCTGCCCCTCACCCTCACCAGCAACACTCAGGTCAGTCACACACACACACTCACACACACACACACACACACACACAGCCTGCGTCTGCCCCTCACCTCACCAGCAACACTCAGGTCAGTCACACACACACACACACACACTCACACACACACACACACACACACACAGCCTGCGTCTGCCCCTCACCTCACCAGCAACACTCAGGTCAGTCACACACACACACACACACACTCACACACACACACACACACACACACAGCCTGCGTCTGCCCCTCACCTCACCAGCAACACTCAGGTCAGTCACACACACACTCACACACACACACACACAGCCTGCGTCTGCCCCTCACCCTCACCAGCAACACTCAGGTCAGACACACACACACTCACACACACACACAGCCTGCGTCTGCCCCTCACCCTCACCAGCAACACTCAGGTCAGTCACACACACACTCACTCACACACACATACACACACACACACAGCCTGCGTCTGCCCCTCACCCTCACCAGCAACACTCAGGTCAGACACACACACACTCACACACACACACACAGCCTGCGTCTGCCCCTCACCCTCACCAGCAACACTCAGGTCAGACAAACACACACTCACTTACACACACACTCACACACACTCACACACACACATACACACAGCCTTCGTCTGCCCCTCACCCTCACCAGCAACACTCAGGTCAGTCACACACACACACACGCACACACACACACATACACACAGCCTGTGTCGGACCCTTACCCTTACCAGCAACACTCAGATCAGTCACACACACACTCACTCACACACACACACACACACACACACACAGCCTGTGTCTGCCCCTCACCCTCACCAGCAACACTCAAGTCAGACACACACACACACACACACACATTACACACAGTCAGCCACACTGAGCTCGAACAGTGTAAACTGGCGCTAAAAGGGAAATCTTTGCTGTAGTCTTGTAATTAGTGACCACAGTCTTAAAAACATCTTGTCTGGAACTACGCTGCGACCTAGCAGTCAACAGCTAGCTCTTTTAACCAGCTCTTTTCAAGAAGACGTGTGGTGCCGTGACATGTCAATCATTTGGGGTGGCACCTGGGCCGTCCAATCGGATTTCAGGGGGGTCCAGTGCCACCCCGACCTCTGCTTTGGCTCCGCCCATGATCCCAATGATGAATGGCAATCACTTTCCCTTCCTCTGTCCTTCAGGTCATGGGCACCGCGGGGAACGCCTTCGTGCCCGCCATCTTCGCCGCCCAGTCCTCCAGCGACACCAAGCCCTTCCTCTTCAGCCTGCCGCAGCCCATGGGCGGGGGGGCGGGCGCGGGGGGCCAGTTTGTGGCCGTGCCCCGCGCCGCCCCCAGCTCCCACGGCCCCCCCGGCCTGCCTCCGTTCCCCGGGGCGGGGGGCCACGCGGGGGCCAGCGGGGGCGTGGGGGCCGTTGGGGCTGGCCAGCAGGGCGAGAAGAAGCCCTACGAGTGCACGCTCTGCAGCAAGACCTTCACCGCCAAGCAGAACTACGTCAAGCACATGTTTGTGCACACAGGTGAGGGTCTACCAGTGCACACACACACACATACACACATCCATACGCACACCTATACACACAGGTGACGGTCTACCAGTCAACACACACCCTTACACACACATACACACATCCATACACAGACCAAACACACACAGGTGACGGTCTACCAGTCAAAACACACCTATACACACCTATACACACACCTATACACACACAGAAAGGGTCTACCAGTCAACATACACCTACAAACACAGCCCTTATCATACCTGGGTTTTCAAATAGCTAGCAGTAGCACAGCAACTTCCTTTTGTGAGTGCTCTGCTCTGACTTCCTGTTTTGTGCCCCTTTGTGCCCTTCGCAAAGCATTATGGGATACAATATTCCCAAGACATTGCCATTTGAGCATCTAACATACATGGAATACCTAAGAAAACATTTGGAATGTAGCTGTAGACTGAATTTTGTGCACGCAATTTCATTTTAACCAGGTGAGCGCTCTGACTGACTTCCTGTTTTTATGCCCCCCCCCCCCCCCTCGCCCCGTGTTGTATGTGCACAGGTGAGAAGCCACACCAGTGCAGCATCTGCTGGAGGTCGTTCTCTCTGAAGGACTACCTGATCAAGCACATGGTCACGCACACGGGCGTGCGTGCCTACCAGTGCTCCATCTGCAACAAGCGCTTCACGCAGAAGAGTTCCCTCAACGTGCACATGCGGCTGCACCGCGGCGAGAAGTCGTACGAATGCTACGTCTGCAAGAAGAAGTTCTCCCACAAGACCCTGCTGGAGCGCCACATGGCCCTGCACGCGGGGGGCGGAGTCAGCATGGAGGTGGGCGGAGCTATCTCGGCCGGGGTGGTGGGCGTGGGCGGCGGGATCCACGGCATGGCGGGAGGCGTGATCGGCGTGGGGGCGATGGGAGGGGCCGGAGGAGGCGGGAGTGTGAGCGTGGTGGGAGGAGCTACGGGGATGGGCGGGGTTGGTGGCATCGGTGGCGTGAGCGGAGCGACAGGAGGGGGCATTGCCGCCGGGGGAGGGGCTTCCTCCTCGTCCATGACCCTCCCTGACCCCGGAGTGGCGGGACTGGCCAATCAGGCCAGTGGAGGGGCGGGGCCCGGGGCGGTGGGCGGGGCTGCCTCAGTGGGCGTTGTCTCTGACGGAGCCGCCTCCCACCAGGAGACAACGACGTACGTCTGTTCCGTGTGTCCCGCCAAGTTTGAGCAGATCGAGATGTTCAACGAGCACATGCGCATGCACGTCGCCGACGGCTAGCGCTGCAGCTCACCAGCCAAGCAGACAACCGTCGGAATCCTTTCAGTCCACCCAGACAACAAATCAGAATCCTTACAGTCCACCCAGACAACCAATCGGAATCCTTACAGTCCACCCAGACTACCAATCAGCAGCAGCCGAATCCATAAGTATCTCACAGAGGCCCAACATCGCGCGCTTTCAGAACACAGCCGACCCCACCCGTAGATTACAACAGAAAATCAAAGAAATTAACTTCTGTTTGTTTCGAATGAGTGGACAGGATGAAAAAAATGAATGGAGGATATAAAAACATAACGAAAATGGCACTAGATTTTTTATGTTTTTTTTTTTCTTTTTTTTTAATTGTCTTAAGTGATCTTTTTGAAGGCAATGTTTGAATATATATATAAATACATATATATATATATATATATGTTGTTAGCACATGTATGCTACTACTGGCACATTTTTGAAATATTTTGTCTTTATCTTACGATGTTTCCCAGAAAAACAACGTTTATGTGTTCTTGTTCGCTTTACAATATTATAATTTTTTGGTGTTAAGAATTCCTTCATTGTTGCCTTAAAGGCTGATGTGACTCATGCCGACCAATCCACTGGCTGGATTCCGTTGACACAATAGTTACTAGGCGGCCTCTAAACAAACCGATAAAAAGGTAAATATTTGTTCATGCTCTGACTGAGCTTAAAAATAAGTCGTATGTGTATTGCCGATCTTGTTATGTGTTAAACACTACCAGAATCTGGCGTTAAAAAAAGAAAAACCTAAGATACAGAACTTTCTGTCTCACACACACACGCACGCACACACACACACACAGACACACACACACACAGATACTCAAAAGCCAGTTCTTCAATGCCCTAAAACAGTTTAAAGCACTGTTGGTGCAACGTCAGTTATGCATTTAGAACTACAGCGCTTGTGAATGTGGACAGACACAAAACTCAACAGTTACAAACTTAGTCCAATATCAAAGCATTGTACTATACAATATTCCCAAGACATTGCCATTTTAGCATTTTACAGTGTAGAAACATACATGGAATATCTAAGAATATGTTTGGAATTTAGCTGTAGACCGAACTTTGAACAGCTCAAAAGCGTTCAAATATTACTGTGGTATCAATACATGTTGACACAATTTTTTATTACTTTTATCAATGACACAAAGAAATTACAAAAAAAAGTAGAAAAAAATGCGACACAGATATGCCTTGTTCATTTTTTCATCAGTGTAGGGATTGTAAACGTGAGAATTGTCGACACTGGGTTTGTGACTAATAACGATTATTGTTATTGTTGTTACGATAATGATAGTTGTTCCTGTTATTTATTGGGCGTTTGTTGATATGTGGGAAGATGGCAAGTAATGTTGCAGCTGTTGTTATGACAATTCTAATTGTCGTAAAAAAGCAAGTGGTACAATTTGGCTTGTGTTATTAGAAGCTACAAATAATGGCGAACAGTTCTTTGGTGTAACGGTGAGAGAATTATGCTTTTATGTGATAGTGCAGTTTGTTTCCATCTTAATTTCAACTTCATTCACAAATTTTCCATCATTGTGTATGTTGATCTTGTCAATACTTAAGTACATTTTATAGTCACAATAGCTTGAAGGTCAACTTGTTCCACATTTTGTGCTTGTTTTTATAAATATCCAAAGCAAAAAAAAAACCTTAGTGAAAAAAAATCTTTATGCTTTAATGCACATTATGTTTGATTGGTTTGACTTTCAGTCCTGCATCACACTGCCACAAAAATTCCTAATTGCAAAAAAAAATACAAAACAAAAAAAAGAAACAAACAAAAACACGACTGTTTTTAAAGACCTCTTCCACTGAAATGACATTGATGCACACAGTTTTATTCCAAAAGTAAACTAAAGCATTTTCTGACTTAAACCAAGAAACATGAAAAACAATCTTCATTTTTGAGATTTGTGTTCATAAGATGACACGTCTCATATTTAACAAAAGATTAACATGAAACGCAACGCTGACACCTGCTGGTAGCATTGGCACCTTCTGGGGGAAAAAATCCTCTTTTGCCTTTTAACCCAAAATAACTTGATCAAAAGTGTTTTTTTTTGTTTGTTTGTTTTTTGCACTTACTGAAGCAGTCAACCACAAAAGATTTGCACTCAAGTTCTATTCTGTGTGACTTCTAAAAAGCTATTTGTTTTGGTATTTAGATTTTCCCCTATTATTTCTGTTCCTCTGTAACTTCTTTTCACCAAAATCATTTTCTCTTTTCACCCAAACTCTTCCTGTTTTTTTTTGTTTGAAACACAAACCAGAGATGCCAGCCCAGGGGTTGGTCGTTCAGCGAGTGTCGTTACAAATTAATTAATTTGTAACGGCTGTCCTTCTGCCCCCTTCTTCTGAAGACATTGTGATCCTGCCTAGAATACTGAACCAATCAGTCCACCCCTCCACAGCATAGACCACACCTCCACAGCATAGACCACACCCCCACCCCAAACCCCTTGACTAATACTCAATAATTGGCCTAATAATGTCATTCTTTTACACCCAAACGCAGTTTACTTTTAATCTATTGGTTTTAATAATAATATAAGTATAAAAAATGGACAACCAACCCCTGTGAAACTATGTCTTGTCACCTGCCGAGAACTCTTCTAGCTCCTTTGTGTTTTTGTATCTACAGATTTGACCAAAAAAAAGCCCAATTTTCCTTTTTTGTTGATATGAAACTTGAGATCTGATCCCTTTCTTGCCTAAGCAGCCAGCCAGAGCAAACTCCCCTCTTGGCTGAGTGAGCGCAAACCCACCCAACACCCCCTACCCCCTTCGCAACCCGCCCACCCCCCTTTCCCCTTACTGTAGTGTGGGGGTGTGATATGTGTGTTTACAGGAAGTGCAAGAGGCGGTGCTAATTCGGCTTCTTTATCAAATGCACTACTTAGACCCCACCCCTCCCCTTCCCTCCCCTTTTGCACCTCCACCCACTCCTGGATGTGAATGTTGGGCAAGCGGTGACATAACTCCCCAAAATAATCAGCGTCTCCACAGACTGATGCCACCACCATCAGGAAACTCCCACAGGAAGTCCAAGTAGCCATAGACAAACATCAACGAAGGAGTACAGAAAAACAAACAACCAAAACAGCCACAAAACACCAATAACAAAAGAACATGTCAGATATGCAATTTAACAAGCAACTTCAGGAAATACATCAGTGTTAGTCAATCAGAGGAGCCAGAAGTATCTTTGGGTGGGGTTGGTTTAGTAGCGGTAGTACTTTCATTCGGGCAGAACTAGTCACACACCTCTGGGCTTTGCTGGAGGCTTTAGTAGTGCACTTGTTTGTCTTTTGGCATCTTGTCCCGAATGGGTGATTTACTGTAGAAATGTGGAGCAAAGGAGGCTTTCTAGATTCATTTTTGCATGCTTGGTATTGCCCAAGAAGTAATTTTTTGTATTTAAAACTCGAAAAAATTGTCAAATGTGCGTAGTGCACTCCAACCATGTTGGTCCAATGTCGTCAGACCTTAATCAGTATGCTGCGATAGAGTTATGAATTGTAAAATGACAGAAATGCACCTTCAGCAGTCGCATACATTCCTATTTGCAGTTTTAGCAGACAGGCTAAGAGTTAAGCCTAAATGTTGTAATGCTCTTGTCTCAATGTTGCCTGATGCCGCCTGTCACTGCCCAACCCTGGAAGCCTGTCTGCTGGGTTAGTGTTGGTCTGCTGCTCTGTTAGCGTTGGTCTGCTGCTGGGTTAGCATTGGTCCACTGATGCCGCTATAGTCTGCCAGCTGTTAGCTTCACCAGGGATAGCTGTGCTATAGAGGGGTTAGCCGTTTGCAAGGGTTCGCTAAGCAGAGCTGGGCCTTAGAGGGGTTAGCTGTTAGCAAGGCTTTGCTAGGCAGAGCTGGGCCTCAAAAAGGGTTAGCTGTTAGCAAGGCTTCACCAGGAATAGCTTTGCCATAGAGAGGTTAGTTGTTAGCAAGACAGAAATGAGCTGAATGCTAGGCAGAGCTGGGTGGTGAGCAGTTTGTCCACCATGCCACCAAGCTGTAGGCATAAAAGCTAGCCAATAGCCCACTCGCCCTTTTACACACACTCTCACACACACACACACACACACACATACACGTGTGCTAGCCAATGCTCCTGCCCCACAAACACATGTATATCACCATATTTGGGCTGCCTCCTCTGTGCTTTACCACTGTGCTTCAGATGCACGTGTCCTAGATGATAACTTTAGAGAAATGATACAAACATTGTGTTATCCAAAAACAACAATAAAAGCAGACAGAAACAACAGTATATGCCCACATTTGAGTCAATAAATAAGGGTGGCATACAGGAGATCCTAATTTTTTCACATTTTTATTTGCACATGTTCACTTCCTAAATGGCGCCTGTGCTTTGGTTTGATAAATGAGAAAAAAACATGAAAATGTGTTCAGTTGGGTTTTTTAGTGTTTTTTATTGTTTTTCTGCTTTGTACCTTATACTTTGTGTGAGACAGTGAAACAGTGATTTTGTAATTTTTGTCAGATTTTGTTTGTTTCAAGATCTGTTGTCTGTTGTGGTTTTAAGGAATATTGTCTTTGAATGAATAGAAATGTAGAAACATGAGGCAGAACTGTGGCTTGAAAGAAAGAGCGTATGGTGTGTGTATGTTTGTATGTGTGTGTGTCTGACTGTCACCTTTCCCCCTGTTGGCAACAGGGGGCGCTGTTGCATATTTTTGCGGAAAAAAAATGTTGCATCTACATTGCACTGTTTTTTCGATAAATTTAATACCCCACAAAGTGCACTATTTACTGTTTTATTGGTAATTGTGATTACTTCTTATTAATAATCATCACAATTTGTTTTATGATGCTGTTACACCGAGATAGATTATAGTTTTTAGAGATGAATAATGGCAAATATATATTTTTTATTTGTTTGTTGTTTTGGGTTTGGAAGTTTTCAAGTGAATTTGAGTGGGGTGAAGAGGGGGATATTGAAAGAGTGGTGTTTGAACTTGTGCTTTTTTATGTTGTGTTGTTATGTCATGTTATGTCATGACTTCTACTATTTTGAAACAGTTTAGTTTTTTTAAAAGCTTGTTTGTTGTTTATTTTGTTTTCCTATTTTTGTCTGATTTTCTTATAGCGTTGCTATGCTGTCATTATTTCTTTTTTTCTTTCTTAGATTGGTCTCTTATCTTCCTCCCTCCCTTGGAACAGTAACTCATTCTCCTTCATTCTAACTCCCATCAGTTAGTTGTGACTAAAACAAAAATAGCAGTGTACGCTTATACACAAATAGCTCCATTTTGATCAGCCTTCAGTTAAAAACGTTGTAAATGTCTGACTTTTGTAAACGTTCCGTGCTGTAAATGATCCATGGGTGTTTGCCTTTGAAACCCAAAGCTATCGACGGTTCTTCCAAATCAGAGGTACACTGGTCTGATTACCCCCTTACACCATCATAAAGACCTTAGCAAGGCCCTTCTCTTATAAAGACCTTAGCAATGCCCCTCTCTTATATAGACCTTATTAAGGGCCCTGTGTTTCGAGTTATGTTTTTGCTCTAAGTATAACCTGGAGTTAGTACCGCTAACATTACCATAGATGACACGATTTATCTAATGTGCAAGTGTTTCGTGTACACATTGAAATTTAATTACTTACTTCACCACACACACAGACACACTGCTAACCATAGTGGGGATTGACACAGCTGTGGGAGGTAGCACACATGCCTAGCTGCTTTCAGAGCTAAGCTAGTAGCCTAGCTGCTACAGCTGCCATCCAGGCTAGCTGTCAGAGCTAAGTTAGTAGCGTAGCCTAGCGGCTACAACTGCCAGCCAGGCTGAAAACCTGAAGCCAGTGGCCCATAGAAGGGCCTTATGTTCCTGTGACTCCAAACACTTAAACGGTTAATGTGAGGACACGTGTCTCCGTCTCCATTGCATTAGCACTTGCGGTAGCCCACTCGTGTGGCCGCAGCACTGCTGCCGGAGCTCTCGTGTCCTCAAAGCTCCCATCATGGGAGCCATTTTGTAGCCCTCATCAAGCACAAACACTGAAACATGGTGCCACTGGCATGTTAGCTTGTTAGCTTGGCTGTGAGAAGTTACTTTGCTTTTATAAGATGCCATGGGAATTCTAGCTGATAAGCCTGTGTAAGGTTAACACGTCTTCATATGATGCCACTAGGATGCCAGATAGATAGCTTGGCTGTGTGAAGTTTCTTTCCCTGTGTATGGTGCCATTGGGATGCTAACTGATTAGCTTGACTATGTGAAGTTACTATCCCTAGTATGGTGCCAGTGGGATGCTAGCTAGTTAGCTTGACTGTGTTATATGATGCCATAGATATGTACACTGACTAGATGCCGCCTTGGGCTTCTACGCATGTGTCTAGAATGCCACCATTTTGTCACGTATGCCACGCTACAACTTACAGCAGAGATTATACGGTCTATGGTTCAAATGAGCTCAGATCAAATGGAAAAATCCCAGGCTTTTGCATATGGATGTGTATGGAAGCCCATTTTTGCCAGGAAAATATAAGAAATATTTGTCAAAGTCAAGTCAAAATTATTTGATAATAAAGTTCACAATTATGAGATAGAAAGTCAAGATTATGATATAGAAAGTAATAATTACGAGATAAAAATGTAAAATTATAAGATGAAAGTCATAATTATGAGATAAAAAAGTTCAGGTCCAAGAAATTCATTGTAGCCATAGAGCTCAATATGACCATGACAATAATACCATGCCAGTATGGCGACCAAGTTCATGTGTTCCATCAATAGAACTCTCGCAATAGAACACGGCATCTAGTCAGTGTACATATTCTTGTATGAGGCCATTGGGATAATAGCTGGTTAGCTTGGCTGTATGAGATTACCATCCCTGCACATGGTGCCACTGAGATGCTAGCTAGTTAGCTTGCCTGTAGCTGCATTGGCAGCTCTGCTTCAATGATGCAATTGTCCCCTGGCTGGCCACCCAATACCAGAGGTGTATTAGGCCCCCATGGCCCAGGCCACCACCATCCCTCGTCACACTGGGACAGCGCTGTGGGAAGGCTAATCATTCACTGTGCATGTATATATTCACACATATCTCCCACACACAGACACACACCTGCCTTAATTCTAATTCCAAGAAAATGCACTATGTTGTTGAAGAGGTGCTTCACTGCTGTCCCATTAGCCGAGTCAAACGTTGGAACATAATGTTTTATGAAATACTGACTTCAGTAACTAAGAAGTGTCCAGTTTAGGAATTTAACAGCTTCTTCTTCTTCTTTCGATTTTAATGGTGATTGACAACCAACTGAAAGGTGCAAAATGAACTGCTTTTGGTATGTTGGTTGCAGTATGCACTCTGCCCTCACACGTCCTGGAAGAGAAGATTCTGGGTGGTGGGCCCTAGAGCAGAGTGGGAGGGGCCTATATCTGTGGGAGGGGCCTGCATGTACTCCTGTGTTTGGATTTTCACCTTTTCTCTCTGTGGAAAACAAGAAGGGGAAACTGGTGAAAGAGCCACTCAAACATATTCATAATTCGTCTCCCTGATTTTATCTGTTGCCGTTGTTTTTTGTAGCTTGTCTGTTTGGTATCAAGACTTTTGACAGCCTCACCGACAGCCTTTGGTGTCCTACCTAGTCACCGTGCTGTCTACCTGTCCCAACACAGCAGTGCTGTCGACCAGTATTTGTCATTAGTATGCGTGGGTATATTAGTATGTGTGGGGGGTTCAGTATGTGTGGATTCTGTTATGATTGGGCGGATCAAGGAAGGGTTGTTGTGCCCTTGCCTTCAACTGTTGATGAATCTCCTTCTTCTTGTGTGGAGAAATCAAAATAAACATCAAAATTAGAATAAAGTCAGAAATGATGAAGTACAGCTTCCTCTAAAGACTTGTACACCTTGTATTGCAAACTCCTTTCCGTGTGTTCGTGTATGTTTATGACTGTAGGAGTTCATATTTGTCTGTCTGTTGGGGGTATGTAGGTTAGTGGCTGCTCGTGGCTCAGTCTTTGGGTATCACCATAGGCTCTTTTCCTTCAGTTAGCTTCACCAGTCGCTGATAGAAACAGTGGTCTACATAAGGCGTCTTTTATTACTTAGATATCTGTCAGTTTGAAAACATAATGAACAGTATATGCATATGTGTACTTATGTGGTTACGATTTTCATCATACATTTGTACTTCTTAACTTTTTTTTTTTTTATTATTATTTTTTATAGTTGTTTGTTGTAGTTGTTTTTGTAGTTACAATAGCAGTATGTGGGCGTGAGGAAGTTAGATGCGTTAGGGTCATGTCTGATTGCCTTTGTCATTGTTCACAAAGCCCCTCCTCGTTTGTTCAAACTAAGTGCACAGTGGATGTAGTTGTTGTTCCTGTTAGATGTTTACATGGGGTGGGGGTTGTCTTGGAGTCTGCCCACATGAGATGAAGGTTCCTTTGTAAGGGTTCGTAGAAGCAGCCATGAGAGACATGTCAACAGCTGTTGGTGTTTTTGGCAAACCCCACGGCTTCCAGATCTTCTGATGACCAAATCCACAGGTTGGCACCCACCACAGCGTAGCACCCTTTTGGTTGGAGTCAGTTTGCCTGCTGAGCTTCTGCGGGGTGTGTGCCATCCAGCCATGGAGGTCAGACACTGTCTATGGCACCTGAGCTAGCTTGCCTTAATGTTGTGGTGCACGCTGGGTGTGTCTGGAATATGTTGGCTTGTTTTTAATTGGCCTTGACCTTCTGTGCGCAGAATGCCAGACCGTTATCAAACTAAAGCAAGGTAGTCATTAGGCCTTGTGTTAACCCTAATTGAAGTGCAAACAGGCTAATAAGTCCACCTTGTGATGACCTTGACGTGACAGCATGCTAATGCTAATGCTGGTGATTTGATCGTATGAATCTTCCGATGCCTTCAGTGACGCACTGTGACATTCACCTAGAGTGTAGTGACATCATTAGAGAGGGCTCCAGGCTGCTTGTCTGATTGGGCCTTTCCTCAAGTCAACAAACTATGAGTCCTGTGACCAAATGTGAGATTGTAGAGACGCTCCACCACTGGAGAGCTCCTGCAATACTTCTTCATCTGAAACTGTGATGTTCTATCCAAGGAGACTATTTGGCCCAGCCCCCGTCACTCCAACCTTATGCAGCTTCCCATAACAACATGTGAAAGTCCATCAAGACATTCACAATCCCGCAGTCCTGTGTATCATAACTGATAGCTTGTAAATGCTTGTTTGATTCTCTTTCCTTGTTTTGCAACAATCCCAAATAGACAGAAATTAGTAGGACATAGTGTACATTTAAACATTGCATGACAAGATTCCTCTGCAACCCTGGACATATTTATCAGACGCAAGTGCCTGTGGGACACAGAGTTGTGTACCACCCACCCCCACCCCCTCACCCGACACCCCCACCCAACCCCCCAGTCCGAGTGTTCTGTAGCAGCAACACCCTCCGTCACGAGACATACTGCAACAGGAGCGCCACACATTACCAGTAAACTCCAGTCTAACTCTGCAGCACTGTCTGATCTCTCAAAACAACCACTCGTGCCCCGACTTCCAGCCTAGCTGACCTTGTACAGACAGACTAGTCCACAGAGACCTTGTACAGAGAGACTAGTCCAGAGAGTCTGGTATCTGAGCGAGCTAGCCAGAGGGTGCAAAGTTAGCGGTTTGCTGGGTCTCCACTGCCATTAATTGACTTGCTTTGAACTTTAAAGATACTTTTGTACTCATGAAGAGAGTAGCGTGAGCAATAATGACCTAACTCACCATGATCAGCAAAATCTGAAAAACATCCAATACTGTACTTCCTTACTGTATAGCTCACCTTGAACACATGTAAACTACTATATTATCTCTGCCTGCTGTTACCGTAGTGACACTTCAACACCACCTCACCAACCGCTTTCCAACTGTCATCTTCTGATTGAGTATTTCATGCCGTTCATCTCTCCTCTTCACTGCTCTATCTCTGTGTAATAACCCACTGCTTGCAATGTAGTAATATAACCCATACAAGGATACTTACTCAACATAACCCAAAGACTACAGTTTAAAAATAGCATATATTTACTTCCTTACACATTATTATGTTGTATGATATTCTATTATGCAGTTGTACAATAATATATATTATACATACATATTTTACAGGCTACATGCAATCTATTCTAAAAATACCAGTGGTCAGCTTATACAAGAAAAGGATATATTGCAAATCTCACCTAACTGTGCTGTTTATCACCTAACTGTGGTGTTTATGTTGTTTTTGTTGTTGTTGATGTTATGTTGATGGATGAGTTAGTGGATGTTTTTCTCGCCAGCCACTTACAAACATGACAGTCGCAGTCCACCCTGTTCACACACACACACACACACACACACACACACATACTGTACACACACACACACACACACACAATGGACCCTGCACACTGACCCAAAAACACACATAGACCACAGTCCACCCTTTTCACACACAAACACACACACACACACACACACACAGTGGACCCTGCATGCTGACCTAAAAACACGCACAGACACACACCCTTCAGCTCCACGCGCCCACCCTCTCTTAACTGTCCGAACCTCCTACGTTGCGCCCCAACATGTTGACATTTATACAGAAACGAAGCACTGTCTAGCCCCCTTCCTCCTTACACAGTGTCCTGGAACCGAAGGTTAAACACCGTTTGGTAAATTAGATTGTTTACACTCCTTAATGTAAATACAAATACTGCCAACAACATTTCAAAAATCTGAAATAAAAAATATATATTAGGAATGCCTTCAACTTCTTAAACTACACTAACCTTTGCAGCTTCATGTTTATATGAAAAAAAAATAGAAAAAATGAAATAAAAAATCACTGTTGATGTTGCCAGCTTAACTTTCACTGCCTGTAGTGTTGCTGACAGCTGTGGTTGTTGCAACCAGCAATATTTTAGCAGCTTTAACTCGAAAGGCAGAATCTCTGACGTCTTTCTTGAAATCGGACAAAAACACACAGACACCCCAACATCACGTCAGTCGAGACACACGCACCTGCAGTGTCACTTGGTTGCATTGGTTTCCACAGCAACGCTACACACACACACATACACACACAAACGGGTGACTTTGAGAGCCAGGACATCCTGACAGGAAGGAAGTCATTGACAGTGAAGTTGTTGACCAATGAAACATAATCGCCTAAATATTTCCGCCCCTAAATATTCCTGTTATGATCTGGCGGTTACCCTAAATATTCCTGTAATCTGGCCACTGCCTCCTCCAACCCCCTGAGTGGAGGGCACACACTTTCCCTGTACAGCCCAGAGCAGAGGAACACTCTTAGCATTGCTAGCACCTTAGCATTGCTAGCACCTTGCTCCCACAGTTGAGCAAAATGCTGCACCCCTGTTTCATTAGTTTTTGGCTTTTCATTTTGTCTTTACTACCTGTTTTGTCTACTATTCTGACACTACTGTGATGTGTTTTGTATAAAAAAAATTAAAACATTATTTCCTGGGTTCTTGCACATGGTAACTTCCCTCTCATCAGCAGACCTGACCTTACCACCATGGCCTTCCAGTACCTACTGTAGAGTCTGACCTTACCAACATGTCCACCTCACACCTAAAGTCGAGGTTGGACTCTTAAAAGAGTAGTCTGAAGAAGTCTCCTGTGTGACACTTGTGTTTCCACCAGCTGTTGGACAACTGTGTCCTTTTGCCAAACAGTGACAAGCCTGGTGACTCTTATTCTGTGAAAGTTCTTTTAAGGAACGTTTCACCACATAAAGACATCAACCCTTAGACACATGTATGAGTGCACGTAGACTTTGGCTGTCTAGGTCAGAGGGATGTTATACAACACCAAGACTTTGAGAGTGTGTGGGAAACGTGTGTGTACAACATTGGGTGTGTACGAGATCACGAACGCCTGTCCTGTAGACCAGTCGGTCATTGTCACATAATCCGCACATTGACTGTACAGTCAATGGATCCACATGTAGACCAGTTGGTCATTGTCATGTGATCCGCGTCATACTTGGGAGAAAGGTCACATGACCTGACTGTTTTTGGTTTCGATTGGTTGTTCTTGTTTATTTTTGCTGTTTGCAAATGACCACAACAACTGCATTTGCACTTTGGTTGACCTGGAAGAGACACCTGTGCCACACCCAGAACACCCAGGTGTTCCTGCTTAGGCTGTGTGTCCATATAGTGTTTTTTTCTCAGCGTCAGTGCTTTTTTTAAGCGATTTCAATGCGTAGGGAAAAGGCGTTGCTGGCAGAGTGTTTGTAGCGCACTGCGTGTTTTTGCTCCGAAGTTCACCGCAACACACAACGTCACCACAGCATTTTTTTTTTTTCCAAAGACAGCCAATCAGCTAACGGCCAGGGTCATCACCCTGGTGACGACGAACATGGAGGAGAAACTGGTTTTGGCCGTCTTTGTGTGTGTGTGTGTGTGTGTGTGTGTGTGTGTGCGTGTGTGTGTGTGTGTGGCAGTCTTGGCCGTCTCCGCTTCATAAAAACGCTGTTGTGGTGCGCTACTGAGTGGCCAATCACCACTTTCCTGCTAGAAAAAAGTGCTATATGGACACGCCCCTTAGATAGCGCATACCCTCGTGCTAAAGGCCCTTTCTCGCATCGCCTGTGCAAGCCTGAGCAAGACTACTGTGCAGAAGTGAGGCTTTGAAAGCCCTCTTTAAAATCGTCATTATCCTTTCAAACAGCCTATGAAAGCCCTCTTTAAAATCGTCCTTATCTTTTCAAACAGCCTATGAAAGCCCTCTTTAAAATCGTCACTATCTTTTCAAACAGTTCCTTCTTTGCGTGACCAAAAGTAACAAACTTGATTTTCTTTATATTTTCCACAAAGGTATAATCCGTGGTATAAACAAATACATTTTTAAAGACAAGTGGTGTACTATTTTGGTCTTTACCACATTTTAATATGTTTCCAAAATCCCATTTTTCATATACAAAAAGTAACAATGCCTTTAAGATCTCCAAATACCACCCCTGCAAAATACTTCCAAACCACTGTCTAGCTAAAATGTGTCCCGCAAACCACTACAAGTCAAAGAAAACAACTTAATGCAAAAACACTTTAAAGAACAACCTGGTGTTGCAACAGTGTATCCAAAACAGAACAGAAAATGTCAAAAATGTTTTTTTTTATTAAAAAAAAACTACCACTTTCACGACCTAGACAAGAACTTTTGCACTAAAAGAAACGTCCCCGCCCACATTGACTGGGCACGAGGGGAGTATCTTCCTTTCTAAAGAAATAGCAATATACCAACCAAGATACATTGGAACATGATCACCAACCACATTCTGAATGAGAGATAGATTTACATCTGCACTGATGATGCTATTTGACGTGTGTTCGTTTTGTGTGAAGGAATTGGTCTCCAAGGACAAATTTTGTTTGTTTTGTTTGTATTTATTGTTATTTACTGTTTTTGGCCATTTTGAGTGTAATAGAAGTAAACATCAGTCTTTTCCTTGTCTAAGAATTGTGGTTGTCTTTCTTTTCATTCTTTCTTTTGTTGTTGTTGTTTAACTCCTTATGTAGGACTTTTTCTTCACTTAATGTCCATGTTCAGATGAATCCATGTAATATTTAGGGTCTCCTATGCTGTCTCCAGCACCCCTTTCCCCCAAACACACACACACACACACACACGTACACACACACATGCGGTATGCTGTCATGCAAAAGAAGTAACCAGCTAGTCAACTCCCACACAGGAAGTCTGAAATAAGTAAACAATAGTTCAGCAGCTTCACTCCTAGCAAAGCTAAAGTGCAACATTAAAAGTTCACCTTTGACCTTTGACCTGTTCTCTGAAGCAGGCATGTAGTTCTTCCCAGTAGACCAACACCCACAGCCACGTGGGAATGTCCACCAGCTAGCACCATAGTCCCCCGGTTGGCCTTCCTGTGCAAACGGTGTCACCACATTTCCCCGATTGGCCTTCCTGTGCAAACAATATGTCGGCCATATTTACATGATTGGCCTTCCTTTGCAAATGATGTGTCAGCCAGGCCTGTAGGAGGCACCAAAAGACAAGGAGGGGTAAAGCAAATGTGAATGGTGACACAGTTTGTTTCCTTGTGTCCTGTGCTCACTGTCCTGCCTGTAGGGAGCGCCCCTCAGGGGCCCTTGGCCGAATCCTAACCTCACAGGCGTCCATAGTCTTCAGTGCTACACTTGGGGGTACTCCTAACGCTACAGGCATCCCTAGCTTTGAGCGCTACACTTGGGGGTACATCTACAGACTGGAAGACATAAACTGCTGGAGGAAGTTTTGAGCAAATAAATAGCCCCAATAGTGTCCGAAATAATGTGCAGTTTTATTTCTACACCTTTACAGCCGTTTGTGTTGCTTTGGTTTTACGAGGGGAAGACTAGCGACATTCTTCACATTTTTCAGTTCTGATTCCTTGGCACTTTTTGTCGATGTGATGGTGTGTGTTTTATATTTGTATCGAGGGATTTGTTTTTTCTTCCGCCGTTATTTGTTTTTGTCGACGAAACAAAATGAAACGAAACAAAACAAAAAAACAAAAAAAACTAGAACACGTAATAAAATAAGTAACGTTTCTCTTGCCAGCGTGCAGTGACTTTTTTATATCTAGAGAACCATTTCAATGTGCCTTCTTCTCTTCTCTCTCTTTGTAAGTCTTGGTGAAGCTGTTCGTAGTTAAGATGCTAGCATATATATCTGTAAACTTAATAATGAATACCATGAAAAAAATTTGGAAACCAGCTTGAGATCGTTGTTCTTTGCACTATATAACCCGTTGCTTTTATCTGGTCCTTTTTTTTTTGTATCGTGATGTGTATTTATAAACGGAAACGAATAAATGAATCAAATTAAAATAGTTGTTTGTATTGTTTTTTTTTTTAACACAGACCACATGTGCTTGTGTCCTTTTTTGCGATTACCATTTTATTGAAACAAACAAACAAAACCATCACACAGAAACATTGACCGTCATCAACAAGTAACAGTACAAGTGGAAACACACAACACCTGAGACCAGCTAGAGAAGGAAAAAAAACTAAAAATCATACTTAAACTGTAACCAATATTAAAAGACTGGACATTTACAAAGACAGATAATCTCATTATGAGATCTGATGAGTTCATGAATGTCAACATATGCATATGCGTGTCCTTCAGTATTCTACTATGCCATCAACCAGTTTAGCCTATTTATTTACTTGCTTTTGACTGTTTACTAGTAACATTACGGCATTGCCATTTCCAGTTTTCTACAGGATAAACATTTGATTATACAGTAACTTCAATTAAAATATAGAAATCCAGTAGTAATTTGAATTGCAAGCATGTGTAAATCCCAGACCCCCCATGTTTTGCTCAGTATTGGAATGTGACCATTGGCGTAGCATAGCCGCACAAAGGTTATTTTATTACTACAACAGTCAGGCCTAACTGACAAGTGGGTGGGCACAGGGCCACCCCAGCCCACCTGTGAATGTGACACACACACACACACACATTCACAGGCCAACCCCAGCCCACCCATGGCTATGCCTATGATACACAAACACACACACACACACACACACACACTCACAGGCCGACCCCAGCCCAGCCATGACACACACACACTCACACACAGCCAACCCCAGCCCACCCGACCCGTTGCTACACCTATGACACACACACACTCACACAGAGCCGACCCAAGCCCACCCGTGGCTACAACATGAGCTTTGATGATAAGTATGATACTTGAGCAGCCAGTGCTGGTGTGATAGCTTAACGAGGGTGGCCATCAGATGGAGATTTCCGGAAGCACAGTTTCCTGACGCAGTGTCCCATAGGTAGGCCATGCTTCAGGTGCAAAGTACATGATGGCTGCTCAGCTGCTTGGGAGCGCCACACACACAAGCACGTAAGTGCGCGCGCACACACACACACATACACACTGACATTTTTGTATTTGCACTGGCAGTCTCTTGTGCAATACTTTTAATAGTTTGATCTGTCTGTATCATGATTTGGTGCTGCTGGAAGCCCAATTTCCCTGAAGGAATTAATAAAGTTCTATTCTATTCTACTCTATTCTATGTAGAGAGACTCAAACGAGTGACTGTGTCAGATGCTTTGCTCTGCACAGGTAAGATTGCAAAAGAGCTTATGTCCAAGATGACAGAAGTTCATTACAGTCAGTTTTCTCCTCAGAGTCAGTGATAGTAGTACATCTGTAATATTTAGATCAGACAGGTTAGCTGTCCCGAGGGGCAAGGGTCTTTTTCGGAAGAAAATGTGTCCCCATAGACGCCTTTCCCCTACTGACCACATTGGGGCAGTACTGTGCCTTTGTGGGGACCTGGTGGGGACCATAGACACGCCCTGGTACATGTGGCTTGAAACGTCATCATTTCGCGACAGTGTGAATTCTGTGGAGAGAATGTGCAGCATGTCTTTTTAAGATGCATAAATTACTCAAGACAAAGAAAGGCTTAGGTATGCAGTGAGTGTAGCCAAAAGGGGGTTTTCTTTAGAAACCCTACTAGGTGAGCCTATATCAAAGAATATTACCAGCGCAGTAGCAACATTTATTAAACATTTATCAAAGACACAAAGTAAGCTGACTGAATTTAGTGCCTCCGTTTTGAATTTTAAAATAATAATTTCCAAATGATTGCACCCCAGTCCAGTAAGTGGCGGTAGTGCACTTTGTTTGTAATCTGCATACAACTCAACCGAAGAACAAGAAGGAGATTTTGCGACAGTTTGGTCTGGTTGAAAACAGCATGGCAGTGTTATAAACTTTCCAAAGACGATTGAAAATGTGCAGACATTGGTGGACATTTTACATGAAGAAATATTACGAATTCAGGGTCTTGTAGCTGCATTATAGTGTGACTTTATCTGAAAGCAGAGTCCGATCTGAGAGGAGAGTTACTTGAAGGGGGACGCGGTTGCAGTCGATTTTACATTCGCACGTGGTTTACCATGGCAAAAACCAAGAAATCCGTGACATTTACGCTACCAAGGTTTGAACTTAAAAAGTGTTTTGTGCCTCCTGTTTTAGGTATTATCATGATCATAGTAATCGACAGGGCTTTTGGGATAATACCGTCGGAAATTACCCAGCTCAAATATAGAGTGTCATTTCATGGAGTAATTCACCCCTACCTCTGTGTAGAGCATTACTTTAGACCAGAACAGTGTCGCCAGTATACCGTAGTGTTGTCAGGGTTGTTTTTTGATTATTTCTAAAGTGTCATATATTGGCATTACCGCAGCAAAGCCGCCCCAATGGACGAGGAGGTGGAGAGCGAGGAGGAAGATCTCCCGGATAACCAGAACATCATGAGTGCGAGCGAGGATGAGGTACGAGAGCTTTGGTGTGTGTAGAGCGGGGATGAGGCAGGAGAGCTTTGCGCTTCCCACCCGACTGCCTGTTCGATACACTTGGGTCTCGAATGGTTTCTGAGTAAAACATACTGAAGAGAAACTGCAATGCAGGACTGTGTGTGTTGTAGCACAGACCAGCGGGTTAGATATCACTCTCTCACCTTTACGTGTTGTTGATCAAGCGTATCCATCTTAATGTTGTGTTTTTGACCTTGTGCAAGTAACTCTGGTGTGTGTGTGTATGTGCAGGATGGCAGTGGGGATGAGCGTAAACACACCAAGCTGCTGGAAGCCATCAGTGCGCTGGGCGGCAGGAGAAGGTGAGTGCTTGCCGTGGTGACTGTGGTTTCTGTGGTGATGAGGTGAGTGGTCTCCATGGTGACTGCTGGACTGTGTTGGGTAGCCATCAGGGATGGAGCTTGGGAAACGGTGTGTGTTGCGGAGGGTCTGTTTGAGGTTGCCTCTAACACTGTGTGCCTGTGTGTGTGTGTCTATATGTCTGTTTGTGTGTGTGTGTGTGTGTGTTTACAGGAAGAAACTGACTGAGCGGTCTGAGGCCAGCCTTCAGGTGTCAGAGTTTGCTGTCAATGCAGAAGGTGATCTTTATTATAAATCTTTATTATTCATCTGTATTATGCATCTTTATGATTGATCTTTATGATTCTTTATTGATCTTTATGATTCTATGATTATGAATCTTTATTGATCGTGTTTGTGTATATCCTGACAGGTGCGGGAGAAAAGGTGGCTCTGGCGGATCTGCTGCGCTCGTCTGCAGAAGCTTCTAGAAGTGAGGCGGCGCTCACCAGGACCCACAGACAGCTCAAGAACCTGCAGGCACAACAGGCTACTCTAGAGCTGCCCCTTAGTCGACAACAGACAGAGAAGGTACACACACACACACACACACACACACATACTAGAGCTGCCCCTCAGGGCCCATTTCCACCGCACTCTCTGCGTGTTCAGCGCGTGGCTGTATTCTGTCCGTATTAGTTTAGAATGCACGTTAACAGATTAGACCATTTCCACCGCTGGCGTGTTCTGAGCGTATTCTGTCCCTATACAAACCTATTGTATACACCCACGCGCTGAACAAGGCGGTGGAAATGAGCCCTTAGTCGACAGCAGACAGACAAGGTACACACACACACGAAGACACACACATTTCTAGAGCTGCCACTAAGTGGCCAGCAGACAGGCTGATAGGAGATGACATGTGAAAGATAGAACAGACAACATCCCAGTACACTAACCTACCTGTCTGTCTGTCTGTATCTTAGTACACTAAACTACCTGTCTGTCTGTATCTCAGTACACCAAACTACCTGTCTGTCTGTATCTCAGTACACCAAACTACCTGTCTGTCTGTATCTCAGTACACCAAACTACCTGTCTGTCTGTCTGTATCTTAGTACACTAACCTACCTGTCTGTCTATCTCAGTACACCAAACTACCTGTCTGTCTGTCTGTCTGTCTGTCTGTCTGTCTGTATCTTAGTACACTAAACTACCTGTCTGTCTGTATCTCAGTACACTAAACTACCTGTCTGTCTGTCTGTATCTCAGTACACTAAACTGCCTGTCTGTATCTCTGTCTGTATCTCAGTACACTAAACTACCTGTCCGCTTGTCTATGTCAGTACACAAAACTACCTGTCTGTCTGTATGTCAGTGCACTAAACTGTCTGTCTGTCTCTGTATCACACTATACTAAACTGTCTGTCTGTCTGTGACTTTCTGGCTCTGTCTGTATGAGTGTGCATCTGTCTTTCTGTGAATGTGTGTGTCTGTGGTATAGTCTCTGCTGTGTGTATGTGGGTAATCACTGTTTAATGTGTCATTGTCTGTGTGTATGTGTGTCTGTATGTATGCATGTGTGTGTGTGTGTGATGCCCCCTGGTCTCCTGGCGGCTCAGATCCAGCGCGAGGCGGCGTTTGAGAAGGCATCTAAGGAGGTGTCGCGCTGGGAGAGTACCGTTGTTCAACACCAGAGGGCAGAGCAGCTGGTCTTCCCCCTCAATCAGCAGTCTCACCGGCCACAACGCATCGAGCAGCGTGTCTCACACTGGAAGGTACATCCCCACAAACACACACATGCTCACACAGTGTGTGTAGGTTGATGTGTATTGTTGTGTGTATTAATTGATGTGTGTGTGTGTGTTGACAGAGTCAGACGCCGCTGGAGCAGGAGGTGTTTGCACTGCTACACGCCCATCGGCAGCCGTCTTTGGATCCAGTCCTCACGCCCGTAGAGGAGGCTCAGCTACAGGCCATGAGCCTAGAGGAGGTGTGTGTGTGTGTGTGTGTGTGTGTGTGTGTTTGTCCTTACGCCCGTAGAGGAGGCTCAGCTACAGGCCATGAGCCTAGAGGAGGTGTGTGTGTGTGTGTGTGTGTGTTTGTCCTTACGCCCGTAGAGGAGGCTCAGCTACAGGCCATGAGCCTAGAGGAGGTGTGTGTGTGTGTGTGTGTGTGTGTGTGTGTGTGTGTGTGTGTTTGTCCTTACGCCCGTAGAGGAGGCTCAGCTACAGGCCATGAGCCTAGAGGAGGTGTGTGTGTGTGTGTGTACTCACGCCCTTAGAGGAGGTGTGTGTGTGTCCTCACGCCCGTAGAGGAGGCTCAGCTACAGGCCATGAGCCTAGAGGAGGTGTGTGTGTGTATTTGTGTGTGTGTGTGTGTGTGTGTGTGTGTGTGTGTACATGTGTACTCACGCCCGTAGAGGAGGCTCAGCTACAGGCCATGAGCCTAGAGGAGGTGTGTGTGTGTGTGTGTGTGTGTGTGTGTGTGTGTGTGTGTGTGTGTGTGTACTCACGCCCCTAGAGGAGGTGTGTGTGTGTGTGTGTGTGTGTGTGTGTGTGTGTGTTTGTCCTCACGCCTGTAGAGGAGGCGCAACTACACGCCATGAGCCTAGAGGAGGTGTGTGTGTGTGTGTGTGTGTGTGTGTGTGTACTCACGCCCCTAGAGGAGGTGTGTGTGTGTGTGTGTGTGTGTGTGTGTGTGTGTGTGTTTGTCCTCACGCTCGTAGAGGAGGCGCAACTACAGGCCATGAGCCTAGAGGAGGTGTGTGTGTGTGTGTGTGTGTGTGTACTCACGCCCCTAGAGGAGGTGTGTGTGTGTGTGTGTGTGTGTGTGTGTGTGTGTGTGTGTGTGTGTGTGTACTCACGCCCCTAGAGGAGGTGTGTGTGTGTGTGTGTGTGTGTGTGTGTGTGTGTGTGTGTGTGTGTGTGTGTGTGTGTGTATGTGTGTCCTCACGCCCGTAGAGGAGGTGTGTGTGTGTGTGTGTGTGCATGTGTGTGTGTGTGTGTGTGTGTATGTGTGTCCTCACGCCCGTAGAGGAGGTGTGTGTGTGTCCACACGCCCGTAGAGGAGGTGTGTGTGTGTGTGTGTGTCCTCACGCCCGTAGAGGAGGTGTGTGTGTGTGTGTGTGTGTGTCCTCACGCCCGTAGAGGAAGCACAACTACAGGCCATGAGCCTAGAGGAGGTGTGTGTGTCCTCACACACGTAGAGGAGGTGTGTGTGTGTGTACTAACGCCCCTAGAGGAGGCATAACTACAGGCCATGAGCCTAGAGGAGGTGTGTGTGTCCTCACACACGTAGAGGAGGTGTGTGAGTGTGTGTGTGTGTCCTCACACCCGTAGAGGAGGCGCAACTACAGGCCATGAGTCTCGCAGAGGTGTGTGTGTGTGTGTGTTTGTGTACTAATGCCCCTAGAGGAGGTGTGTGTGTGTGTGTGTGTGTGTGTGTGTGTGTGTGTGTGTGTCATCACGCTCGTAGAGGAAGCACAACTACAGGCCATGAGCCTCGCGGAGGTGTGTGGGTGTCTGTGGTGGTGGTGGTGTTTGTCATTGTTTATGTTGTTTGTTGTTTATGTATGCTGTTTGTGTTGTTTATGTTGTTGTTTGGTGTGTGTGTAGGCCCAGCTGCGGCGTGCGGAGCTGCAGAAGGCTCGAGCGCTTCAGTCCTACTACGAGGCCAAGGCCAAGAGAGAGCGCAAGATCAAGAGCAAGAAGTGAGATCACACGCACACACACACACATGCACACACACCAGAGATTCCGTTAGCCGTTTTTGGCCGAAAAAGGTGGCCTATTAAGTTGTGTGTGTGTGTGTGTGTGTGTTATGAGATATTGTCCTATTAAGTTCGATATGTTAGTGTGCGAGTCATACTCGCTCACGTCAGGTACAGCTGTGTTAGAACTAAAAAAATATTTTCGATCGAGTGTTAGAAATGGCATAACAACCTGGCATGATGTGTTTTTAAATTATTTTACCGTCTCTCTGACAGTTGCTTGCATCGTAATAGTCTGCCAAGCTCAAATGCAGCAACGTTTTTTTGTTATAAATGTCTAATCTACAAGAAAGTTGAGTTTTGGTCAGATGGGATAACTTGGCCCAGCGTTGCTAGTTTAATGGGTACCATTCATCAGGTACCATAAGGTGTATGTGTGTGGTGTGTGTATTTGTGTGTGTTTAATGTATATGTGTGTTTAATGTGTGTGTGTGTGGCTTCTGGGACAAACGATAAAAAATAGTTAAACTCTGAATGCAACAGGCTAAATCAATTTTGCTCCTCAGTACACATACCAACTCAGTATGATGTTTTAACATGCCAATTTTCATTTTACATCGAAGTTGCCCTTTAATATATATGTGTGTTTAATGCATCTGTGTTGTATTTGTGTAATGTGTGTTGAATGTGTGTGTGTTGTGTTGTGTTGTGTATGTCAGGTATCATAAGATCTGTGTGTGTGTTTAATGTGTGCATGTGTTTATGTGTGTGTGTTGTATGTGTCTAATATGTGTGTGTTTAATGTGTGTATGTCAGGTACCATAAGGTGGCTCTGAAAAGCAAGAGGAAAGCCGCCCTGCTGCAGTTTGAGGAGCTGTGCAAGAGTGACCCCCAGAGGGCCGCAGAGGAACTGCAAAAGATGGAGAGAGACAGAATAGAGGTGAGAGAGAGTGAAGGGGGGATAGAGAGAGAGTGGAGGGGTGGGAGGTTTTCATAATGTAATTAATAATCTGTAGTAATCCCTAAAAGGATTGTAATCTGTAAGAGAAGAGTGATCAAACATGAGGTCATATAATCACTGATATGAAGTCTGCATCTCTCTGTCTGCCTCCATCTCTCTCCCCATCTTCCTCTTCCCTCCATCTCTATCATTCCCTCCATCCCGCTCTCTCTCCCTCTACCTCTCTCTTTTCATCTCATCTCATTTTTCCTTTTCTTTTTCCATCCCTTGATGCTTTGTATCTATCCCTCTCTCCCTCCCTCCCTCCATCTCTCCACCTGTAGGAGCGAATGTCCCTGAAGCATCAGAACAGCGGGAAGTGGGCCAAATCCAAAGCCATCATGGCCAAATACGACCTGGGGGTGAGTGTGTGTGTGTTATCTGTGTGTGTGTGTGTGTGTGTTATCTGTGTGTGTGTGTGTGTATAACGTGTATGTATATAATGTGTGAATGTGTGTGTGTAATGTATGTGTGTGTACACATGTACAATGTGTGTGTGTCTATGTATATTATGTGTGTGTGTGTGATATAATGTGTGTATTTATATAATGTGTGCATGTGTGTATAGTGTGTGTATGTATATAATGTGTGTGTATGTAACGTGTGTGTGCGTGTATGTGTATAATGTGTGTGTATAACGTGTGTGTTTGTGTGTGTGTGTGTGCAGGCACGGCAGGCCATGCAGGAGCAGCTGGAGCTCAACCGACAGCTGACCCATAAGCCCCTCCCCTCCTCCGAGCTCCATGGCGACAGCGACCATGACGAGGAGGAGGCGGCCAATGAGGAGCAGACGCTGCCTGACATGGTGAACGAGGCAGCCAATCAGAGGCAGGGCGCCAACCCCTGGATGAGCATGGCCGCTGTAATGGCAACCACACAACAGGAAGCAGTAACGGGCGGGGTCAACGCCACTGACAGGTACCCTGTGACCAGAGTGTGTGTGTGTGTGTGTATATGTGTGATACGTTTCTCGTGTCCGAAAACCCAAGACAAAAAATAGTGTGTGAGGTTCTAGCTTGAGATGTTGTGTTATGGAAATGTATGAAAATTGTTAAACAAATGAGTTTTTGTTTTCCTTTCTCCCTTTCTCTCCCTCTTTCTCTCTCTTTCTCTCTCTCTCTCTCTCTCTCTCTCTCTCTCTCTCTCTCTCTCTCTCTCTCTCTTTCTCTCTGTCTCTGTCGCTCTCTCTGTCTCTCTCTCTCTTTCTCTAGTAGTGAGGCTATAGTGAGTGGAGCAGGGGGTGGGGATGGAGAGGGAGAAGTGAGAGATGAGACAGAAGTGAGGGATGAAGAGGAGGGGAGGGAGGAGGAGAGGCTGCTGGGAGAGTTTGCCCGTCGCCGCCAGCTGAGGAAGACTCACGATGAAGAGCAGCAGGACCAGGAGCCCAGCCAGGGGCCAGGTGTGTGTGTGTGTGTGTGTGTGTGTGTGTGTGTGTGTGTGTGTGTGTGTGTGTATGTATGTGCCCTGCTGGTATATGTGTGTGTATGTGCAGCTGGTGTGTGTAAGTGTGTGTGTGTGCACTTCTGGTGTGTGTATATGTGTGTTGGTATTGCTGGTGTGTGTGTATGTGTGTGTGGGTGTTGCTGGTGTGTGTGTGTGTGTGTGTGTGTGTGTGCACTGTTGGTGTGTGTGTGCACTGGTGGTGTGTAAGTGTGTGTGAGTGTTGCTGGTGTGTGTGCGCGTATGTGTGCACTGCTGGTGTGTGTAAGTGTGTGTGTGTTTGTGTCTAAAGCCTCTCCAAGCACAGCTGCTGCCCTTGATGATGATGATGATGATGGTGGTGGTGGTGGTGGTGATGATGAGGAGGGTGATGATGAAGATGGGAGCGAGGAAGAGGAGGGTCTGATGGATGAAGCTGCAGCGGTGGAGCTCAACGCTCTCTTTGGCCGCCTGGCCCGACAGGGACACGCCCACTCAGCCGCCACCGTTACCACGGCTACGGGGGGCATGGCCCCTGATGCCACGCTATTGGACGAGGACACGACACGCATCCGCACGTTGGACGACACCCACACGCTGGCTGACACACACTCTGACTCTGCCCCCACGGTACCATTGGCTCATCCACATGTCTGTCTTTCACCCCTCAGTCTGATTGGCTGTCTGTCACTGTGTAGACATTGGTGTATGATGTTTGGTTGTGTGTGTTTAAACATACCTGTTTGTGTGTGTTTGCGCACGCGCTCAGGAGTGTGACTAATGCTCGGTCATGAGAGAGTGGTGTGTGTGTGTTCATGAGTGTGTGTGTCTGTTGCAGCAGGTGGAGGTGGATGCAGCTGAACCCCGTGGCAATTTGGATGACCCTGCCCCCAAGGTCAAAGGTCGTAGGAAGGTCATAGACCTAGAGCAGGTGCTCACCAAGGAGGCCAGCACCATCCGAGTTCCCATGGCAATGCCAACTGTCGAGGATGCAGAGGATGAGGTGGGTGTGATTTTCTGTGTCACAGGTCATGTAATCAAAAAGAGGTCATGTGGCCAGAACGAGGTCATGTTATTGGGAAGAGGTCATGTTATGGGTCATGTGATCAGGAAGAGGTCATGTTATGGGTCATGTGATCAGGAAGAGGTCATGTTATGGGTCATGTGATCAGGAAAGGGTCATGTGATCAGGACGAGACCATGTGACAGGTTATGTGATCATGGTGGTGGTTGTGGGCCCTCAGGCGCTGGACGAGCAGACGGCCGTGATCCGGGAGGCCTTTGCAGGAGATGATGTCATCTCTGACTTCCTGAAAGAGAAGAGGAAACGGGAAGAAGCAGGGCAGCCCAAGGATGTCGACCTGACATTGCCCGGCTGGGGACAGTGGGGGGGACTCGGCGTCAAGACCAACAAACGCAGACGTCGCCGGTAAGTGGTCGGTCTGTGTGTGTGTGTGTGCGCATTTGTGGCCATTGGGGGGGGGGGGGCTAGGTATCTAGACCAAGAAATGTTAAGGCCGGTGTGTGTGTGTGTTACTAGTATGCAGTGACTTTATAAACAGGAAGTGATGTCACATGACCCTAGCCCCCACTGATGTTGTTGTTGTAGCTTCCTGAAGAAGGCTCCGCCCCCTGCCCCCCGTAAGGATCGTAAGCTTCCTGCTGTCATCATCTCAGAGACGCGAGACGCCTCACTTGCCTCACACCAGGTTAGCACTCAGTTTCTCTCTACCTCTATCTCTCTCTTTCTACCTCTCTCTTCCCCTTCCTCTCTCTCTCTCACTCCATCATCCTTCCATCACCTTACTCGCAGCTCACCAGGTCAGTTCTCTCTCTCTCTCCCTTTTTCTCTCTACCTCCCTTTTTCTCTATCTCCTCTCCACCTCTCTCTACCTTCATCTCTCTTTCTCTCTCTCGCCCCCTCTCTTTACGTTTCTTTCTTTCTCCTTCATGCCCACCTGTTGTGTGTGTTACGTTGTGTGCAGGTGAGACAGCTGCCATTCCCGTTCGAGAGCCTGGCTCAGTTTGAGCGCAGCGCCTCTCTCCTCGCTCTTTTCTTTTCTTCTCTTCTCTCCCCTCCTCTCCTCTCCCCCTTCTCTTCTCGCCTCCCTCTCTTCTGACCTCCTGTTGTGTGTGTGTGTGTGTGTTGTATGTTGTGTGCAGGTGAGCCAGCTGCCGTTCCCGTTCGAGAGTCCGGCTCAGTTTGAGCGCAGCGTGCGTGCTCCTCTCGGCTCCACCTGGAACCCGGAGCTGGCCGTGCGAAAGCTGACCGCGCCGCGGGTCATCACCAAAGCCGGCGCCATCATCCAGCCCATGTCCCGCGAGGACCTTGCGCGCAAGAGGCCGAGCGCAGGCAAGCGCGGCGCCCCTGACATCCAGCTAGGGGGCGCCGAGAATAAGGGGGGTCAGCGCAGGCAGGGGCCCAAGAACAAGAAGCACAAGACATGACCCCTGACCCTGAGCTTGACCTCTTGACCTCTTGACCCAAGCCATGGTGTTGACCTCCTGACCCTGTCGGATACGCCCTTACATTAGACACCACCACACAGCCACGCCCCTCCATGTGCCCTCTCCCACACAATGATGTCAGGGCTATGACCAGATGACACTCATACATGCATACCCGCACGCACTAACATGCACACACACACCAAATGCTGTTGGAATGGTCCTTGGCTACTTCTATCCACCAGCAGATGTGCTATTCTACATGTGGCCCTGTGCCCTGTATAACGTGTATAACCTAAGAGAGTAAGCAGACTGTGAAGATCCTTTGGAAAAGCGGTTGGCTATGTTTGGAACAAGGGGATCATTAAAAGATTCTAAGGAGCAAATATTTCTATTGATGTGTATTTGGTGGTTGCTTTGCGTCATGAATTCAACAGACATGAAGTTTGAGGGACTGATCACTAGTGTTGGTGTGTCTACAATGGCATTTCACTGCCAAAGCCTTTGGCTACAACTGTACCTTGGTCTAAATCTGTGCTTCTATGTACTGATTCACATGTACATATTTGGGTATGAAATTAAAAAAACTAAAAAAGTTGAATGTTTGTCTTTGAGGTTAATGCTGCTAGCATAGAACAACAGATTAGCATTTAATTTCCATCTACAGAAATGAATCTTCTCCCTTTCACTTACAGAGATCGGTCATTGTCATCGATGGTTCTGATGTGTACTCCTTCATTCTTGCGCCTATTCTGATGCAGTCATGGTTATACTGAAAGGATGCATGATCATCATTTGTGTCAAAGCAAAATTCATTATCGCAAGTTTTACTTGGCTATCATACTATATAGGTAACAAAATACCTCAAAAATATGAAAATGCTACACTGCAGTGAGAAATATCAGGACTGTACTGTGTGTGGATTTATTCACTGAACTTTGGGGACTCTGAATAGCTGAGGAGTCATGGAAACTGAGTCGCCATGGCAACCCAGGAGTCATGGTAACTTTGACTCATTGAAGATCGTAGCCTCGTCGACAGGCTCAGGAGGCAAAGTCACCATGGAGCCAGATGTGATTTGTTCAGAGAAAGGCTTTAATCAACAGGCAGAAAATTACATACTTGCAATGACAGAACTCACATTCTCGCATAGTTTTTTTGATTCAGTCCCATTACCCATACGTGTGTGTGTTGGACACATTGTACCTTTAGCTGCCCTCTTCCACCTTGAACAGCTTAAAAAAAATCCTCACACACACACACACACACCTCCAAAACATTAGGAAGAAAAGATTACAATTCAATCACAAGGATAAAAAAGGTCCCCTTTAAGATTTCATCCCCAACACACATAAAATAATGAACTGATTTCAGTTAAAAAAATATATATAAGAATCATCCTTTGTTGTTCTTCTCAACCTTACTAGTAGAAGGGTTGGGGGGATTGGTGATTGGCTGGAGATAGGCCCCTCCCACTGCAGCATTGGCAACTTAGCACATGCTCCAAGTGGATGCTAAAGCAGACACTCGTGCTAATGCTAGCTTCACACTAACCTGACCTCTAAATTACATGGCTGCTGAATACTCATGTTAGCAGTAACCCCATCTCATTACAATTACATGACTGCTGAGTGGATACGTTAAGCTGACCTTATGATAACATGACTGACAGCTGAAGAGCTACAGGGGAAATGTTCTGGAAGGAGACATCGAAGAACAGTAAGGCAGAGCTGGCTCAGGAGATGGGCTTTAGTCTCACCTAATGACGTAATCAATCTCAATGGGCTTTACTAATGACATCATGCAACCATGGAAGCAATGAACACCGCGTTGCCATGGCTACACATTTCTGGCTGTATACAAACACTTGCCTCACTTCCATGGCATCATGACAATATGCATGCCTCATTCTTGTCCCATTTTACACATTAAAAATAGGTTCTTCTTTTTCACAGTACAGAATGCTATCAAGCTTATGAAAAAACACTGTACAAACCCCATATAACAAACGCACCTCAATGTCACTGAGCTCAATATTATGGAGTTAACATTCACATCAAAATATAAAGAGTCAAAAATGACACTTTAGCTTAGCAACATGCTCCCCACTTAGCATAGCAGTCCTGGGCCATCTGACATCAGTGACCAAAGAGAAGCCATTACATTCATTTTCTAAGAATAAAGTATGTGCCTGTGTGTGTGTGTATGATAGGTAGAGAATGACAGAGAGTACATCCACTTTCTACAGGTGGAGTGTGTGTGTGTGTGTGTGATTGAGAGAATGAGAAAGACAGTACATCCACTTTCTACAGGTGCTGTGTCTGTGTGTTTGTGTGTGTGTGTGTATCATCCAGAGTAGACTCTGAAGAGTGTGTATGTGTGAGGGGTGTCTCTGGAGTGTGTGTGTGTGTGTGTGTGTGTGTGTGTGTGTGTGTGATTGAGAGAATGAGAAAGAGAGTACATCCACTTTCTACGGCTGGTGTGTGTGTGTGTGTGTATCATCCAAGTAGACTCTGGAGTGTGTGTATGTGTGAGGGGTGTCTCTGGAGTGAGTGTGTGTGCGTGTGTCTGTGAGGAGTGTGTATGGGAGGAAATTATCCATGTGTTTCACCCCCTCTCCAACTCTGAAGAGTTAAACGCCTTCTCTACAAATGAGAGATGAGTCACTGTCACAATATTACAACATGCCAACTCCCAAAGCCCAGCCAGTCCCGTACACACAAACAAACAACATAAACAAACAACATAAACAAACAACATAAACAGACAACATGAACAAAGGCAACCAGAGAAAAAAAGGCTTAAAAAACAAAGATGAATTTAAGGGAACACTCCTGCTGTGCTAAGCTAACATCAAAAGTGTTAGCAGCAGATCTGGAGATCCAACTGAATGGATTGAAAAACGGTAACCTTCAACTGTTTAACTCTATGAGAGTTGGGAAATGATTAGTTTCCAAAAAATTAGGTGTTTTTTTTTTTTTTTTTTAAACAAAGACACATTTAAGACCAATAAAAGCTTCCAGATCAGATAAATATGGATGTCAAACACAGCTGATATGTTTATGTTCTGCAGATACGTATAGTGTCACAAACGCTCCAGTGTAAGGCCCAAACTCCTGCCTCAGGTGCTTACTTCTCCCACGCCACTCATACAGTTCCCCTACACAACAGTCTGTTCCCTGTAAGGCTGTTTGGGGTCCTACTGCTAACCAGATGGTTCCTATTGGGCTGTTTGGGGTCCCCATGCTATACAGGTGGTTCCTGTTTGCCTGGGTCTCTATGTAGTGTCCCCCAGCAGGTGTGCAATGCACACAGGTGTCCAGCAGGAGGCGTGTTCTGGGGGGTGGAGGCGGAGGCATCAGCTGAGGCTCTTGGGGTGAGGGGTGAGGGTTCAGTTCTAGAACCCTCTAGAAACAGATGAGTAGAAAAGAGCCATTAGGAAGGGCTCACTCCTCAGGTTGCTGATAAGAACCCACTAACCAACCAATACACACACCACATGCACACACACACACACACAACACACACACAAACACATTCACACAATACACACACACGCACACTAGAGGTGTCTGATGTCCACAGTGAGGTTGGCGTAGAGTGGGACTTTGGGCACGCGCACACACACACACACAAACAACATACACACACACACACACGCGCGCGCGCACACACACACTAGGGGTGACCGATGTCCACAGTGAGATTGGTGTAGAGGGGAACTCTCTGGGTGGATATGGTGGTGTAGGAACAGGAGTTCAACCCGTCTGAACGCCATATCTGAGACGTCCGACGCAACAGGGACATCCTGTACACACACACACACAAACACAAACACACAAACACACATTAACATACATATGCAGAGATATAGCCATCGAGACACAGACGCATCCATTAACACACACACCCATTAACTTACATATGCAGAGATATCCATCAACGCACACCGATGCATCCATAACACACATACATACACACACACACACAAACACATAAACACATCCACTGACACACAGAAATAAATCTATTAAAGCACACAAACAGATATCCATTGTCAGAACACAATTATACACAACAAAACCCAGAACAATTTCTAATGACTAGCCTTCCAATGACTAGCCTTCCAATGACTACCCTTTCGATGACTGGCCTTCTAATGACTAGCCTTTCGATGACTAGCATTCCACTCACTAGCCTTCCGATGACTAGCCTTCCGATGACTAGCCTTTTACTGACTAACCTAATGACTAGCTTTCTACTAACTAGCCTTCTGATGACTAGCCTTTTACTGACTAGCCTTCTACTGACTACCCTTTTACTGACTGGCCATGTAATGACTAGTTATCTAAATGACTAGTTCTCTGATGACTACCCTTCTAATAACTAACCTTGCAATGACTAGCCTTCTGATAGGTAAGTGTATAAGGTTCAGGACTTCTCATTGCTGTTGTCTTTCTTGAGGAAGACCATGGTGTAGCTGTCTACACACACACACACACACACCTGTTGTTGTTGATCTCGTTGCCGCTGTCCCGCTTGTGAAACACCATGGTGTAGCGTGCTACATCTGCAGGAGGCCTTACAATCTTCATCTTCTGAAGCTCCACCCTGCACCGCACAGAACCACATCATGGGATACGTGTGACATCATACAAAAGGCATCATGGGATACATGTGTGACATCACAAAATGGCATCATGGGTTACGTGTGACATCACAAAACAGCACTATGTGTGTGACATCACAAATAAACATAACATCACAAAACACCATTATGGAATACATGTGTGACATGTATTTACAAAGGCAACACAGGATATGTGAAACATTACACAGAAGCATCACGGGATACATGTGACACCACAAAACAGCATCATGAGATAGGTGTGCAATGTCATACAAAGGCATTTTAGAATACATGTGTGACATCACAAAATGGCATCAGGGACTAGGTGTGTGACATCATACAAAGGCATTTTATGATACATGTGTGCACTAGTAGTGTGTATGTATGCATGTATGAATGTATGTATGTATGTATGTATGTGGACCAGTAGAATCGTGTGAGTCCATGTATGTGTATGTTTTCACCAGTAGAATCATGTGTGTATGTATGCATGCGTCTTCACTCTGGACCATCACAGTGATGTGTTTCCATCTTGTGTGTGTGTGTCAACAGCGTACAATATTAAACCACTGTGCCTGTGTGTGTTTACCGTATCCTGAGGTCATCATCCTCGCCCCCCCAGCCCCAGTAGGAGTTGGAGAAGCCGTTGATGCGGGAGAACTGCTCTCTGCTCATGGCCGTGACCCCCCCGAAGTAGCCTTTGTAGCGCAGCCTGCCGACAGCAACATTAGCCAACATTAGCCTGACGAGCAACAACATTATGACCTTGTGTGTTCAGCAAGTTTGCCATTAGCCATATGGCCCTGCATGTTTAGCTAGCAGAGGCTAATACATTAGCCAACATTAGCCATATGACCCTCTGTGTATTTAGTGAGCGGACGATAATACATTAGCCAACATTAGCCAGATGACCCTGTGTGTTTACCAAGCACAGGCTAATATATTAGCCAACATTAGCCATATGACCCTCTGTGGTTTTAGCGAACAGAGGCTAATATATTAGCTAACATTAGCCATATGACCCTGTGTGGTTTTAGCGAACAGAGGCTAATATATCAGGGTTCTTGCAGGTTTCAGTTAGTTAAATTTAAGACCTTTTTAAGACCTTTTTAGACCAACATGACGCACTAATAGAAACATTCGTATGATCCCAGAAATTCTCAAAACATTCTATTTTTATTGATAAACTTAGAGAAATAATCTTGGCATTAAAACGATATCAAAATCAAATCAAATCAAAATCAATCAAAATAGCAATAGATGATAGAACTTCTGATATCCATATTGAGCACAAATCCAGTGCACACCAACAGTGCTACACCAATCCGGCAAAACACAGAAGTAAATCAGTGCCGCAACAGTACCAACAGTAGCAGTATGTACTACACAACCTAAGCCTACATATGTCTGAGTTCATTCCCTTTAGCATCAATTTCAGTTTCCAGGGCTTTCAGTTCTGCGAGTTTTTCTTTGTGTGCCCTTCTCTCTCAGGGCATTGGACTTGGCATTGGAGCTGAACCATCTTGGAGCCAGCCTTGCTTTCAGCCTCTTCTGCTAGTACATCTGCCTCCCTGGCGAGACAGGCAGACACATCTTCTAAGCTTGTCTTCCGTTTCTTAAGGTCCACCAGACACTGCTCAGCCAGCTTTCTTTTCTGGCTCTGAGATTCCTTTTCTTTTCTGATGCGCTCCTGATCGAGAAAGAGTCTGTATTTGGACCGGGCTGCACCCACAGATGCCATAAGTTCCTTGGTGAGGGGAAGCTGAGTGACATCCCCATGCATGCTAACAAAGTCACCTATCAGCCTTTGCGCAACAATTGTGTCCTCTTGCATGTTTTCGGTCTCCACCTCCTTGTTGATAGAAAATCCCCTTTCAACAATAGCCTGGCCACGTGAAAGAAGTAGCAACTTCTGGCAAAACTCCCAAGCAGCAGAAGGTGTCTAAGCGTCTCTCAAATGGTTGAAAGGCAAGAAATTCCGCATTCCTTGCCTCAACAGACAGGAAAGATTCAAACTGCTGGACAATGGCATCTCCTACAACAAAGTGAGAGAAAATAAGAAGTCAGTGAAATATGCAGTCAACATTGGCACTCCTGTCTTCTCTGCATTTTTGTATTGTTCCAATGCACATAAAGGAAACTTGTATACCAAACCCTGCATGCCTGTGTAAAGTAAAGATAATCTAAATATCTGCAATAACAACAAAAACCTGTATAAATGTATGGAACTTATTCAGTGCATCTGAGCCACTGCACACAGAACAGGTACAGGGCCATCTGAAGAGGGATTGACAAAAGTGAAACATCCATGCTAAACCAATACCATGATAGGACATTGGAAGGAATCATAGCAAATGTCTCCAACTATAACACTAATGGTCTGAATAAAGTAAAATGAAAACAAGCAAAGGATAGTTGAGCATGGTTTCAATCTTTTGTTAACCCCTTCCAAACCATTCCTACCAGCAGGTACACCTCCTGTGAGCTGCTTGTTCTTCAGGAATGTCTGGACAAGAGCCTTCATCTGACTTTTGCATCTGTCTGGGTCCCTGAACATGAGACACGGGTCCAGACACTCCATCTGCCTAACCGTTGCATATTTCAAGGGACTCTTCTCCTGTGTTTTCCTTACGATGTTTGAGAGGCCCTGTGTACAATCCATCCTAAATTCAAGGACCCTGAGCTCTGAACTTTTACTGTCCTGAACAATAAAAAATACATGTCATTAATATCCAAACGGAGTTTAAGCACCACATGGCATGGAGTCATAACATCGGCCAATTATGTGACTTCATGCAATAGGACAATACAGCGCCTTAGTAGACTCTGTCAGTAGGCAAAAGTACCATTAGCCCTTTAACTTCCTTTTACATTGCACACAATGACATCACAGTTCTCATTAGGATTTAATTCATTTAAGATGGCAATTAACCCTACAGTAGATTTACAATAGGAGAATGGCCCTACAGCATTTTACATGCAATACCCAAAATGTGACAAATGTATATTCTTTTGGATAAAAGCATCACCGATGTATAAATAAATATATTAATTAAGATGCCCATGCCAACTAATCACATTGGCCATATACAGTAAATAGTTTACAAAGAACACAAAGTACTTGTGCATGTAGGAAGAGCACCTTAGCAGTGTTTTCCCCAAAGCGTCTAAGCATATCGGCACCGATACGCTTCTTTTTTTGCCGATACGCATCAAGTTTTGCCGAGACGCTTTCATAAAATGCCGATACGCTTAAAAATCATGCACAAAAACATTCCCCCCGGGATTTTCCCCGAACAAGAAGCCCCAATGTAGTCAAATGTAGGCTGCGTTTTTAGGAAACTTCCGTGGTGGGTGTGTAAACTACTATACTGGCGAAACTGGCCAATCACCTGCCGATTACAGTGCTCCTTTGTTTGTTTTTTCCGCCAGTCAGCTGTATCAGAGAGTATTGTAGAATCTAAGATCTTTAACGCAAACCTCGGGGCTACTAAAACTGCCTGACTTTGACTGTAAATGCTACACAAGAAGGAAGGAGAACGCTCTCCTTGGGACATGCTCATGTAGCAAAAAAACTTTCTCCACAGTGTACAGAATGCGATCGGATCATCTGCTGAAAGAGAGTGAGAGAGAGCGTGAAAGGCAAATCGTCCTTTATGTAGAGGAGAGTCAAGACTGTTTCATTGAATAGGACACTCGTGGAATTTAACTAATAAATTAGTCCGTACGTCTTTCTGGATTTGTTGATGGTTCTTTTTTACAAGGTGTCACAATCCGCAATTATTTGTGATTATTTCAAGCCTAATAGTGTACGTTGTTACTGTTTGGATTTCCAGAAAAGTAGCTTCATTTCAGACCAGGCTGCAGCCTGTATGGTGTTGTTAGCGCGCTAACGCTAGCAAACTACGCTAACATAATGTTTTAAACTGAAAGCTGCCACTTTACTCACCAACACCCACCTAAATAGCATACTAATACTGATATTAGCTGAAGTGGAGAAAGTAATATTAAGTTGTAAGGTTATTGCAGCGTGTTAAATTCAAGGTGAGTCGATGACTGTTAGCATTACCACATTACCAATCATTTCAATGAGCTAGTTCGTTAGCTTGTTACATGAGAACGGAAATAAGATTTTGTTGTCATCAGACATCATTCTAGATAATACTACACTACACTACACTGAAATATATTTATCTGCAGAATCTAAGATCTGTGGTACCAATTCAGCTTTCATGTGGCCATACAGGGAGATATTTAGCGTGGTGCTCATTAGCATCAAGGGTCCACCTGTCGGAGAGATGTGGTTGGATGCTGCGGCAGACAAGTAGGCGGCCCAGAAAAACAGGAGGCTCAACATTTAGTTTAGACATTTTAGTGACAGCCTAGTCAAATTCATGTGACATTATATAGTGCTTGCAGTATTTCTTGTGTGACAATAAATTAGCCTTCCCACCTGGGAGTTTTGGCTCTTTCAACTCACCAAGTGCAACGAGTTTTTTGTTCTATTTGTGCCAAAAAATGCAACATTTTATTAAAAGTGTTATGTTTCCACCAGCCTTCTGGGACCAAAATTTAGCTTAAGATCTTCCTAGAATGCACCATTTTAGCTCTAGAAAAAAAAAATGTTCCCAGGGTGCATGCCCACCAATCCTCCTAGCTACCGTGCCACAGCGTCATCGTATTTACATCAAAATTTAAACCCTTCTTTTTATTTCTGGGGAAAACACTGCTTAGGGAGAAACTATAGCTATTACACCTACCCCTACACTATCTATAACCAAGTAAATAGTTCAGGTTGTTAGTCCCTACTCCCAGGTGTAACACGCACAACTGGCCGCTGACTACAGCTATTCACGCAACCTCATGTGAGCTGTACAGGACAGAGCAGCTGAGGGGGTGGCCAACTGGAGCCGTACAGACAGATGTTCAACAAGGGTTAACCTGAACCAGCCGGCTACCGTTACAGTGACTGGGGCTGCTGGGGCCGTTTACATGATCCACTCAGCAGCACCTACCTATCGCTTTCCCCCATGGCTTTCACCATGCCAACAACATGCATCTCATCCAGGACCACTGGCAAGCCTTTGCAGTTTCCTCCAACATTTCCTTAACAATTAAAAGTAAATAATTACCTTGATTAACTCAGACAAATCTTTGCCAAGGAAAGGCATCACCGGTTCATCAGTCTGGTATTTCTTCAAGAACGGGTGGAAGGTCCTGGCCACAGTCATGAAAAAGTGCATCTTCGCAGTGGTAAGTGGGTCCTTGATGGCTGCCTTGATAATGTCAAAAGATGTCGTCTTGAGGTTTGGCAGCTCTTTTTTGTGCACAGCATCCACATAAAGGATGAGCGATGGCCACACTTCCAGGGCCCGTTCAGCAACCGGCAGATTTTCAAGCCACCTGTGGCCACAAAATGGCTTTGGAAAAAGTGTGGATTTCGTGACTTTCTCATAGTCTTCCCTCCTTGCAGGGACGTTGTGGAAAAGTGTGTGCATGGCCTTTAAAATTTTATCCACATTCCACATCGAAAATCCCAACTTGAAGGCGTTATGGAGTGTATGGAGTCCACAGCTGCCGACGGACACCAGCTGTGCACCCCCATACTTCTCTGCATGGTCCTATTGCAGTAGGTCCAATAACTTAAAATTAACATTGGGCCCATCCATAGAGACTGAAACCAGCCTGCTGCGGTCAATGCAATGCCTCCTTTTGGAAAACAAGAAGAAATAAAAATTATATAAATGTATAAATTCAGCTACAGGATAAACTGCAACCTTTCTTCTAGTATGGATTTTGTCCTTAACAAAGCTATTAAAATAATTTCAAGTAGGCTGAGTATTTGAACCTCACTCTACATTATCAAATCAAAGCTGAATCCTGAATGTTGAATAAGAAATATAACAAAACTGGCAGGCTGAATATGAATGTTAAACACTCTTTTTCACCCCATGTACAGGCTATGAAAAAATCATTAGGCGTTCATTTCCACAATGCTATCACATAGATCATTATAGGACATCATGCACAATCTACACAATAGCACACTACATTTTGGCATATTCCCCTAGATGGGGTATGATATGATCAACAAATACATGTCTATTAGTACTGCATGACCAACAAATACATGTCTATTAGTATTGCATGACCTACAAATTAAGTAAATGTACGTGGCCAATCAGTAAAGTAGACTATCACTTACTTCGATATGTTTGAGGAGGTCCTGCGCTGTTCCATGCCCCATGAACTGGGATCCCAGGTATCTCGACCGCACCTGCACCTCCTCTCCATTGCTCCAAAAACGCACATGAACATCCAGCTGCTTAGATTTGGTTGACGCATTGAAACTCTCATCGAACATTAGGACATACTGTCCGCTAATGTTCTTGATTAGATCTCTCTTGATGTAGTCCGCTATACCAAATCTAGCAATATAAGCCGTATTGTTTGGTCCGCACGTAAACGTTTTTGCAATGTTGGAGTCGGGGAACATTGCCTGGAAAAGGTCACTAATGTTGTCGTTACTATTGTATGACATATGTTTCGTGACTGTGTGCAGAATCCAAATTACCTCCGACTTTGAGGTCTCGGTGGATCCGAAAGTTGCCCGAAGGTCAGGTCGACTCGGTGGAGCGCTAACGTTTCCCTGGAGGTCGGACGGACCAGGTCCTGGCATCGACGACGGTGTAACGTTAGGCCGAGACGGGTGGGGTGGAGAATAGAATTGCGATATAGCTCGATTCTGCTGAAGGCTTTTCATGGCAAGCCGGTGTTTATCAGCTTTGGCATGGGACTCAAGCGCCTTCACACCCAATGTCCCTAACTGTAAAGTCTTCTTGCATACTTTGCAGCGAGCTTCGTGTTTATTGTTGGGGACGTCTTGTAACCAGCTGCAAAACTCCCTGTTATCGAGTCAAGTCTCGTTAAACACGCACTTGCCCATGATCTTTGAAAACTCTGCGCTCGACAGCCCTGACTTCGTCGCTACAAAGGCTAATGGAAAAGGGAAAACGGAAGTGGGGGACACATTGTTATAACGCGCATAAGGTGCTGCAGTGATCACCCAATGGGATTTGTAGTTCATATCACCACAAAGAAAAAACGCCGATGTATCGTCAGTTCTACAGCGCTTTACTATTTTGTTTTCTGCGGAAAACGCTTAAATGAACGGCGGGAATAATTTTAAGACTTGAGTAAAGTAATTTAAGACCTATGTTTGGGTTTTTTATGCTTTTTGAGGCCTTAAATTCAACTTTATGAAACTTTAAGACTTTTTAAGACCCCGCGGGAACCCTGTATATGAGCTAACATTAGCCATAACACCCAGTGTGTGTTTAACAACGCATCAAGCGGATACAGACCGCACAGGGTATGATTGGCCAACTGGAATACATTACTTCCAGTGTGTCACTGTTCCAGGTTTAAAGTAAATACTGTGTCGGTGGAAAGCTATCTTACGGCAGCTGTATGTATCGAAATGTCTTTTATTTGGCACTTTTTGACTTGGATTTTTAATAATCAGACAAGAAATACAACACATTCCTCACAGATTATTTCAGCACTTTAACTATTTATAGCATCTTGTGTGATTTATGTGCTGTCAGCCAACTGTCTAACGTAAGTCTACTAGCCTAGTGTAGACGATGCCCTGCGGGCGACTCAAGTAATCACTGTGGGCGACCAGGTGCCAATGGCCACTGTATTGGTTACCCCAGGTCTAGAAGCTGGGCATAATAGGCCTGATGCAATATAAATTCACTCCAAGTTTAACTTTCCAACAGTGTCCCCCTATCCATACCTGGTGACGGTGTCCCCTCACCTGTATCTGTCCCCTGGGACATTAGTGTCCCCTCCCCTGTACATGTCCCCTGTGACATTAGTGTCCCCTCCCCTGTCCCCTGTGACATTAGTGTCCCCTCACCTGTACCTGTCTGCTGTGACATTAGTGTTTCCTCACCTGCACCTGGTGACATTAGTGTCTCCTCACCTGTACCTCGTGACAATAGTGTCCCCTCATCTCTACCTGTCCCCTGTGACATAAGTGTCCCCTCACTTGTATCCAGTGACGTTGCGGCCCACCACTAGGTGTTTGGGGTGCTGGAGGTCGCAGGTGTAGAGGTTGCGGTCGTTCTCGGGCACCAGGTCCACGTCGTGGAAGATGAAGCAGTCCCACGCCGTGTCCTTCAGAGCCTCCAGGTAGCCCACATTCAGCAGCTTCGCCCGGTTAAACGTGGCATCGCCAGCCTGCCTCACACACACACACACACACACACAAGCATGTAATCATAGATGATGTAGACAGGTGTGTGTATATAACACACCTAGTGGATGACATAGATACCGTAGTGGAGTTGCTGTCTTTGCAGGAATTACTGTGTGTGTGTGTGCGTGTGTGTATGTGTATGACAGATCACCTCATGGATGGTGTAGATGGCGTAGTGGAGCTGTTGTCCATGCAGGAAGGGGTGGATGTGATGGAGCAGGTACAGTGTGTGTGTGTGTGTGTGTGTGTGTGTGAGACATAGTGTGAGTGTGTGCCTGGTGGATGATGTAGATAGTGTAGCGGAGCTGTTGTCTCTGCAGGAAGGGGTGGAGGTGGTGGAGCAGGGGTATGTGTGTGTATGTGTGTGTGTGTGTAGGTGTGTGTGTAGGTGTGTGTGTGTAGGTGTGTGTGTATGTGTGTGTGTGTACCTGGTGGATGACGTATATGGAGTAGTGGAGCTGTTGCCTCTGCAGGAAGGGGTGGAGGTGGTGGAGCAGGGGTGTGTGTGTGTATGTGTGTGTGTAGGTGTGTGTGTAGGTGTGTGTGTGTGTGTGTGTGTACCTGGTGGATGACGTATATGGAGTAGTGGAGCTGTTGCCTCTGCAGGAAGGGGTGGAGGTGGTGGAGCAGGGGTGTGTGTGTGTATATGTGTGTGTGTACCTGGTGGATGACGTATATGGAGTAGTGGAGCTGTTGCCTCTGCAGGAAGGGGTGGAGGTGGTGAAGCAGGTACAGCAGGTGTTTCTCACGGTTGCGGTGCGGAATCAGCACGGCCACCTTCTGTGTGCTCCGGCAGTCGCTGGGCTGCGACTGGCCGCCTGGAGACAGCACCTCCCTGTTCTCCTCCTCCACGTCAGAGAACGAGAGAGACTGCGGGAACGAGAGTGCCACAGCGCCACCTGTCCACACGGAGACAACACACACACACACGCACGTACACAAACACACACAAGATATACATTTCAATGTCAGAGGAGTTCCACAGCACCGTTATCCACGCGGAGAGCACACGCACCCAACCACAGGCACACACAGAGAAACTTCTCATTGTGAAAACAGTGCTCCACAGAATACACACACACATTCACACATACACAGAAGAAGTAAATTCATTAAAAGTACAGATACCCATTTGCACACACAAACACACACACACACATGCACACAAGGAAAAATTTGCCAGAAAAGTGCCACAGCACCCACTGTCCACACAGAGTACGCACGCACACACACACACACACACACACACAAGTATTAAATTCATTGAAAGTACAGGAACCCATTCTCACACACACACACTCACGTAGCAGTGGTGATTGCTGGGGGCAGCTCTGGAGCGGGGGCAGGGGTTGTTTCTTTGGGGTGGGGGCGGGCGGCAGCGTGCTGGGGGCGACAGGTGCCCCCCCCAGGAGAGAGCTGATGCTCCGCAGGTCATGGCTGCTCCAGATCTGCCGCGAGCTCGCCTGTGGGGAACAGGACATTAATACCAGGTGAGTGTGTGTGTGTTGTATCAATGTATGCATTATGTGTGTTGTACAGGACTGTATGGTGTGTTTTAAGTGTGTGTGCTGTACAGGTAGGTGTGTGTGTGTGTGTGTTTTGTACAAGTGTATGCAGTGTGTGTTGTAAGTGTGTGCAGTGTGTGCAGTGTGTGTTGTAAGTGTGTGCAGTGTGTGTGTGTGTGTGTGTGTGAAATGTGTATTGTACAGGTATGTGCAGTGTGTTTTGTACAGGAGTGTGGTATGTGTTGTGTGTTGTACAGGTGTGTGTGCAGTGTGTGTTGGAATAGGTGAGTGTGTACAAGTGTGTTGTACAGGTGAGTATGTGGTGTGTTTGACCAGGTGTGTGTGTGTGTGTTGCACAGGTTAGTACAATGTTTTGTACAGGAATGCATGGTGTGTGTTGTAAGTGTGTGTGTCCAGGTGAGTGCATTGTACAGATGTGTGTAGAGTTTGGCTAGATGCGTGTGTTGTGATTGACCATGGGTATGTGTATGTGTGTGCAGTGTGTGTTGTACAGGTGAGTGTGTGGGCAGGTGTGTGTGTGTGTGTCTGGCCTGGTGTGTGTAAGCGCATGTGTGTGTATGGTGTGTTTGGCCAGGTGTGTGTGTGTGTGTGTTTGTGTGTACCTGGAGGAGCCTGGCCGTGCTGACGTGGAAGGTAATGAACCAGAACACCAGCCCCAGAGTCAACAGCAGCAGCAAGAGGAACCTGGCCCTCCGGCTACACATACACACACGGACGCACAGCATCAGCACACCGCAGGTGGAGGCCTCTAGTGGATGGGTGGGGAAATGCCTCAAAAATATCTCTGCTCACTAGGCCAATGCCACTGCTTTAGGGCTTTCCTTAAGTTCCTGTTTATTGGTCTCATCAAGGTGAATGGCAGAATATCATGGCTAGTGCAGTTAGCGACTAGTGGATCGCCCTAGGGGATGGGAGTAAAGACACCCTACTTCTGCATCGATGGAGACTCTGGGCTGTGGGAGCTGGTTGCTGGGGAGGAGAAGGGGGGTGGGGGGGATACAGTCGGGGAGTACGAGCAGAGCTGCTTCAGCAGAAATTAAATCTATGTACTCCCTCTCTCTGCCAGCTCAAACCCACTATGGACAGGAGAGAGTTTGCATTCCAATCAACACTTAAATCTGCTGCTTCACTGTGGAGAGCCAAGAGTTCGTATTCCAATCAACACTTCAATCTGCTGCGTCTCCCTCTCTCCAGTAGGCCAATGTCGGAGTTCCTGCAGCTCAGCATATCAGCAGACATGTCCATGAATCTCCCCTGGGTCCAAACGGCACAATCTCGGGCCTCTCAGACCCTCCTCACTGGCCAGAACTGGGCCCTGATGCTGAGAGGGGAGACATGTTGGGAAGGTCCGAGTCTCTCTCTCCTCTGTGAGTCTCTCTCTTCTCTGCGAATCTTTCACAGGGGCGTACAGACTTGCAGCTGTGGGAAACTATCGTACAGCTGTGGTGCTCCTGAGTCTGCCTGGTGCACTAAGGTGTAGTTGTCCTCACTAACGCGCCGCTGTGGTGCTCCTTAAAGCAGAGAGAAAGAAGGATGGAGGCAGGCAGTTTTTAAAAACATTTTTTTACAAATAATATCAAAGCTAGGACTGGGCTATTATGTATGCACTATTAGTAATTGCAATAACATTCAGGCCGATTACGATGATCAGCTGTGGTCATATTTACTCAATCACAGGTGGCAGAAAGGTGCATAATAACTACCAATCAGAGTCTACCTTTTCAACTGACACACACACACACCAGAGTCTACCTTTCCAGCTGATGCACACACACACACCAGAGTTTACCTTTCCAGCTGAGACACACACACACACACACACCAGAGTCTACCTTTTTTAGCTGAGACACACACACACACACGCCAGAGTCTACCGTTCCATGCGCCACTGCCGTTTGTAATGTAGCATGGACGATAAAGCTAAAAAGTAGGATGGCCAAAAGTGAAGACGATGGCAGCCAATATAACTTGGGAGTTCTCTCCCAAATGTAATGACACTGTTGCCCAAAAAGTTAGTTCTTAGTGTTAGATGTGTGGCACTGGTTTGGTTACAGCTTTCTAATGATTTTAAGTTGTCAAAGCATGCACAAATCATCAGTGCTTTGGCCTACATGACACACACACAGACTACTGTGCTTGCTCATGGGTTACTTGACTCCAAATACACACTGCCTCAAGGCTAGTCTACTTGAGGAAATGCACAAGGGCTTTTTTTACAGCCTTTAGTTTATTTTCCTTTGGAATGTAAAGTCTGTATCCCCCTTCTTCTTCCTGGTAGTTCACACAGCGAGTCAATTAGTGACCTGCACCCATTACTGTTTCTTGGTGTTGTTCAGCTCCCAGCTGCACCTAATGCAGGTACAGCGCTCACTGGACTGCCTCAAAAGACAAGACAGAGGAGCGCACAGGACACAAGAGCTCAAAGGACACAAGAATACATGAACACACAGGACACAAGAACACACAGCAAAGAATGCACACAGGACACTAAGGGTGCTTTCACACTAACAGCAGTTGGAGTGCACCAAATGGTTCATTTGGACTAAAATCTTGTAGTTTGGTTCGTTTTCGTTGGTGTGAAAGCATCAATCGAACTCGGGTGTGCACTAGATCAAGCAGACCGAGACCTCCAAAAAGAGGTGGTCTCGGTCCTCTTGATTCCGCACCAATGAACTATTCGAAATGCATTATGGGTAGCTAAGATAAATATTGATGAGTAAACATCATGCGGAACAATTTTGGTTCGTTTGCTGATGTAAAAGCGGACCACACCACAGTCTATATGCTACATAATCAAAGGAGTGGTGTGGAAGCACCGTAAAGTACACAGGCCACTAAAACACACAGGACACAAGAGCACATGAACACACAGAATACGAAAGCACACAGGACACAAGAGCACAGTTTACACATGCTTTGGTCTACATGTGTATGTACTTTGTGTCAAGTATATACTTGGTTGACTGTTTTAGTAAGGTGCAGACAGACACATACACACACTCTCTCTCTCTCTCTTTCTCCAAGATGGAGTACAACAATGTAAACAATGCTCAGAGCTCCCTGTTCTTTGTAAAGGCCACTGCCCCATTACTGGATTTAGATAGGGGAGATGTGTAACCAGATATTCTGTTTTTGTTTCTTATATTCTAAGCACACAAAGGAGGAACAAAGTGAGTTTCTATGCAACTTCTTTTGTTACTTGCCACGTCACGTTAGTTTAAGATCTTGGTCAGGAATGACCACAGTCCAGATATTAACTCATTCAGTGCCAGCCATTTTCAAAGTTGATCACGTCCCAGTGCCAGGATTTTTTGAACATTTCAGTGTTTTTTCAAGACCCACAGAAAATTGAGTTCTATGTCTGTGTCAACAAAAAACATACCAAAAGAAACTCCAGACTTTCCTTTATCATCAGAAAAAAACATTTTGTTTGTACCTCTTTCCATTCCTTAGCAATTGTCTGGAGAACATGGGTGGGTGTAACTAAAAATGCTGATTTCTGACCAAAATACTGAGAAAAATGGCTTTTTGTAACGAGCAACATTTCAAGCAGAAAATGTCTTTGATTACAATTGTTTTTGCTTCAGAGACATCTCAAACATTATGAAAAGTGATCCCATTGTATACAGCACGGTAAATGTAATATTTCTGAACGTCACCAAACACGATATAAAACATTGTAACATTTTAGTGTGGGAACTTGGCTCAGAGAGGGGATAGGCAAACCGGAACCGAACTAAATATACAACGCCTTCAGAGCAAAATAACATCATATTCCACAGGATCCGCACACAGAACAACTAGATTAACACATGAGAATGATAGCACAGGAAATTATGATGTTGGGAGAGTGCAGTGAATCCGTGCGCTTTACCAAATGTAGAGAGCTGGGTCGTCAGTGACTTGCTGTCGGCGCAGACGGGTCAGTCAAGTGCAGGTGTAGCTATCTATGAAACAGCGCGACAGGCTGTTCATTATGCATTACCTAAAGTGAAATTAATCTATTGGTGGCTTGCAGAAGCTAAACGTGAGATGTTGCTAGGAAAACAGTAGCTTCAACATACGTGCTGACAGGATTTATTTTTATCAAGCTAGCAGTGTGCAAAACTGCGAGCAATTGAGCAAGCCAGGTCCAGTGTCTCTTCTTTGAGACAATGTTAGATGATCACATATCCACACTGATACTGGTACTACCCACAGAATGGGTTCCCTTGTGATTACAACTTTGATTTTTTCACACAAGCTAGATCAGATGATTACCCCACCTCCCCTGTAAAAAAACTAAATTGACGCGATAACGCGTCTTTGGCACTGGGCGTTACTATCGTAAAAGACACGTTTTCGCGTCATTGGCATCGAATGAGTTAATTAAGATAGTGCGAAGCTTTCGTATTTAAATGTAGCCTACTTCTGGCCATCACTTCATGAGCATAATATGCTGCTTGTTCAGACGCGCCTCTTATCACGACAGTGCCAGTGCCTGGCAGACTGAAGTAGATTTCATTACTGAGAACACGACTGAGGAGAAAAGTTGATAACAAGCCTGTCACTATGTATACATTTAGGGTCATAAATTCATCATGGCAGACCGACCGTTGGACCTTGAGCATTCTCATATTATTGAATGTAGCCCAAACAGAGTTTGGACATCCCTAGTCTGGTTAAACTATATACTATTAACTGCATACACGCTAAAGCTAGATTACCTTGTTATCAAGTCCTTTTATGAAAACGCCTCAGTTTGTTATACGTTTGCAATACATTTACAGTACAATTTAACTAGGCAAAACAACCTGGGCTGCGTTTCCCGAAAGCCCTACGAGCGATGTTAAGTAGTACTTAAGCCTAAGTAGTACTCAACTTCACACTTAGGACCATCGTAGAGTTTACGGACCGTTTCTCGAAACCTTCCTTGGCCAAGAACCATCGTGGAATCACACGTAACTCTACGTGTGGTCCAGAGCACCCGTAGAGCTCTAAGATTGATCTTAACTGGCGTGGCACAGTGGAGACACCCAGAGGATGTGAAGTGAAAATAGGCTATGCGTGCCTGAAGATGTTGTCATAAGACATTATTCTTGTAACTATCATGCAACTACCATATAACTACCATGACATCATGTAGCTGACACAGCAGACCAACGGAAATAAAGAAGTAGCCTAAATTGCGCAAGGGCCTGGAATCAAATCAATATGATTGCAGCCACATACATCAACTATATTTGATAGTAAGATTGGGCATAATGAAACAGTGATCCTACATGTGATTTGTATGTGCATTACATGAACGGGAGCGTTTCGAGGCAACTAAGAGAAATATAGCCCAGAAGCGATAAAGTCCGTCAAAACAAAAAGCTTGGAATATGACAGTTCCATGGGCATAACAAAAAGGGAGTGGCGAAGACATTGTTGACGGGCAGTATTTAAAAACAGCAGGGATAGTGTGGCCTTGAACCTGATGAAAATCAAAATGACAGGCCTATACTGTACGGCTTAATTCGCCTTATCACACTGCTGCAATCTTAAACTATATCAAAGACAGTCCTCATTTTCTGTAGGCATACTGTTTTTACGTCTCCCGTCTTGTACCCCGATGCCTTCAAATAGCCTATATCCAGCGCCTTTAGCACAGCCGCACAAGGACAGTCACAGTAAGTGGGCATATTTTGGACGTGTGCAGAAAACATGTAACAAAACATCTGAATACAGTGTCCTACATAGACTATTTAAATCAAATATATTTTTGTTTGTGTACTCAGACTGGTCAGAGATCTTTTTTGCTTACACTTGAATGAGATAAATTATAGATGAGAGATAAGCAAACGTTACAAGTTTTGTTTATCTTTTAAAAATGTATTTTCTTGCATTGAAGCCAACTTTACCGTATGCCCAATGAAGTTCAAAAGAAAGCTCCAACATCACTTAATAGCGCCAACTTTCAGCTCTAAGAACCATCTTAAGAGCAGGGCACGCGCGTTCACGTACGATCATGTTCGAGAAACAGTCCGTAAGGACTGTAAGAACATTCGTGGGATCAATCGTTTACGTTGCTCTTCAGGCTAACGGTACAAATCCACTTGCTCCATCTGGTCCGTCATGAAAACGTACTGCCTCCCCTTGTGTTGCCGGATAGGGACTGCATGTACATTTTCAAAATGTTTGGGCATGGGCGTGTCTTTGGAATCTACGAGGCTATCTGTCTACCCTGTATCTATCGATATAGCAAGCTAGCAAACCATAATAACTAACGACTGTGTACTTACCAAACTTTGCACGTGTTGTGTTACATGCACACACACATAAAACCCACCAGACGATCACTGTAACAACATAAATACACCTTCACGAGAACCGCGGGTGTCATGGGATATCCCTGTGTGCTCTACTTTTATTGGATAACGCAGACGCGTTCGACGGATAAATTTGCATAAAGTTCAGCAGAGCCCAACTTCTTGACGTGCCGGAGCTATCCAAACGGCCGTGTCGCATTCCCGACAACCTTTGCGGGACCAGCCGTGAGGACGTGCCGGACTCAATTGAAATTGAATTGAATGCGTGCAGCACGGTGAATGTGACGGAGCAAGTGGATCACCGCTGTTAGATCCATCGTTATCGGGAAACGCAGCCCTGGGCACGTCATCTGCGACTCAACCGTTGTTGAGTTGCAGCACACCATAGACATACTATACATAGACGGAGCATGGGGCGTTACTGCCAATAGGCGCTGACGAGACGCGGAGCCGCCATCTTGGAGCGGGGATACGCTCCATTCAGCTTAATCCGTTTGACAGGACAAATGAACTGTTAGCGCATTTTATTAACAGTACCTCGCTAAACACCACTAATTTTAAACTGGCTGTATCGCTAGTAGGTTATAGTAGGCTATAACAAAGGCTTCTTGAAGGCTTTTATGGAAGCATATCTGTTCCAAAATTCAAATGAGAATGCAATCTGCATTATGCAATTCAATGGGCAATTCATTATGCAATTCAATAATGTAATTTGCAATTGTATTGTACACATTGCAATGTAATAGGCAAAGTTTTAATTAAATCTTCAATTCAATTCGAATTATGTTGATTGTAAATTTGAATAAACATGTATTTAATTGCATTCCATTTTGCCATGGTACTTCTGTCTTAAAATTCAAATGGCAATTCTTTTTGCAAAGGAATATTTAATATTCAGTGTCACAATTTAACTTCCAATTCTTTTTGCAATTTGAAATTAAAAGTTTAATGTAGGATTGCATTTTAAAAACATATTTGGCAAAACTGTCAATGTATGACACCCCTTAAAACCATTTGAATTATTTTTCATAAAATAGCGCCCCTTTGTGATTGCAAAGCACATTGCCACGCTCTTTGTGTCGCAAAATTCAAATGGCAATTCAAATGGCAATAATTTGTGCAAACCACGCTTCCGCCCGGTCAGTCTCCCCGCCCCGCCCTTCTTCTACTGTCTATGGCCCCGCCCCGCCATTCGTCAAGGCGCAAACTTCTCATAGACAGTAGAAGGAACTTCTCTCTGACTCCACTCTCGCATAGTCACAATGGAGAAAAAAAAACATGAAAAAATGTTCTGGCCCACATTCGTGGTATTAAAAAAAAAGACAAGAGGGAAAGAGAAAGTGGCAGATAGAATAAGGAAGAAGTTGTGCGCTTGGAAACACGTGCAGGTATAGGATGCATAACTTCTCTGACAGGTTGAGGGCAGCATTGGTTGACTAACGTTGCTTTTCCATAAGGTTACAATTGAGTTGCTAAACTACTTTACGTTGCGTTTTAGTTTGCTAACTAACACTGGCTGAAGTGTTTTGCAGATATTGTTGCAATAGTCCTTGTTCAAACGTTTGACGTCGTTCGTGTTGTCTTTCTGCATTCCATGCATTCCGTCCACCTGCTATAATTATAGCTTCATGTTGAAGCACAACAAGCAAAACTGCTATTGTGCTGTTGTTCAGTATGTAGCATGTCATCCTAGTTCTCGTTTGAAACTTGTTTTAATAAATGTTCATTGTTAACATTACATTCGGTGTGGTCTCCCTTGCGTTATCTCCGCTCTGAGCCAATTGGGCATAACAATACATTAGATATCTATATATAAACACCTGAGCGCCTTAATATCAGTTGAAACCACCAATCTCTTTCAATGCATAGAGAGTAAAAACAAATTCTATCTTACCCAACAACATTAATATTTGAATATTGTTACTTGAATGACTTATTCATGATCACAAATAGGCTTCGCTGTATTGCGGAGACAGTCTGATCCCCGCTCCAAGATGGCGGCCGTATTTCTCGTTTCCCAGCAACCAATGCTCCGTCTATGTATAGTATGTCTATGCAGCACACATTATTGCAAAGCGACCAAACACGTCCAGAGTTGTAATTTCACGTTACCGTCACTGACAATATCTTAAGGGTCACTGTGATACCATTCTGAAAATTACTGTTCATAACATTAGCACAGCAGTAAAACTTTGGCAAGCTGAAAACAAAACGATTTTGTCAGCGTCGCTGAATGTTACCCGAGTTAGCTCTAAATGCAAAATCATCTCCAAAACTGAGGACATTATGTTATCGGTATACTCAACAGCACAACTAATACGTATACAGTTGCATTTCCACAAGAATTTCCATAAGCAACAAGAGAGCTTAGCTCACCATTCGCTGCTCGTCAGTGTGTAAGGTGTTAGCTTGCTATGGCTACGAGTAGCTAGCTGACATCGCCACTGTATTCCAGCCTATCTGTACCATACAGTCTATGATCTGTACCCAGGCTAGCTGCTAGAGTAATCAGTTCATTATTGGTATCAAGCCAAAGGGGACGGTCCCAGTGACATGTTGTTCATCGTTACCTAATCTTACGGTTATGTGAGACGCAGGTTAATGGTATATGTGTAAATTTTATATGAACTAACATGTAAAAAGTTAAATCTCACCTCACTTTGCCACCACGTACTTCGGGACCAGACGACAGAGCTGACGTATGCGTGCGACTGTGGCGAGCTGGAGCCGCTGGAGCCCTGGCTGGAACTCTCTCGCTGGCTGTGATGCTCCACGGCGCTTCCGCAAACACGTCACGGCTGCCAATCTAGTTCGGTCCAACTGAGTTGATTAATCGTATCATTGAGATACGGGCTTCCCAGAAAAAAAATATTTGTTATACACTGACGTGTGTGCTATGGGACGTGTTAAAACTACGTTTCCCTACCCCAATAAGATTCTCCATGGCATAGGCCTGCAACCATTATGAACACAAACATGAGAGCCTATTTCTTGTGTCAAATGAACAATAAGCAAAAAAAACCCTACAAAAACAACGAAGCATTCTGTCAAATAAACAGTTGGCAGCCAGTTGCATTTTATTAGAAGCCCACTGCACTAAATAAACATTTAACCACAGACCCTCCCCGATCCCCGCTGGACAAACGGCTCTGGTGTCAGGCCCTGGCACTGGCCCCTCTCTAGACACCTTTATCTCAGCCTGGTGCATAGATGGCAGTTCCACTGCTGAAGACGTGGCTAGTTACTGAGCCTAGAAATAGACGGGTTGAGTTTGTCAAGTGTTTATCCTACTGGCAAGTCCAAACCTGAGAAGCTGTTGCGTGTATATACAAATATAGTTGTGGATACATTAATATAGTTAATTGCCAACTATTAATTATAGTTGTGTAATATAGCTATACAATAAAGTAATACATTAATATATACTAATAAAATTGGTGAATTGTACATTTCAGGCATGTGAGGTAAGTTTAGATCTACGTGTGTTATTAGGTCTGAGTAAGTCTGAGGGCCTCTGCCCCCAACCTCTCCTCACCAGATAAAGCGTTTGTCCTTGTTAGGAAATGAACAGGGGCACATTCCAGAAAGCAGGTTAAGTTGAGTTTACCAGTTCTTGAATCCATTCAGCCGATCACCAGGTCTGGCAGTAGCACTAGATATTAGCTTAGCATTAATCAATTGGAGTGGTCTAATTTGCCATATCTGAAGATCCTACTGCCAGACCTGGAGATCGGTAGCCTGGGCCCAATCAGAGGCGTTGATCCCGCCTCAGAGAACTTCCTGCCTATGGGGTCTTTGCCAGACCAAGTGCTGCGGCAGCCAGGCTAGCAGATCGGCTGAATGGGTTAAAAAAGTTTAAAAACTGTTTAACTCTAAACTACTCTGAGTTTACTGATTTGTGCCAGTTACACAAAGCCATATGGCTCTTCTATTAAGGTTTACCCCTTACTGGGTCAGTCGGCGAACCCCCCTGAGTCACTAAATATTTTTACCACATTTTTTTATAAATCAAATTATACAACACCATTGCCGTGTGCACAATAATGTGACATGATAATGATCAACAAGCTGAACTGCAGAAAACAAACAAGGTAAATAAGTAAACAAAAACATCCCTGCAACCAAAACAACCAAATGACACAACGACGACATCGTGAGTACATGAACAGCAGTGACAACATCGTGAGTACATGACCAGCAGCTTTGTGACATAAGCAACATGGCAGTCCAACAACACGATGAACCTTGCCGGACCTTTGATGAAGTAGATTTGTGACATAACTATGCAACATATGTAGCAGTCAGTAATCACCACAGCCCTAGCCAGACATTCTATACAACTGTGTTCTATACAGCTGTGAGAGATGCAACATGAAGAAGCTTTGTGACGTGTGCAACATGGCAGTCAGTGACCAAGGCAGAGCTTCTGTGAAGTGAAGTGGGGTAGTGTGAGGAACCAGAGGTTTCAATCATGGCTATTTGAGTCCATTTGAAAGATCTGATGTCATCAGTAACCTTTTAAATTCTGTTTGCATGTGATTAAACTGCAAACTGTGTATACAAAGGCAATCAAAATACACCCTCAACCTCTGTATACTCTGTACAACAGTTCCCATAATCATGGCAGCTCAAGTAAGAAAAAAATGATTTAATTGTTCATCATAACATGGTGCAGCATTGGAATTGAGATGAGTGAGAGTAAGTGCTGTTCTAAATGATATGCTTCAGGGGGTTCTGCGTGACAGAGTTGCCACAAGGGCCACGTCACATACAGAAGAGGCCTCACATGTAGCTCCGGCCTCACTGTCCTCTGTCTGTGCTGTGTGTGTGCTGTATACTGTCTGTGGTCTTTGCTGTCTGTGATGTTTACTGACTGTGGTCTTTATTGTCTGTGATGTTTACTGTCTATGCTATCTAGTGTCTGTGCCTCTACTGTCTGTGGTGTTTAATGTCTGTGCTGTGTAATGTCTGTGCTGTGTAGTATCTGTGGTGTTTACTGTCTGTGCTGTGTAATGTCTGTGCTGTGTAGTATCTGTGGTGTTTACTGTCTGTGCTGTCTAGTGTCTGTGGTGTCCCCTATCCTGTAGCCTCCCAGGTCTATGCTGTCTACTGTCTGTGCTGTGTACTGTCTATGGTGTCCCCAGTCTATGGTGTCCCCTGCCTGTAGTTTCACCTGCCTGTTACCATTACGCCTAGCAGACGCTTTTATCCAAAGCGACAAGCTAACAGAGGTGTAGAGGAAAACAGAGTAACAGAGTCTGTGCTGTCTACAGTGTTTATTGTCTATTGTGTCCCTTCTATAGTTTCCCCTGCCTGTAGTGTCCCCTGTCTGTGTTGTCTACAGTGTCGATTGTCTGTAGTGTCCCCTGTGTACCGTCCCCAGGCTGTGGTGTCCCCTGTCTGTAGTGTCTCCCACCTGTACTGTCTACTGTCTGTGCTGTCTACTGTCTGTAGTGTCCCCTGCCTACTGTCTGTGGTCACTACAGTCGTATAGTGTTCATAGTCCATGATGTCCTAAGCTCAGACGGTGTCTGATCAAAAGACACTTTTCTGTCATGCCTAAAGCCACAGCAGGGAGTTAAAATGGCTAAAGGCTGTAAGACTGCCATTCAAACACTTGTCACAGCTGTTGGCACTGATAAAACCTAGTGTGTTTTATATTTGTATACTGTTACATATTTGTCCCAGTGATGGGACCCATTTTAAGTTAGTACATATGGTATATGTTTCTATGGTGTGTGTTTCTATTGTATGTGTTTCTATGGTAAGGGCCAAGAGAAGATTTGTTAAGATTGACCCTATTGTGTTTATGTTACACAAAGCCTCGCAAACAACAAAAAGAAATATGAGACACACACCCATAATGGCTATAAAGGCTATACAACTCAGACAATAACATGATGGCCATAAAGGCTATACAACTCAGACAATAACATAATGGCCATAAAGGCTATACAACTAAGTCAAAAACATGCTGTCTGTCACTCAAGCCTTAAGTAGGCTACACTACAAAGACAATACTCTTTCACAACAGTGTGATGTTTGAAGATAATTGAGTGAATTAAAGACAAAATACTTGCGAAAAGGTAACATACGTAAAAATATGCGCCAGACATCATCACCCTGACACAAAATGTCAGCTGTTTGTCAGTCACACATCCACATCTCCTATGAGGACGTGAAAAAATGAAGGTTCACCCACATCTGTCCAAACAGAAACACATTTTCACTCTCACAAATACACACACCACACCACTGACTGAGCATTAGGTCTAACCTTACAAGACCTGTGCTCACACACAATAGTGTCTTTTGTCTGTGAAGGTTCTTATTCATGCAGGTTAGGGTAATCAAAGAAGTTAAGTTGTAAGCAACTGGACTTCTTTTTGGAACTTGAAGATGTTTCACCTTTCATCCAAAGGGGCAGTCAGTTCTGGCATGATGATGGGATGATGTGAGCCAGGATAAGGAACCAGGTTTAAGGTTGAGAGATCATCATGCCAGACTGAAGAAGCTTTCTGGATGAAAGGTTAAATGTCTTCAAACTCCAAAAAGAAGTCCAGTTTCTTACTTAGATCCTTACTCAGTTGCTTACTTAGCTCCTTTGACAATAGTGCCCTTTATGTGGCCTTTCACTGAACCCTAATGAGATGATGAGATCCTGTCATAAAGTATCATCTCTCCACCTGTCTCTGTACCTAGCGCTCCATAACTGGACTCAGCCCTTCTGCGGATGCAGACTCCTTAACTCCTTCTGAGGATGCAGACTCCTTGACTCCTTCTGAGGATTCAGACTCCTTGGCCCCTTTCTGAGGATGCACTCATTAGGCCCTTCTGAGGATGCAGACGTATCAGGATGCAGACTCCTTGCACCCTTTTGAGGATGCAGACTCCTTGCCAAAACAAAACACCATGTCCCTGGTTGGTGTAGGTGAGGTCCAAGGGCATAAACCCCTCTCCTGGTGTAAGGGAGGTCCAACAACAGCCCCTCTCCTGGTGAAGGTGAGGTACAAGGCTATGGCAACAACAGCCCCTCTCCTGGTGAAGGTAAGGTGCAAGGGCATAACTCCTCTTCTGGTGTAGGTGAGGTCCAAGGCCGTAGCTCCTCTCCTGATGTAGGTGTCCCTGGGGAATATCTGAGTCCCTCTTGTCTCCCTGAGCTTGCTGTCTGCTGTTGCACTGGTAGAGTCACACTGACAGAGAAGGGCACTGATAGAGAGGCACTGGTACTACAAGAATGCAGCTCTGGTACTACAAGAATGTGGTTCTGGTACTACAAGAGTGCGGTTCTGCAAGTTTACCAGTACATTCTAGTTCTGGTAGAGTGAGCTACAGGGCTAGGAGAGTGAGTTACTGGGGCCAGAGGAGTGCGTTACTGGGACTAGAAGAGTGTGTTACTGGGACTAATAGAGTGTGTACATGGACTAGTCCATTGTGGTTCTGGTACCACATGAGAGTGGCATTAATAGAATAAGTATGGTACTGTTGTGGTTCTGCTGGTGCCCAGTGGTACTGGCACTGGTAGAGTAGCACTGGTAAAGTGGCATTTGTAGAATGGCACTTGTAAGATAAACTGTATTACTGGTACAGTGGTACTGGTAGGGTAGAATTGTACTGGTTGGATACGGTGGTACTGGTTGGATACAGTGGTACTAATAGAGGGGTACTGATACAATGGTACGAGTGCAGGGTTACTAACACAGTGGTGCGAGTAGAGGGGTACTGATACAGTGGTACTGGTAGCATAGAATGATACCGGTTGGCTACAGTGCTACTCATAGAGGGGCACTGATAAAGTGGTACTAGTAGGTTAGAGTTGAACTCATACCCTCATAGAGCATTATAGCCAACATTATTACTATGGGGCATAAAACATAATGACATAATAATTATGGAGGTGGCAATACTAAACACTGTCATAGAGCCTAAAGTAGTCAGCCATAGCATTCACATCTCCTCATACACATACCCTATAATACGCCGCCCTGTTTATTGTATACCTTATTATACCCTATTATATCCTACTCCCTATTCGTTTTATACATTCATGTCCATCCATTCATTTTATACATTCTTCCCCCATTGTATGCATGCCCCATCCATTCTCTAGCGGTTCAATTTCATTCTCAGCTTGTTCCCATCCACTCTCTAGTTTTTCCCATCCACCCTCTAGCCATTCCCTCTCATTCCTTTAGGGCTTGGACAGTTCCGAGTCGCTCCTCCCGTCGCCCCTGGTTACGGACATGGACATCCCTTCAAAGCTGACGCGAGGGGCTCTGCCCCTCTCCCCCCTCCTCTCCAGGGAGTCCCCCTCCAGCTCCGGCTTGGAGGAGGAGGATGAGGAGAGCGAAGGCGACGAAGAGCGCTTGCGTGAGGCGTTGGAGCCATGGCGTAGCGTTGCCCGGGCGGCGGCCTTGAAGGCGTGGGCTGCCGTGCTGCAGCGAACCTCCTCCACCGTGTTCCGAGACGGTTTGAAGAGCAGGATGTACACCTGGATTAAAACAAACACCAACATGGATTACTGCAGAGATTGACCAAAACATTGCTACAGAAATGAACACTACACCTGATTCTAGGCCATTGGGGATAATGAAGGAAATCTACATCACACACTCATATTGGTAGCCTTACATTACATTTAGCTGACGATCTTATCCAGAGGCAGGCCAGCATGCAACACATACCGCACAAACGTGCATAAATAACACACACGCACACCACATCAGCATACATAAATAACACACGCACACACTCACACTCACATACACACACACACACATACACACACACACACCTTGTTGAAGAACAGGCATGCCAGCATGCTATAGCTGGAGGCCAGGATGGCGATGACCTCCACGGCTGACACATACTTCCCGTGCGTGCTCACGTACGCTGGCACAAACGAACCCCACACGATAAAGAAGATCAGCATGCTGAAGGTGATGAACTTGGCCTCCGTGAAGTTCTCCGGAAGTTTCCGGGACTTGAAGGCAAACAGGAAGCAGGCGGCGGCCAGCAGACACGTGTAGCCAATCAGAAGCCCCAGAGCCATGGCTGACCCCTCGTGACAGGTCACCACGATGACCTCATCATCCAGCTCATGGTTCTCATAGCTGGCGGGAGGGGCGTTGTACAGCCACACCACACAGATGGCTACCTGTGGAGTTAACACACATAAACATGCGTTATAACATTCCACACAGCTGGCTACCTGCAGAGTTAACACACATAAACATGCATTATAACACACCACACAGCTGGCTACATGTGGGGTTAACACACATAAACATGCGTTATAACACACCACACAGCTGGCTACCTGTGGAGTTAACACACATAAACATGCGTAATAACACACCACACAGATGGCGACCTGTTGGGTTAACACACATAAACATACATAAAGAACGCACAACACAGATAGCTACATGTGGTAGCCACGCATAAGCAGGCATCAATAACACATACCACACGATAGCTACCTATGATGATTAGCCACATGTATATGATGTGGTACTATAATGCTGTGATAGGGTGGTTAGCCACATAAACTAGTGCAAATAAGACAAACCACTCTGATTGCTAACTCTAATGTTAGCTACACATAAACTACTGCAAATAAGACACACCACTCTAATTGCTAACTCCGATGTTAGCCACGCATAAACTAGTGCAAATAAGACACACCACTCTAATTGCTAACTCCGATGTTAGCCACGCATAAACTAGTGCAAATAAGATGTACTGCTCTGATGGCTGCCTGTGGTGCTAGGCACACATAAACTAGTATATGTATATAAAACACTCCATACACAACATTACTGCACAGTTTGACATTAGTGATTAAAACCAGCATATGCCTGTCCATCCTATTACAGTGCTGTTACAAGTCATGCCCTGTCTATTGTGGTTGTTCTCAGTACCTTTTGCACCTTTTAAAAAACATATGTATCTTACTGTGTGAGTGTCAGTGTGTGTTTGTGTGTGGATCTTTAGTGTGTGTGTACTGTATGTACTGTGCTTTAACTGTTTTTAACAGTTGCGTGTAACACCACTTCACTTGACTTGGCCAGGCTATCCTCACCTGGACAAAGGTGAACAGGAAGACCAGCAGGAACTGCAGGTTGAGGCCCCACCACTTGCGATGGACGCTGGTGGGGATCTTGGCCTCGAAGACCAACAGCACCCGGTTGGTCTTGACCAAGATGCAGGAGATGCAGAGGACGAAGCTGACGCCAAAGGCAGGTTGGCGTAGTCGGCAGGTCCAGTCTTTGGGCTTGCCAATGAAGATCAGAGAGCTGCGGATGGGCATGGGGAGGTTCAGAAAGATAAGTGTTGACAGAGATTCTAGGAGGTGCAAGGAGATGTTTGTGTTTATTTATTTAAGAAGGGAACATGTACAGGCCCTGTAAATGTACCAGATTTAGCCAAGGGCTAATATTCATCTGTAGTTGAGCGTGATGAGTGTTGGCGGTGATGAGTTTTGGTGGGGATGAGTGTTGATGGTGATAAGTGTTCATGGGGACACGTATTGATAAAACATGAGTGTTGATGGGGATGAGTGTTGGTGGCGATAAGTGTTGGTGGTGAATAGTGTTGATAAAAGATGCGTATTGATGTGGATGAGTGTTGATGGGGATAAGTGTTGATGGAGATGAGTGTTATAAGAGATGAGTGATGGAGAGGAGTGTTAGTGTTGTGGACAGGAGTGTTAGTGATAAGTGTTGATGGGGATGAGTGTTGATGGGGATGAGTGTTAATAAAAAATGAGCGTTGGTGTAGATGAGTGTTGATAGAAATACGTGTTGATGAGGATGAGTGTTAATGGGGATAAGTGTTGGTGGAGATGAGTGTTAATAAAAGATGAGTGTTGGTGGAGATGAGTGTTGGTGGAGATGAGTGTTAATAAAAAAAATAGTGTTGATGGGGATAAATGTTGATAAAAGATAAGTGTTGATGGGGATGAGTGTTTGTGGTGATGAGTGTTGGTGGAGATGAGTGTTAAAGGAGAACTTCGGTGTAAAATGAAAATTGGCATGTTAAAACATCACACGGAGTTGGTATGTGTACTGAGGAGCACAATTGATTTAGCCTGTTGCATTCAGGCTGTTCATTGCTATTTTTTTATTGTTTGTCCCAGAAGGCTAACAATGGAAGTGGTAGGTGCCCTCAGACGAAGCATGACCATTAAAACAGCTGGAAGAAACTCCACACTCCATCGGTAGTACAACACAGGTCCTGACATTAAAAACGAGGCACTGAGAACTTTGTAAGTGTACACAACATTAATTAATAAAATAGTTTTGACAGGCAGTACCTTGCTGTAGTTTCTCATCGCCGCCATGATGAAAGTCCAAACATGTCGATTGTACTACCTCTTCTCCTATTCTTCCTGCTGGTTCATGTTCGTCAATCGACTTGTGCGGACTTTCATCATGGCGGCGACGAGAAACTACAGCAAGGTACTGCCTGTCAAAACTATTTTATTAATAAATGTTGTGTACACTTACAAAGTTCTCAGTGCCTTGTTTTTAATGTCAGGGCCTTTGTTGTACTACCGATGGAGTGTGGAGTTTCTTCGAGCTGTTTTAATGGTTAAAAAATAGCGTAGTCGTCATGCTTCGTCTGAGGGCACCTACCACTTCCATTGTTAGCCTTCTGGGACAAACGATAAAAAATAGTTAAACTCTGAATGTAACAGGCTAAATCAAATTTGCTCCTCAGTACACATACCAACTCGGTATGATGTTTTAACATGCCAATTTTCGTTTTACATCGAAGTTCTCCTTTAATAGGGATGAGTCTTGATGGAGATGAGCTGACAAATTAGTTACAATGACTGCAGTGTTTGCCTTTTTTACCTCAGCACAACAAATGGCGCTTTTCGACTACATAGTACCAGCACTGCTTTACCCCACTCTCCTTTACCCTACCATACCTGCTTTAGGTACTTTTCTCCTTTACCCTATCATACCTGCTTTAGGTACCGATTTGGAAAACCACAAAAACGGGTCGAGTAAGGCATAGTAGGCTAAAACAGTCTAGTAGAAAACCCCTGAAAGTGAACTACATGTAAGTAACCCTGGTGCATATCTAATAAATTACGTATAAGTAACCCTGGTGCATAACTGATAAAATACATGTAAGTAAACCTAGTGAATAACTGATGGGTTACATGTAAGTAACTCTGATGCATAACTAATGTTTCTTTTTTTTTATCCATCTATTCCTGCTCACCTCAGGAAACAGCAAATCAGAGACGTCAGCAACAGGTATGACAGCTCTCGATTGGACGCTTTGACAATAGGTGTGTCCCTAAACTTGATGAATAGTGCCAAGACAAAAGTGGTTGCCATAACGCCCAAGGATGCCAAGATAGCAAGGGTGACCCCAAAAGGCTCCGCCCAAGACAGGAAGTGGATCTCCTTCCGGAAGCAGCTGGTGTGGTTGTCACGGGACCAGGAGTCAGTGGGGCACTTGCTGCAGATACTTGCATCTGACGGGGGGAGAAAGGAAGGGGAGGGGCACAGAGTGAGGGTCAAGGGTCAGGTGTCAAGGATATTTAGAATCCAGAGCAGAACTCTAATCTTAGATAATGGAACCCAGTGGCTAGATAAACTTGCATAAAATCCTAAACATTCAAAGTTAGAAACATCTATTTTGTCACTGTCACTGCCCTTTTGTATGTCATTTATGAGTGTTGTTCTACAAACAGTTTTGAAAATTAAAGGCAAACTGTGAAACTGTAGATGGACAAATGCTCTAATATTTGTGAAAATGAAAGGCAAACTAAAACTGACATACTTAGGTAGGGAGCGGTGAGTAGAAATAGATCTTTACCTTTGTGGTCACTGTATTCTCCGTCTGAACACTCGGTGCACTCGAAGCAGCAGGTTGGCATCCCGTCGATGATGCTCTTCCGCGTGCCTGGATCACAGTCGTCACTGCAGTTTGAGAATGGAACCTGGACAGAGCAAAGCAATTGCATACAGTGACCACAGCAAACCTCACACCCATCTCTGATCAGTTCCTATTGGTCAGTTCTTGCACTCATATTTATAAACACGCAGGAAAAGAAGTGCAAAGAGAAACCTCTGTCGTCTGCCCCGTCCAGATGAGCTTCGTGCGGTCGATGTACAGCTTGCCTTCACCCCGGCCACTGGCACTCACGTGGAAACCGACCTCATGGAACTCCACTGAGTTGTCGCTAGGCGACCGGTGCCAGTTCACAATGGTGTAGTTGCCATGGAGCTCTGCCCCTTCGTTAAAGCTAACGAGTTCACCCAGGCTGTCATAGAAGCGCAGGTGACGGAGCTGCTTCAGCACCTAAAGGCCAAAGTAAAGCATAGTGAGATTGGATGTGTCAAACATAGTGAGATTGGACTTCCTGTACATAAATAGTGGTGATGGGGAGAGAGACTGAGTTTTGGAACTTTTTCCAAAGACAGCAAACACCAAAAGCAGAGAAAGTGCACCCAAGACTGAGATAGGAAGAAGGATCACCTGCCAGGCCTCCACCCTGCGGATATCCGCGCAGGAGTTGTTGGCGAAGAGCCCTTTGCCCGGCCGGCAGGTCAGGATCTCCTGCAGCGCGTGCGCTATGGCATAGACGGCCACGTAGACATTGTAGGAGATGCGCAGGTGTGTGTAGTCCAGGTACGGTGTCTCCACACTGGACACATCCTCGTCTCCAGAGCAACGGGGACGAAGGCTCGCTCCTCCTTCCTCCTCCTCACCCTCCACCTCCTGCTTTCTGATGTGCACACAGCAATTTCACAGTATCACATCAATACCACAATATTACATTCACATAACATCACAATATCACATCAATATCCCATACACACATCACAATATTACACCAATATCATAACATCACATACACAAAACATCACAATATCAGATCGACATCAAAATATCACATACAGACTACATACAGACATCACATTCATCATCACATTCAGTGTATAATAACTTCACAATATCACACTATTGCATACTGTACAATGTCACAATATCACATAACAGCATTGCATACATTACAATATCACTACAATATTACATACAATAACATATCACAAACATAACAACAATATCACATACCAACATATATCACATACATACATTCTGGGACATTGTTGATAAGCAGCAATTCATAGCTCTTGCCAGTGAGGGTTCACATCTTTGACACTCTCTTTCTCACACACACACACACATATGGCAAGCCATCTTAACATTTAAAAGCTAAACTGGATATGTGTTGCAGATATCTGTAATTCAGTTTTGCCTAGTCAAAAAGAACATTTCAGATATCCGCAACTACATTCTTCCTATCCGTAATTGTCATTTCAGATATCCACAAAAAAATTCTTCCTAGGACAAATGACGTCACTTTTGCCACTCATTTGTATGGGGTTCATCGTTACGGATATCTACAATTCAGTTCCAGATATCCACTACGTGAATTACGGATATCCGCAATTGAATTATATATATCTGTAATTCCAATTTGAGATATCTGCAATTTGATTTTGCCTAGTCATAACTCCAGTTCAAGATATGTTTAATTCACCTCAGTTCAAGATATCTATATGTTCCTTTTCGGATGTCTTAAATTCAGTTTTGACTAGGTGAAATGCAGTTGTAGATATCTGTAACTGGAATTATGACTAGTCAAAATGACATTGTAGATATCTCAAACTGGAGTTAGGGATAGTCATAATGTAATTGTAGATATCTATTATCCAGTTATAGATATCTTGAAATGAATTTTGATTAGAGATATCTGAAACTGGAGATATCTGTAATGTTCATTTTGCCTAGCCAAAATGTAATTACAGATATCTTGAATTAGAGTTTTGACTAGGCGAAATGACGTTTCAGATATCTGTATGCAAATTAATTCCCATCCCACTTTAGGCGGGAGCAGAGCGCCTTCGTCCACCTGTTAACTGTTAAATGATTATGGTACTTAAGGAACGTTTCGGAGTGGCCAGAGGGAGAAATTGTGTTTAACTGACTTTTTAACGCCGATGCCCATGCAAGGAGCTGCCAGAAAGAAATGATAGTACGTTGCTTTCTATAACAAGACTTCCTCTTTGATTTTGGCGGGGATGGACATTACATAGAGCAACGTCATGCACAACAATTTGCGCTAGTCATAATGACGTTTGAGATATCTTTAACTTTCATATTGCCTAGTCAAAACTGAATTACAGATATCCGCAATTGTCATTTAAGATGTGTGACGAGTTGAATGTCGTTTTTAATGACGTAATTGCAGATATCTGTAATTCAGTTTTGCCTAGTCAGAACTGTATTACAGATATCTCTGTCTATCGTTTCGACTAGTGACAATAACGTTACAGATATCTTGAATGACCATTTCGACTATCCAAAATGTAATTACGACTAGTTAGAAGGATGTTGTTGATATAGGGTGACCAGATTTCCAGAGTCTAAAACCGGGACACTATGTGTGACGTCATGCGCGTGCACATTCTCTTAGGCATTGTCGTGTAGTAGTCTAGTCTGCTATAGAAGAAAACCGTTAAAACACGGCCGCTGTATACTGCAAGATACATTGTAACATTGACTGCGAAGATTTCGCAGAGCGCACCTACCATTGTCACTCACACACCAGTGTTGGGCAAGCTACTTGTAAAATGTAGTGAGCTAAGCTATCAGCTACTCAACCACAAATTAAGCTTCACTACACTAAAGCTACCACCATTACAAATGTAGTGAGCTAAGCTACAAAAATGTGGGGAAAAGTAGTTTACTACATGAGAAGCTACATTGTACCGACATAATGTCCCAGGGATAGCTTATAAGACTAGGAACATTTGTATGGAATAAAATGGTTATAGTTTCTTTAGGAGCCTAGATGCGTATGTCCAAAGTGACTTACAGCACAGGACAGAAACAAAAAAAGATAGGCCTACTTTGTTGTCTGTGTTGTGCATGTGCGTATGTGCCATAGACTGTGCACTGTGTAAGTGTAGGCCCAGCTGTTTTTTTTATTTATTATTTATTTATTTTCGAACCTCACTTTCAACATTTCTTGAGATGGTAGTATTTGCTTATGCTGTATTATTTTCATATCCACCTCATTTTTTTACCACCCCAAAGAAAATATGTAGGAAGGCTAAAAGACAAGTAAAACTGACCACCAGCAAATACTAAATGACTTGCCATATTATTTTCTGTGTGGTACACAAATATGCAATAATGCCACTTGGAAAGTGAAAGCAAAGAGGCGGATATCCCTGGCTTCAGAAAATACTGCCATGAATTCAGACAAATATGAATGATTGGGTTGTGTTAGAATCAGCTGGCTGATAGAAATAGCCTAAGTGGTGGAGGTGAACAATCGTCTGCAGTAGCCTTGTCACCTTCACACACACTGCATTTGAGCAACAAACTACTAAAAAAACAGTCACTTTGTGTGTCGAGTGTAAATTGCAACCCAGATCCAACAAAAATAGGACAAATAAGCTTACCGATCAATTAATTCAACATGTTATAACCTACGTGCAATATGAACTACGAGCCTGCTGAGTGGCACGGTGCCATCTGAACTCGCCCGTTTCCAAAGACAGCTTACATAACGATGCACTTTGAGAAATGTTTGTCATCTCATTTATTGTTTTCCTTTTCCTAAGACATTTATGCAAGTATCAACTGCATTAGTCTCCTCTTTGAAGCTTTAAAATCCTCGCGTTGTTGTAGCCATTTCCATATCGAAGTGTTGGTCGCCAATAGTTCAAGCAAGTTATCTAGCGGGACCTCTATGTGGATATTATTCGATGTGAGTGATCACGTCGCCGGCCAGCTTACCGTGACAGCCTGGCTCCCACACGAGTGGGAGCAGCTTGCCCATGATGTTTAACAGACATTCACTTTATTGTGCTCAAAACCATATTGTGATGCAGGTAACTGCTGTTTTCCTCAGGCATGCCCTGAAATGTGTAGCCTTTGTGGACGCTACGTCTCTACTTGACAAAAAAATAGCTTAACTACAGGGACGTTACTCCATAAATAAAGTAGTGACGCTACGGCCAAGCTACTGGGAAATGTAGTTAAACTAGTAGCTTCACTACAAGTAGCGGCGCTACTGCCCATCACTGTCACACACACACACACTGATGAATTACTGGAAACTTCATTAGGCTTTAATTTAACAGTTTTGTATATACTATCACTGTAATTTGGGCAGCTTGATGTGGTGTTGGGTGAAAACCGGGACATTTTTGCGTCCCGACTGGCTTTTGTCGGGACTCGGGACACGCGACTAAAAATCGGGACTGTCCCGGTAAAACCGGGACGTCTGGTCACCCTATGTTGATATCTACAATGTTAATTTCGGATAGTCAAACTTAGCTTTTAAATGTTAAAATGGCTTGCCATACACACACACACACACAACACACACATCTTCGACACACCCACTGGGAGGGGCACCAGCAGAAATGTCTGCTTGCATGTGTGTTCAGTGTAACTCCGCTAGTCTGGCTGGTGAAGGTTAGCAGTGTTTACTACTAGTGTGACTGGTAAAGGTTAGCAGTGTTTACCGCTAGTCTGGCTGGTGAAGGTTAGCAGTGTTTACCGCTAGTCTGGCTGGTGGAGGTTAGCAGTGTTTACCGCTAGTCTGGCTGGTGAAGGTTAGCAGTGTTTTCCGCTAGTCTGGCTGGTGAAGGTTAGCAGTGTTTTCCGCTAGTCTGGCTGGTGGAGGTTAGCAGTGTTTACCACTAGTGTGACTGGTGGGGTGCAGTGTTTACCTCTCCCTGCGGGTGGCGCCATTCTCGTCCTCCAGGTAACAGTTGAAGGTCTCCTCCCAGAACTCCCTCACAAACTCGTTATGAGCCCAACTCGAACCCGGACGGATCTGCCACCAGGAACAAAACATCTCAGTTGCAGTGCGCACACACACACAAACATCTGAACACACACGCACACACACTCTCCCTCTCTTCACACACACACACACACACACACACACACACACACACACACACACACACACACACACTCTCCCTCTCTTCACACACACACACACACACACACACACACACACACACACACACACACACACACACACACACACACGCACACACACTCTCTCCCTCTCTTCACACACACACACCCACCTACACACACACACACACACACACTCTTTCTCTCTGTCTTTATCTCAGTTGGTGTAATTGGTTGGTCATACACCTGACTATAATTCTGCAAAATGCCTGACATTGTGTGTACCCCTGTGTGTGTACACTTTGTGTGCACCTGCCTAAAACTTGTCAAAAAACAACTTATGCCCAGCAAGTCCTTTCAGTCCTTTCAGCCTTATGGGTGTTTTAACAGTAAACATGTGGATGGCTAAAAAGATACAGCACTGTGCAAAGATTTAGGCAGGTGCCTTCAAACCAGCATCAATTCACACAAAGGGGTACACACAAAGTCAGGGTTTTTGCAGGATTACAGTCAGGTGTATGGTCAACCAATTACACCAAATTGGTTGTATATGTCAGGAAGCATACATCCACAGAAGATGTTTGGCACAAGCTACCAGCCAAGTTCCTTCAAAAACTCTATGCAGGTGGACCTAGAAGAATTGATTATCTTTTAAAGGCAAAGGGTAGTCACACCAAATATTGATTTGATTTAGGTTTCTCTTTTGTTCAGTCACTGCATTTTGTTAATTGATCAACATAAATGATTAACACTTCCATTTTTGAAGGCATTCCTAGTTGACAGCATTTTTTCACACCTGCCTAAAACTTTTGCACATTACTGTACATGCATACACACCCCACTCACTCACATACACACACACACCCCACTCACTCACACACAAACACACACACACATGCCACTCACACACATACATACACACATTCACACGCATACACACCCCACTCACTCACACACACACACACCCCACTCACTCACACACACACACACACACACACACCACTCGCTCTCTCACACACACACACAGCCCACTCACACAAACACACACACCTGCCGTAGAAAGTCCCGGAAGCCGGGGATGTGCCCGGCTCTGAGAGCGAACCCGAGCGTGCCCACCATGACGTCGAGGTAGTCAGGGCGCGCGATGAGCGAGGAGGTAGCCCAGGCTTCGCTCGCTAGCCACACGCGGCCCGTCAGGTTCCGGCGCGCCAGCTCGCGCACCAGCGGCTCCAGGTCAGGCGCCGTGGCGAAGGCGGCGATCACCCGCGCCGACGAGTTCTGGATGCGGTCCGCCAGTGCACGCACCTCCCCCTCTGTGGCGTACTGTGAGATCAGCTCGTTTAGGTCGATGCAGCTGCACACACACACACACACACACACACACACACACATACACAAACACACACAATTAGTAACACACAGACAAATTTCTGAAATTTGAGAGGTGGATGAACTCTGTTTACTTGTGTTTACCCTCCACTACAGCCCCGTACACAAGAGATGGACAAGAGATAAGGACTCAACATCTGAAGACGGTTGCATAATCATAGTCACTGACTTAAGACTTTAACAGTAAATCAGGCTGCCTAAAGACACTTGACTGTCGCACCAAAATAGCCCACGGTTGTCTTTAGTTAGTCAGACTAATTTGCACTGCATTATGGGAAAATAAGACACGTAAGAACGTTTTCACAATATGGCAGATAGCGGGGCCTCAAGTCATTTTTTGTCACAGAAAATCTCTTTGAAGTGGTGAAAATGAGCCATCCTCCACACACTCCCTCCTTCCATCTCTCCTCACTGAGCTTCTTCATCCTTTCATCTTTCCTCACGCACCTCATCCCTAATTCCATCTCTCTTTTTAGACCTCCTCAGTTAAGCTGCTGGTATACTGGCCGTGCCGCGCCGTGCGCGGGAGAAAGTGACGTCACCGATGCACCCGACCTGTCATACTTGCACTCGACACACACGCCAATCTTCTCCTCATCAGCGGTGTCAAATGCCACAGCAGTTAAACAGTTTGGAAAACGTTGCATGTTACACACCCAATTTTACCTCTGCAGCACCCCTCTCTCCTTCTCTCCACCTCTCCTCTCATTTCTCTGTGATAACTCTCTCTTTCTCTTATTTCTCTGTGATCCCTCTTGCCCTCTCCCCTTTTCTCTTATTTCTCTTATCCCTCTCTCGATCTCTCCAATATGTCATTTATCTGTGATCCCTCTTGCCCTCTCTCCTTTTCTCCTCTCTCTTATGCCTCTTTCCGTCTCTCCTCCTCTAATTTCTCTGTGCTCGCTCTCTGTGCTCTTCTCCCCCCACCCTCGCTCACATGTCTCTCTCCAGCATCTCGTTCTCGAACTTCTCCACGGCCGGCCTCCCGTAGTCGTCGTCGGAAGCCACGGCGATCACCCAGTTCCAGCCAAAGTGTTCGATGACCGCGGCCATGGCAACGGCCTGCTGCTCGTCCGACGGGATGGTGCGCATGAAGGATTGGAATTGCTGGCGGTTGCTAAGGAGACGGCTGGATGAGCCGTACGAGATCTGAGCCGAGAGCCCAAGGGTCAGAAGTCAAAGATGAGTGTGGCGTTGACTTCCACAGAGTGACAACAAAACAAACAACAGCAACAACAACAACAGTATACCACAATAACAGTTACACTACACACAAACACACACACACACATACACACAATTTCTACTAAGTATGAGCTCATAATTACTCATGCAAATTGATAAGGAATCATTATTGACACAGGATAAGGAAGAGGGGGGTAAGGAAGAGAAGGGTAAGAGTGATGAAGACCAGGAGGATGTAGAAGAGGATGATGAAGAGGAGGGTACAGATGGTGAGAGTAATGAAGAGGGGGTGATAAAGAGGACCTGAGGGATGTGGAAGAGGAGGGTGAGGAAGAGGAGGATGAGGAGGGTGATGAAAAGGACCTGAGGGATGTAGAAGAGCCCCAGCAGGTTGGCCACGGAGGTGGAGACGCTGGAGCCTGTTGCCCCGACAACAGCGATGGTGGACGGCACTTTCCCCGAGCAGTTGCAGAACTCGTCCAGGCTGAGCGAGTCGATCTTGTTCTGGGCCACAAAGCTGAGCGTGGCCTCCAGGGCCTTGGAGACGGTGTTGCAGGTGTCGTGGATGCGGTAGCCCAGCGTCACGTTGGGCAGCAGCTCCGTGCTGTTGTTGATCTGGTCCACCGCAAACACCATCGCCTGCAGCCAGCGGAACCCACGGAAGTTAAACCTGGAGGAGGGGAGAGGAGAGGAAGACAGAGGGGAGAAGAGGATAAATAAGAATAGAGGACGAGAGAGTAGTGAGGAGAAGAGAGGAGGAGAGGAAAGGAGAGGACAGAAAAGGGGATAAATAAAGATGGAGGAGGAAAGAGGAGTGAAGAGAGAGTAGAGCAGAGAGAGGAGAGGAGAGAAGAGAGGACAGAGGAGGAGGGGATGAATAAGGATGGAGGAGAGGAGAGGAGAGAGGACAGAGGAGGAGGGGATGAATAAGGATGGAGGAGAGGAGAGGAGAGAGGACAGAGGAGGAGGGGATGAATAAGGATGGAGGAGAGGAGAGAAGAGAAGACAGAGGAGGAGGGGATGAATAAGGATGGAGGAGAGGAGAGGAGAGAGGACAGAGGAGGAGGGGATGAATAAGGATGGAGGAGAGGAGAGAGTAAAGAGAGGAGAGGAGAGGAGAGGAGAGGAGAGAGGACAGAGGAGGAGGGGATGAATAAGGATGGAGGAGAGGAGAGAGTAAAGAGAGGAGAGGAGAGGAGAGAGGACAGAGGAGGAGGGGATGAATAAGGATGGAGGAGAGGAGAGAGTAAAGAGAGGAGAGGAGAGGAGAGAGGACAGAGGAGGAGGGGATGCAGGACAGAAGAGGAGAGGGGAGGAAGAGGAGTGTGTGCTAAAGAGTAAGGAGTGTGTGAGGAGTGTATGAAAGGAATGTGTGAGTCCCACCTGATGCACTCAGTGAAGTGTGAGAGGAGTGTGTAAGCTGGTGTGTGTGAGGGTTAGCATGAGTGTGTAAATCCCACCTGACACATTCAGTGGAGTGTCAGAGGAGGAGTGTGTAAGGAGTATGTGACGAGTGTGTGGGGGACTGTGAGAATTATGTGAGTGGTGTGTGAGGAGAGGGGTGTGTGTGAGGAGTGTGTAAGCCCCACCTGACACACTCGGTGGCCTGTGGCCGTGCGGCAAGGTCCTGGTCGTGTGATTGGATGCCCAAGTGTATGGGGAAGAGAGAGGAGCATGTGTGAAGAGGTGTGTGTGTGTGGGGAGTGTGTGAGGAGAGAGGAGTGTGTGAGGGGTGTGTGTAAGGAGTGTGTGGGGAGTGTGTGAGGAGAGAGGAGTGTATGAGGAGTGTGTGAGGAATGTGTGTGGAGTGTGTGAGGAGAGGGGTGTGTGTGATGAGTGTGTGAGCCCCACCTGACGCATTCAGTGGCCTCTGGGCGTGCGGCAAGGTCCTGGTCGTGTGATTGGACACCCAGGTGTATGGGGAAGAGCCCCCCCAGCATGATGTCACCGCTGCGCTGAGCCCGCTGCTTGGGTCCGTATGCCACCCCTGGCACTGCCAGCAGCCACACACACGCGCACACACACACTCGCCCCGCCATACTCTGTCCGCGACACCTGTGAAACACACAGCACTTGCAGTAAATTAGAGCTAAATAAGGTGATTAACTCAGGTTAATTACAGCAGAGGTAAATGAGATGGTTAACTCAGATTAATTAGCACTAAATGAAGTGACTAACTCAAATTAATTAGAAATACGCCAGGTATCTTAAACAGAGCAGAGCTACATGAGGTGGCTAACAGGTTAATTAGAGCTACCTGAGGTGGCTAACTCAGTTTAATTAGCACTAAATTAGGTGGCGTAGTCCTTCAGCGTTCACCGTAGCGCCGGTGGAACGACGAAAAAAAAAAAAAGTAACTACAACATTACAACATTACAGAGAGTCTTTAGTAACACATTACAACGTGGTCATTGCCATTCTGGTAACAACAAAGTTATAATAGGGGTGTCTCTTAAAGGGTTAAAGGGATACCCCTGTGTAAAATGAAAATGGGAATGTAAAAACATGATAACAAGTTGGTATATTTGCCGAGGAGCAAAACTGCATTATTCTTACCATTTTGTCTGAAAAAGGCTAACAATACTAGTACTAAGGGCACGGAGAAAGCTTGAAGATAATGCTGTTTTTAAACCATTAAAAAACCTTGAAGTAGCTTCACACTATCTTGATAGTATGACAAGGGCCCTGGCATTGAAAAACGAGGCATTGCGAACTTTGTTAAGTTTCCTGTCCTTAACCCTTCCCACACTGGAGTGTGACATGGCAATGGTGGGAAAGGCGAACTCTGGGCTGTGTTGTTTTGATAAGAGTAGGTTCCCGTCATACACAAGAGCATTCCCATCATGCAGCATTCCTGAGTTGACTTATGGCTGTTTTGATGCCTGTTTTTGCTCTGATGTGTGTGTGTGTGTGTGTTTATGTGATCTGATGATTTGGGCCTCTGATGCATGGCCAGAGCAACAAGGTCAAAGGTCACCATGCTGGAATCAGGCCACTGTGGCTCCCAAAGGGTACATTGCCTGTCTGACTCTTGAGAACCCTAACCTTGTGTGTGTGTGTGTGTGTGTGTGTGTGTGTGTGTGTGTGTGTGTATGTTGTGTGTTGTGTTGTGTGTGTGTGTGTGTTGTTAGGACTCTGTGTGTGTCTGTGTGTGTGTGTTTGTGTGTCTGTGTGTGTGTCTGATCAGAGTGTTAAATTAGCACTGGAAATTATGCAGAGGCAGGAGCCCACAGCATTACACAGCTGAGCGGTCAGTGTGCACACACACAGCCTTAACAACACACACGCACACACACATGCACACACACACACATGCACACACAGCCTTAACGACACACACACACGCACACACACACACACACAGCTTTAACAACACACACAGGCACATACACACACACAGGGTATGTATGTGTGTGTAGGGCATGTGGGAATGACAGACACAGAGGGAGGGAGAGAAGGGAAAGAGAAAGAATGAGACAGGAAGAACAAACGAGAGGGAGGGAGAGACAGAAAGCAGCCAGAATAAGAGAGGGAAAGAGAAAGAGAGAGAGAGAGAACATCACCACAGCACACACGTCTCACACACACACAATACAGCACACACACAATACACACACAAGCACGACACACACAAAATACAGCACAGACACGTGACACACACACACACAATACACACACACATGTGGCACACACACGCAATACACACGTGACACACACACAATACACACACACACACGACACACACACACAATACAGCACACACACGTGACACACACACAATACAGCACACACACGTGACACACACACAATACAGCACACACACACACGACACACACACACAATACACACACACGTGACACACACACACACAATACTCACACACGTGACACACACACACAATACAGCACACACACGTGACACACACACACACAATACAGCACAGACGTGACACACACACACAATGTGGCACACACACACAATACACATACACGTGACACACACACAATACAGCACACACACGTGACACAGGCATATCAATGCATCAGACATGTCACACACACAAAAATACAGCACACACATCACACACACACATAAATACAGGACACACATCAACCACACACACATCACACACACACATACAGCACTACAGGAATACAGGATACACACGTCATATACACACACATTAAGACAGGACACACACGTCACACACACATCACACACACACATCACACACACACATAACACAGGAATACAGAAGAGATACATCCCATACACAGGAAATGCAGGGCGTACACACAGACACATCAGACACATGAATACAGGACACACACACACGAATACAGGAGAGATACATCACACACACAGACATCACACACACACACACACATCACACACACACATGAATACGGAACATATACACAGACACACATGGAACACAGGACACACGTCACACACACACATGGATACAGGAGAGATACATCACACACACAGACATCACACACACACACACATCACACACACACATGAATACAGAACATATACACAGACACACATGGAACACAGGACACACGTCACACACACACATGAATACAGGCGAGATACATCACACACACACACGAGCACACACACACGAATACAGGACACACGGCACACACACCCACGGACACAGGGGAGATACATCACATACGCATGAGCGCGCACACACATGAATACAGGAGAGATACATCACACACACACACATCACACACACACACATCACACACACACATGAATAGAGGACACATCACACACACACATGAATACAGGAGAGATACATCACACACACACACATCACACACACACACATCACACACACACATGAATAGAGGACACATCATACACACACATGAATACAGGAGAGATACATCACACACACACACATCACACACACACACATCACACACACACACACATCACACACACACATGAATACAGGACACATCACACACACACATGAATACAGGACACATTACACACATGTCACCAGGACCATACAGGACACACACTCATGCATGAATACAGGAGAGATACGTCACACACAAGAACACACACACACACACACACACACACACACAGGAGCAGGAGATTCTTCAAACTCTTCCTCAAAACATGTCCAGGACAGCGCACATAGTACACACACACGCGCACACACACACAAACACACCTACACAAAAGCACACACACACACACACACACACACACACACACACACACACACACACACTGATGCACACACACAGATGCACACACACACACACACACAGACACACACACACACACTATGTTCAGCACTGTGTATAGCCCCGGGGCTTTAGATGAATGGAAAATGATCTTTTGTTCTGTGTACACCACAAGGTGACACACACACACCCTCAGGGTGAACACACAACAACCTGTATCTCACGCACAATCAATAAATATTACACACACACCACAAGAGTTCTGTACACACACACATACACACACACACACACACACACACACACACACACACACACACACACACACACACACACACACCCTACACACAACTTCATTCATGTCTGCTTTATGTAGAGATGTATAGTAAACATGTAAATGAAGTATGTGTGTGTGTCTGTCTGTCTGTGCATCTGTGTATGTGTGTATGTGTTTGTGTATATGCAAAGGAACCATGACACGTACCTCTGAATGCTTCACAGACACATACACCCCTGTAGAGCTGAGGAACTTTCACCGTAACGCGTCTCTCTTCACATCAACGGCGCATAATCCTCAAACGTTATAAAAACACTTTTCAGAACACTCTTCACCTGTACAATACAATAACATGCCACACTCTTCACATTTTGGCCACTTTGAGAAGCGATCGGGAGTCTTCAAGTCTTACCATTCTTACCAGTCTTTGTTTCCTACATCTCTCTTTCTGTCTCTCTCTCTTTTTCCCTCTCTCTGTGACTCCTCCTACCTCCTCCTCCCCCTCCTCTCTCTCTCTCTCTCTGTTCTTTCTCTCCCTCTCCTCCCGTCTCTTTCTCTCCCCCCTCTGCTCCCTCCTTTCTTTCCTCTTTCTCTCCCCCCCTCTCTCTTTCCCCCTCTCTTTCTCTCTTTCTCCTCCTTCCCTCTCTCTCTTCCAGCTCAAACATTAACTTTTGTCTTCCCCCCATTTCCTGTCATTTAACATCCTCTCTCTCCTCAGCATCCCTCTCTCTCTGACACACACACACACATACACACGCACACACACACACACACTCACACACAGACATACAAACACACAGACACACATACACACACACACACACACACACACACACACACACACACACACTCAGCTGTTTACATACACACTTACACATGCACACAGAAACCCATAAATGCACACTCACTCACACACACACACACACACACAGAGCCTCAGTTATTTGGAAATGCAGGAGATTCCAGGAGCTCCCAGGAGACTTGGGATCTCTGCAGACACGATAACTTAAAGCTGATGGTGTGTAATTTAACTAGACCCGCATTTTGCCTTTTAACCCCACAGACCAAATGATTAAAGTACATCACGGTCCATAGTTTACTAAAAATGCATTTTTTTGTTTAATGGCCACACTGGCCATGGCTGCCTTGGTACTTGACAACGCACTCTTCCAAACTACTGGACAAAAACCTAGCCATGGTAGCCATCAGGTAGTCAATGTAAAGAGGGACAGGTGGTGACTCTGACACATTCAAACACAACACTGTCTCATACGTGGACACAGAATCCAAACACACCTTGCAAATGTACAAGATGTACCCATATGTACCCAAATGTACAAGATATATCACTACAAGACTACTGGGAGTTAGCTTTTTACTACAGGACTACTGAGAGTTAGCTTAATACTACAGGACTACTGGGAGTTAGCTTACATCACTACAGGACTACTGAGAGTTAGCCTACATAACTACATGACTACTGAGAGTTAACTTTTTACTACAGGACGACTGAGAGTTGGCCTACATCCCTACAGGACTACTAAGAATTAACCTATTACTACAGGACTACTAAGAGTTAGCTTATATCACTACAGGACTGTGAGTTAGACTATGACTGTAGGACTTTAAGGTATCTATCTATCTATCTATCTATCTATCTATCTATCTATCTATCTATCTATCTATCTATCTATCTATCTAGCTAGCTAGCTAGCTAGCTATCTAGCTATCTAGCTATCTATCTATCTATGACTAGATGACTGGGGTAGATGACTTCATGACTGAGGTAGACTATGACTAGAGGACTGTGACAAAATGCAGCTAACTTCCTCTCCTTATAATTAATCTATCACTTTCCCCCCTGTCTCCTCTCTTTTTATTGTTTTTTTTTTTCTTTAGTCTTTGTTATCTTTTTTCAATAATCTCTCTGCGTTGACAACACTGGGACTGTTGTTGTGTCAGTAAAGCTTCATAAGAGAAACTGACAAAGATGACATAGGGAGAGAGAGAGAGACAGACATGTATAGAATCAGACACAGAGAGAGAAAGATGACAGAGGGAAGGGGGGGAAAGAGAGAACGGAAGAGGGTGAGAAGTAAAGATGTACAGAATCATAGACAGGTGGAAGGGAGACAGAAGGGAGAAAAGAGAGAGAAGGAGAGATAAATGGAGAGATGTACAGAATAAAGGAGGGGTGAACGTAGGGCTTAACTGGAGCGTGCTGTCCTGAGCAGTAGCACACCAGAGGTATCCTGATCACTTAGCAACCACCCCAACCAACCACCACCATTACTTAGACATTTACTGCCTGGACTCCTCACTCATCTCCACTTGTTTAGCTATTTACCGGCTGAACTCTCCACAATCGAGTGCGTGGTAGACTGTCTCTCTCCCTCTCTCTCTCCCCCCTCCCCGCCCCTCTCTCTCTGTGTAGCCATACCTGTGCTTGTGTGTGTGTGTGTGTGTGTGTGTGTGTGTGTGTGTGTGTGTGTATGTGTGTGTTTGTTTATCTTTGTGAGTGCTGGTTGATATCTCTATCGCTCTCTCCCTCTACCTGTGTGTGCGCTTGTCGTTGTGTGTGTCTATCTGTGTGTTTGTGTGTGACATGCTAAGCGCCACATAGCTGTCTGCTCTGGTACACACTGACAGCAAATGCTCCTCGTTTACTTAAGAGGTGCGCTGTGTTTGATGAGCAACATTACCAACTAATGAGCTTGTGCATGTTTTTGTGTGTGTGAGAAAGAGTGTGAGTGTGTGTGTGTGTGAGAGAGAGAGAGAGACAGAGACAGAGACAGAAAGTGTATGTGTGGCCAAAAGTGTGTGAGTGAGAGAAGTTTATTTTGTTGGATGACGGCTGTTGATTATTTTGAGCTCCTGAAACTCATTACAACATTCCCTGTGTTGCTGAATAATTTTACATACATTCAAATCAAAACCTATGTTGTTAATTATATTTTTACTTAGCACAAAAAAAGCTAAAATAATAAGTCACCCTTTTAGCCTTCTCAGTGGGTTTGTATTGTCAGAATAATGGTAAGAGAGAGAGAGAGAGAGAGACAGAGAGAGAGAGAGAGAGAGAGAGAGAGAGAGAGAGAGAGAGAGAGAAGTTTTGAAAGCACAGACATATGCAAAAAATAAAACAATGAAAGCAATAATAAATATTATATTACATTTAGCTGACGATCTTATGCAGTTTTTTATGTGAGTCAACGTATGACTGTGCTAATGTGTGGCTGTGTTATTTTAAGCGTAGGGTCTTGTTTGTCAAGAGATGACTTCAGAGAGATCAAAAAACACGATTACATAAAACACCATTTTTCGTCCTGCTTGCGATGCCCCACCTGTCATGTCTCTACTTTCCACTAGGGGGCCCACCCCACAATTTGACAACCAGTTGGAGAGGGATGCTGGAGGGGCGGATTTGGCGCCCTCCACTGGAGTATTTAGGTAAAGCAGGTGGGGCCGAGTACCTGGTAGGGGCACAGTACAGTATGTCCTTCACAGCCTTTTGGCCTTTCAGGATGGAAAGAGTTATCAGAACTACTGCATGGCACAGTAGTGTGGAAAGCCATTCATCCATCTGTATTTCATCCAAAGGACATATGAATATTCTTGGTCCTTATACCATGGCTTGCTTGGTTCAAATTCCCATTGTGATGCGTTCTTTAGGAAAGCAATTAATTTCCCTGTTTTCCAATCGTGTGTGTGTGTGTAATAGTTGTAGTATTGCTGTGTTTGTATTGTGTGTGTGTGTGTGTGTGTGTGTGTGTGTGAGTGTGTGTGTGTGTGTGTGTGATAGCTGTAGTATTGCTGTGTTTCTATTGTATGTGTGCGAAATGGAAATATGGATGTGTGTGCATGTGATGTTGTCTGTGTGTATATGTACGTGCATGTAAGTGTGTATGAGTGTGTATGTATGAGTGTGTACGTGTGTGCGCATGTGTGTGTTAGTTTCATTATTGTCACCTGAACCCTTCCCACACACCTACGCACACACACGCACGCACACACACACACACACACACACACACACACACACACACACACACACACACACACACACACACACACACACACACACACACACACATACACACACATTCTCATGTGAGGGAGCCAAAGAGAAAGGGTTGAAGGGGTGGAGGATGACACAGCACCTCACCCCAAACCCAGATGAGGAGCTGTAGGCAGGGGTGTGTGTGTGAGTGTGTGTGTGGGTGTGTAAAGTCAGATACTTTTCAAAAGAATTCCCTTAAGGAGAGCAGGTTACCCCACATAAGAGTCGATGACCAATCTTCACACTACTAACTACTATTAAAGACATTTCTAAGCAGTGCTAAGCCAGTTACTCAACAAGAGTAATGATTTACCTTTACTAATACCTTTAAAATGTAACATTACTTTAATAATTGCCTTGTAGCAAATGTAACTACAGTAGTTATGTTTCATTTTATTACTTTCACTCCTACTTTCACTTACAAAGAGGGATACTGAGAGTCTGTACTGTGAAGAGAAAAAGATTATTTATTGGTTTTACAAAACCTTAAATGTAACAGTGCATTTATGCTGTCATTATGTGCCCATTCTTAGCATGTAATGATTATGTCTCATTAACTGAAGCGTGTCAAACATTTGATAGCTCAGTCTGAAATGTTTAATCTTTTAATGTTTTAGTGTTTGGATTACTAACTAGTAATATCAAGAGTAAAAGAAATGTATGACAGTACCATTACATTAAAAATTCTTGAAGTGCTATCCCTTCCACTATGTGTAACTGAGAAAAGGTTTATAGTGCTTTATACTTTATAAAGTTATACTGTACTTTTTTACAGACTTCTGCCACTGAGAACAATACCACTGGTCAACACTGCCTGTTGTCTATATGTTAGTATAGCTTTCAAATTAGCTGCTTACTGTCTTAGCACAATAGTGCTTTTGTATAACAGCACTTCAGCACGCCTGTGTATTAGCTGTATGCGTATTAGCATCCCTGTCTACTAGCATGCCTGTATATTAGCGGGGCAATGTTTATTAGCATGCCTGTGCCATCTTCCTGTCCACAGCCTCTGGCCTGTCCCTCCAGAACAGCATGGAAGCAGCCATCTTGTGTCTGTATGAGTGAATGTCTCTTTCTGTGTAGCCTACCTGTGAGGTGTGTATAGTGTGAGCCTATAGTAGAGGAGTATTTGTGTGTTCATGTGTGTGTGTGTGTGTGTGTGTGTGTTCATGTGTGTGTACGTGTGTCAAGCTGATGCACATTTTAAGGTTGGGTGTCTTGTCATTCTTCTTCTCTGTTTTTTTCCTCTCTCCTTCCATGCCCCAGTCTCACACACACTTTATAAATTTCACATGGTGGTGTGTGTGACAAGAGTGTGTGTCCTGACTGGTGGTCCACGTGTGAGTTTATAGGTGAAACACGTGAACACACACACAGTGTTTCCCCAAAAGATAAAAACCTTAAGAGCACAGGAACCTATCGTGCGGTATAAGTTTAGCATTTTGCCAAAAAAGAACAAATATGGTACTTTAATGCTTTGTGGATTGGCTGACATGTTGGTTAATGATGGCAGCAAGTCATAGTTAGCAGCATGTGACAGCATGTCGTAGTTGTCTGTTTAAACTATTGCTTATTAAGCCTCATTTCATTCACACACAAAACTTGTCTGTACAGTATATCTGTCACTCTTTAGCACCACCTAGGGAGATGACATCACTGCCTACAACACACACACACACAACCACACACACATACACACAGACACACATCATTATTTAGATCATTATCATTATCATCAGTGGGCACACACAGACACACACACACACACAAGCAGGAAGAAGCTATTGTGTAGTTTGCCCTGTTGCTCGCATTAGTCAGCAGCATTTATGTGTGGAGTTTGGACAGAAGACACATGCACACACACACACCCACACACACACACACACACACACACAGACATACACACATACACACACACACACATATACGCGCACGTGCACACACACAGACACAGACACAGACACACACACACACACACACACACACACACATACACGCATGCACGTGCAGCTAGAGGATGAACTGTGTACCAGAGTTCTGTCAGGTGTGTGTGAATTTTTTTTTGGAGCCTGAAAGCCTTCAACTTCAAGCACCCTCCCACACACACACACACAAGCTTGGGGAAAGATAGAGGTGTACACACACACACGCACCGAGAGAGGCAGACAGAGTCAAATGTCCCCCAGATTTCTCGGCACAACGAAGCAGACAGACAAATCTTGACAGTTCTCTGGATCTCTGCATCTCCACAAAGACTACTATCTCTACTGCAGGTAAAATATCACAAACACACACACAAAACTCGACTGCAGGTAAAATATCACAAACACACACACACACACAAACAACTCGACTGCAGGTAAAGTATCACGAATACACCACAACACACGCACACACACACACACAAACACATAAATCTACTGTAGGTAAAATATCACAAGCACACCACACACACACACACACCTGTTCTGCAGGTAAAATATCACAAACATCTGTGATCATTACATTATTATGCAATTATAAGCACATATCTCACAAATGTCCACACCAGTCTTTAATACACACACTCTTAAGTACACACACTCTTAAACACCCACACTCTTAAACACATACTCTTAAATATACACACTCTTAAACACACACCCTTTAATTCAGACACTGTTACATAAACACACTCTTAAACACACACACACTTAAACACACACTCTTGAATACACACTCTTAAGTACACACACTTTTAAGTATATACACTATTAAATACTCACTCTCTTAAATACACACGCTCTTAAATACACACACGGCCATATCATGTCTGTGAGCTATGATATGGACCACTGTCACATGAATCAGACAGCAGCATGCACAAATATTCGTTCAACACTTACTTATCGCCATAGTTACTTAGAACACTTACTTATCGCCATAGTTACTTAGAACACTTACTTATCGCCATATGTGTTAGTTACTTATTGCACTTACTTATCGCCATATGTGTTAGTTACTTAGAACAGTTACATCGTCTCTGTTTGTATAACTTAATATGTTAGATTGTCTTATTGATAGGTCTGTGTGTGTGTGTGCGTGTGTGTGCGTGTCCGTGTTACTTCAAATGTTAGATTGTCGTATTGATAGGTCTGTGTGTGTGTGTGTGTGTGTGCGTGTGTGTGTGCGTGTGTCCGTGTTACTTCAAATGTTAGATTGACGTATTGATAGGTCTGTGTGTATGTGTGTGTATGTGTGTGTGTGTGTGTGTGTGTGTGTGTGTCTGTGTAACTTCAAACAGTAAAATTGGCATACTGGTGTGTGTGTGTGTGTGTGTGTGTGTGTGTACATGCTTTACTTCGGATGACAGTCCGATTGTGGTATCGATAAGTTTGTGTGGGTTATCTCAGACATATGTTATGTTATTGATAAGTGTGTGTGGGTTATCTCAGACAGACAGAGGTTTTCCTATCAATGTGTGCTATTTTGGCCAGTAACACTGTGTTGTTGGTGTGTGTGTCCTGTTAGACAGTAACAGCATTGTTCTGTGTGTGTGTTATTTCCGACAGTAACAGTATTGTTGTGTCACTTCTGGGGTGGGAGGTGGGGTGGGAGGTGGGGTGGTGGGGGGGTATACTATACTACAAAGGTGGTTAAGATGGTTTAGCTTGTCCAGAGGTAGATGTAAATCTGTTAGTAGAAGATCCCAGGCCTTCATTCTCTTAAATGGCAATGGCCTTATCTACTATCAGGATTACAATTACCACTAGTACAAATGCAGGGCTCGGCTGGGTTGGGCTTGGCATATGCTATCTTTAGTGTCTGTGTTGGGTTAAGATTGGCATATGCCATCTTTAGTGACTGTGTTGGGTAAGGGTTGGCATATGCCATCTTTGGTGACTGTGTTGGGTTAGGGTTTGCATACAACATGTTTAATGGTTGACTAAACATCCTGGGAGTTTAACACTAACAGAGACCATTAAAGATGTCCTATGCCAACCCCAACCCAACACAGCCATTAGAGATGGCATATGCCATATGAGTTTAACAGAGGAAGATTACCACTGACACTTATATTACTGTGATAACAGTATGTTTCACAAACAGGTTTTACAACAGAGTTATGAATGTGTACAGTTCAACAACTGCTCGATTACTGTCTCCTTTCCTCATCCGTGGAGGCATCAGGACTCATTAGCAGACCAGGCCGTACCTGCTGAATAGGATGAAATTGGTGTTACCTGGTGTTAATTGGAAGGCGGCCATATTGGCATCAAAGAATAATATTTGCTTCCCTGATGAGATGTTAACGAGCGGGTTGTGGGCGGAGCCTCGTTTTGGACCTTCTCAAGGTCGTCACCATAAAGATTAAGATAAGATAAGGAGGAGCACCGCATGTTCACGCTGATGTTCATTATGTGTGTGTGTGTGTGTGTGTGTGTGTGTGTTCCCTCTGCTGTTTATAGAGTGTGTGTGTGTGTGTGTGTGTGTGTGTGTGTGTGTGTGTGTGTGTGTGTGTGTTCCCTTTGTCGTTTAAAGTGTGTGTGTGCAAGCACATCTCCTTAATCTATCTCGTCAATCATCTCCTGCTCCCATAATGTGTGTGCTAATTACATGTTCGAAGTGCAGAAACCCTTACAGTCACTCCCAATAAATCTGCAGAAACCCTCACAGTCACTCCGAGTAGTCCTACATATGTAGGCAGCAGAGGATGCAACATCGCCAACCAATGTAATCAGCAGGATTTCTGTGAACCTGATTTATAATGCTGAGTATTGATTTAGCATTACGTCCTGTCTATGTTAACATGCACGCAGAAAACTCTGCAGAGGCACATTTGGAAGCATATTCCGATAATGATTCAATGTGACGCCTATAGTATTTATTCATTCATTTATTTATTATCTGTTAATTAATTCATGTATTCTTTGTTTGTCTAATTGTTTGTGGCTACTATGAGCCGCTGGGCTTCTGGCCAACACACACCTGTCAATCATCAACCAGGCTCTCCACTCATTAAAATGTGTGTGTGTGTGTGTGTGTCATCAACCAGGCTCTCCACTCATTAAAATGTGTGTGTGTGTGTGTGTGTGTGTGTGTGTGTGTGTGTGTGTGTGGGTGAGTGCATGGGTGTGCGCTACTTTTAGTGTGTAGTAGTGTGTGGTCATATTATGGGTCCTTACTCCCCCTCTCCATGTTCTATGCTGGAGAACCATGTAGTGTAACCTTGTAGTGAACCCTGTAGTGTGAGAATGTGTAATTGAGGACACCTACATTACTTAGTTCTGTAAGTTCTAAAAGGGTGTATAATTGTGTTGATGTTCCTTTGTTCCGTACCACGGGCTGTGACGGTGTAGTGACCTTCCTGAAAAGCCTTTCTAATCATGCTGATGTTCCTTTAGTACCAAGGGCTTTGAGAGCATGGTGACCTTCCTGAAAAGCCTGTCCAACAATGTAGATCGTCCTTTCCTTAGAACTATGTTACGTGAGAATGTGTACTGTAATGGTGTTGATGTTCCTGTCCTGTAGAACCATATTATGTTAGAGTGTATAATCACGTTGATGTTCCTTCAGCAGTATTGGCTGTGAGACGGTGGTGTCGTTCCTGAAGAGCCTGTCTAATAATGTTGATGTTCCTTTTGTATTATGGGCTGTGGTGGCATGGTGAAGTTCTTGAGGAGCCTGTATAATGGTGTTGATGTTCCTTTAGTATTATGAGCTGTGTTGGCACGGTGATGTTACTAAAGACCCTGTCTATTAGTGGTATTATGGGCTGTGAGAGTGCAGTGTCCTTCCTAAAGAGCCTGTCTAATAGTGTTGATGTCTCTTTAGTATTATGGGCTGTGTTGACATCATGATGTTCCTGAAGAGCCTGTTTAATGGTGTTGATGTTGATGTTACTGCAATATTATGGGCTGTGAGAACACCTAATGGTGTTGATGTTGATGTTCCTGCAGTATTATGGGCTGTGAGAAGACCTAATGGTGTTGATGTTGATGTTCCTGCAATATTATGGGCTGTGAGAACACCTAATGGTGTTGATGTTGATGTTCCTGCAGTATTATGGGCTGTGAGAAGACCTAATGGTGTTGATGTTGATGTTCCTGCAGTATTATGGGCTGTGAGAGTGTGATAACGTTCCTGAAGAGCCTGACCCGGCGGAAGCCTTTGGAACCAGATGGCGAGGAGTCTAACTTCCGGCGGTGCCTGACGACCCTTGATCTGGTGGCGCTGGGCGTGGGCAGCACGCTGGGGGCGGGCGTGTATGTCCTGTCGGGCGAGGTGGCGCGCACGGTGGCCGGGCCCTCCATCATCCTCTGCTTCTTCATCGCCGCCGTGGCCTCCGTCTTCGCCGGCCTCTGCTACGCCGAGTTCGGTGCGCGCGTCCCCAAAACTGGCTCCGCCTACCTCTACAGCTATGTCACTGTCGGAGAGGTGTGGGCCTTTGTCACGGGGTGGAACCTTCTGCTGTCATATGTCATTGGTAAGTATATATGTGTTTGTGTGTGTGTGTATACGTGAGGAAGAATTTCAATGTGTCTATGTGAGAAAGGGTTTGAATAGAAGTGATTTGTGCATGTTTATTTGTATGTGTATATGTGTGTGAGTGAGTAAGTCTGTGTGAGTGTCTGTGTGTCAGTGACAGTTTGTGTGTTTGTGTAAGTGTGTGTATGTGTGAAAACAGACTTTGGCATGTGCTGACATTTAGACCTTTGTAGCCCTGTGGAATTTGCTGATGTAGTAAATATCTGTTGTCATATGTGGTTGCCATGGTGTTTTGTTGTTGTCAGGCACGTCGAGTGTGGCGAGGGCCTGGAGTGGGACGTTTGATGACCTCATCGGGAACAAGATCGCAGGGGCCCTGAAGCAGCACCTGAGCATGGACCTGCCTGGTCTCGCCGAGTACCCAGACTTCTTTGCAGCGGGGCTCATCATGCTATTGGCCGGTAGGTTGGCCCCGCCCCCTACCCAGTGGATCGCATCATGTTATTGGCTGGTAGGTAGGCCCCGCACCCTACCCAGACTTCTTTGCAGTGGGGCGCATCATGCTATTGGCTGGTAGGTTGGCGTATGTGTGTGTGGGGGGAGAGGGACGGAGTACATCACACACACACATGCCATTAATGTGCCCTGTTCTTCCTACAGGCATCCTGGCATTTGGTGTAAAGGAATCAGCCATAGTGAACAAGATCTTCACGGCCATCAACATCCTGGTCCTGATATTCGTCATCATCGCTGGCTTCATCAAGGGAGACCTGTTCAACTGGGAGATCACCATGGAGTTCATCATCAATGAGACCAAACCGTACGCGTCTCTACACACACCATAGGGGCCTGCTAGACACTCGTGTGTGTGTGTGTGCGTGTGTGTGTGTGTTTGTGTGTGTGTGTGTCTGTGTGCGTGTGTGTGTGTGTGTGTGTGTCTGTGTGTCTGTGTGTGTGTGCATGTGTGTGTGGACTATGGATATGTTGCATGGACTTTTGTTTTGTTGTTTTTCTGAGTTGTTTTTCTGAGAAAGTGATAAAATACCAGCCACAGGTGGATTCTTCTAGAGTAGATGGCTATAGTACAAGCCTGGTGGTAGTCATCTGTGGTAGTCAAGGACATGTACAGACTCTGTGTCAGAGGGCTGAAAATTTCTGGACTTTGATACACTTAATGTTCATATGTAGTTGTATGTCAGCATGGTATTTGTATTGATGTGGGAGACACAAGGTGCTATTTCTAAATATTTGGGTGCTGTGTTGCTCTTAATTAGTACTGGTCCTCCCAAATAAAAGAATCAAATGTATGTGTGTGTGTGTGTGTGTGTGTGTGTGTGTGTGAGTTTGTATGTGTGGTTTTAATAAGTATTGGCGCACCAAAATAAAGTTATCAAATGTGCATCGAACATGCGTCTGCAGACACAGACAGGCGATAGGGTCCTGGTAGACACTGATATGTATGTGTGTGTGTGTGTGTGTGTGTGTGTGTGTGTGTTTGCCACCTCAGGAACTTCACAGACCCTGACCCCGTGTATGGCGTTGGCGGTTTCTTCCCATTCGGTTTCGAGGGAACGCTGGCCGGAGCAGCCACCTGCTTCTACGCTTTTGTGGGCTTCGACTGCATCGCCACCACAGGTACACACACACACACACACACACACACATACCCTCATTTTGACTGCATTGCCACCACGGCTACACACACACTCATGCACCCACACCCTCGCTTGGACTGTATCGCCACCACAGCTACACACACACACATGCGTGGCGCACACACACACCTTCGCTTCAAATGCATCACCACCACAGGTCTACACACCCACACACACTTTCCAGCTGTATTTTACTATGTCCTTCTCTCTCTCTCTCTGTCTCTCTCTCTCTCTGTTTCTCTATCTCTCTCCCTCTCTCCATCCCTCTCTGAGGTGAGGAGGTGCAGAATCCTCAGCACTCCATCCCCATCGGCATTGTGCTGTCTCTGCTGATCTGCTTCCTGCCGTATTTCACTAAATCCCTCTCGCTCTGTCTCTCTCCATCCCTCCATCCCTCCCTCCCTCCATCCCTCTCTCAGGCGAGGAGGTGCAGAATCCTCAGCGCTCCATCCCAATCGGTATCGTGGTGTCTCTGCTGATCTGCTTCCTGGCGTATTTCGGCGTGTCGGCGGCGCTGACGCTGATGATGCCGTACTTCATGCTGAGCGTACAGAGCCCGCTGCCCGCGGCCTTCACCTATGTGGGCTGGGATGCCGCCAAATACGCCGTCGCCGTCGGATCCCTCTGTGCCCTCTCCACCAGGTGGGTTGGGGCCTATTACTCACTTAGCAACAAACACCAATCATATTACTCACACAGCAGGTGGGTGGCGCCTACTGCATCAAACACCAATCATATTACTCACACAGCATGAAACACCAATCATATTACTCACATAACAGGTGGGTGGGGCCTACTGCATCAAACACCAATCATATTACTCACACAGCATCAAACACCAATCATATTACTCACATAACAGGTGGGTGGGGCCTGGGTGGGTGTGCTCTGACTGCCATACCAAAGAGCCTGGCTCTTTGGCATTGTGGTTGTGGTACTCACAGAGCATCAAACACCAATCATATTACTCACATAACAGGTGGGTGGGGGCTCACAAGTTAAGCACCAATCGTATTGTCGCCTGACATGAATCACGTTCCTCAGACACAGGAAGAGGAGAGGAAATGACAAACCTGAAGCTCAGCCAACTAGGCTGTGCTCTCCTGACAGGCTTAGCAGTGTCAGCATACCCATCATTATTATTTAGACTAGATTACTAACCAATAGCCCTTTGCCACCAACACAATCATTAGCCTCTTTCTTTCAATCATTAGTGAAAGTAATGGTCTCAGTTAGCATGGTTGTAAAACTACACTCAGGTGCTAAGCTCAGTTAGTGTGGTTGTAAAACTATACTCAGGTGCTAGTTTCAATTACCATGTGTGTAAAATTACACTTAAATCCTAGGGTGTTTGTGGCCGTATACTGTGGGCATTTTAGTGCTGTGTTCTTGTGTGTGTGTGCATTTGTGTGTTCACCCACATGTGTGTGTGAGTCTGTGCCTGTATATGTGCTTTTGTTATTAGGCGTGTGAGTGTATGTGTGCCTGTGTTCTTCAGTGCTCCAGGTTCCATGTTTGCTGTGTGTGTGTGTGTGTGTGTGTGTGTGTGTGTGTGTGTGTGTGTGTGCGCTAACATGTGTTCTGCTGTGTTCTGGGTTCTTTGTTCACTGTGTGTGTGTATGTGTGTGTGTTTGTGTGTCTGTACTGTATGTGTGTGTTGTGCAGTCTGCTGGGTTCCATGTTCCCCATGCCACGGGTTCTGTTTGCGATGGCGCGTGACGGGCTCCTCTTCAAGCCCCTCAGCAACATGAGCTCACGCCAGAGCCCGGTCATTGCCACTCTCTCCTCCGGCACCGTCGCTGGTAAGTGTGTGTGTGTGTGTGTGTGCTGCATTTGCTCAAGTGTGTGTGTGTGTGTGCTGCATTTGCTCAAGTGTGTGTGTGTGTGTGTGTGTGTGTGTGCAGCATGGCTCACGCCAGAGCCCCATCATCCCCACCCTCTCATCCGGCACTGCCACTGATAAGTGTGCCTATGATTGGCAGCCATTACGGCTCTAATGTGTCTGTGTCTGTGATTGGCAGCCATTACAGCTCTAATGTGTCTGTGTCTGTGCCTCTGTGTGTGATTGGCAGCCACTGCGCCTCTAATGTGTCTGTGTCTGTAACTGTGTTTGGCAGCCGTTTACGACTCTAATGTGTCTGTGTCTGTGTCTGGCAGCCATTACGGCTCTAATTTGTCTGTGTCTGGCAGCCATTACGGCTCTAATTTGTCTGTGTCTACCAGCCTTTACGGCTCTAATGTGTCTGTTTCTGTGTCTGTGATTGGCAGCCATTACGGCTCTAATGTGTCTGTGTCTGTGCCTCTGTGTGTGATTGGCAGCCACTGCGCTTCTAATGTGTCTGTGTCTGTAACTGTGTTTGGCAGCCGTTTACGGCTCTAATGTGTCTGTGTCTGGCAGCCATAACAGCTCTAATTAGTCTGTGTCTGGCAGCTATTACGGCTCTAATGTGTCTGTTTCTGTCTGTGATTGGCAGCCATTACGGCTCTAATGTGTCTGTGTCTGGCAGCCATTACGGCTCTATTCTAATGTGTCTGTATCTCTGTCTGTGATTGGCAGCCATTATGGCGCTGCTGTTTGACCTGAAGGCCCTGGTGGACATGATGTCCATTGGAACACTCTTCGCCTACACTCTGGTGGCCGTCTGCATCCTCATCCTCAGGTGAGACTAACCCTTTAGTCAGAATTATGTATTAATATGCAAAAGTTACATTTGGCAGTTACAAAGGCTCTGTTCTGGCATCCCTCTGGCCTTCCATAAGCCAACAATGAAAGCCTAAGGCAGACAGAGCAGCAAAGAAGACCCCTCCCCCCTCATTGCAGGTTCTATCACATGTAACTGTTACTGTAATTATTGTATTGTGCTCATTTGTCATGTGTATGATGGTGTAGGCTCCAACACATAACTGTAATGGTGATTTGTGAAGGTGATTGTTTTAGTGTGTGATTGTGCAGGCTCTTTGTGTACCTGTAATGATGCATCTGTGATGGTGTGTGATTATTGTTATAGTGTGTGATTGTGCAGGCTCTTTGTGTACCTGTAATGGTGCATTTGTGATGGTGTGTGATGCAATTGTTATAGTGTGTAATGGTAATTGTGATGTGTGCGATGGTAATTGTGATGTGTGTGATGGTGATTTGTGATGGTCATTTTTATGTTTGTGATGGTAATTGTGATGGTGCGTGATAGTGATGGTCATTGTGATGGTATGTGATGGTGCAGGTACCAGCCTGATGTCAGCAACGAGCTTAACGAGAAACAGACTCTATCTTGGGGCATCATCAAGCCTCCATCTTCCCCCAACCCCAAGAGCTCACAGTTTGTGTCCATGCTCACCGTCTTCATGAGTAAGTCTGTGTGTGTGTGTGTGTGTGTGTGTGCAAACATTGGCATGTGTTGTACTATGTTATTGTGCATGTTTAAACATTATGTGTGTAGGTACTGTGTTTGCATATGGGTGTGTGTGTGTGTGTGTTTGTGTAGTCATGTTGGCAGTGATCTTGAGTGTGACATGAGTGGTAGATGATTCTGCTGGTGTGTGTGTTTATAATGTGTGTATGTGTGGGTAGTTGTGTTGGCGGTGATCTTGAGTGTGATCCCGAGTCGTGTGATGGACTCAATTGGCAAGTGGTAGATGATCCTGCTGGTGTGTGTGTGTGTGTGCGCGCGCATAATGTGTGTGTATAACGTGTGTGTGTGTGTGTTAAGTTGTGTTGACGTGGTCCTGAGTGCGATCTTGAGTCACGTGATGACTTGGCGAGTGGTGGATGATTGGTGGATGATTCTGCTGGTGTGTGTGTATAATGTGTGTGTGTATGTGTATGTTTAGTTGTGTTGGCGGTGGTCCTGAGTGTGATCCTGAGTCGTGCGATGGACTCCATTGGCGAGTGGTGGATGATCCTCCTGGTGTGTGTGTGTGCATAATGTGTGTGTGTATAATATGTGTGTGTGTGTGTATGTTTAGTTGTGTTGGCAGTGGTCCTGAGTGTGATCCTGAGTCGTGCGATGGACTCCATTGGCGAGTGGTGGATGATCCTCCTGGTGTGTGTTGCCGTTCTGCTGCTGCTGCTCTCCCTCACCGCCATATGGAGACAACCACAGAGCTCCACCAAAGCAGCCTTCATGGTACACACACGCACACACACCCACACACACGGAGCCACAGAGATGCACTAAAGCAGCCTTCATGAAACACACACACTTACACACACACAAACATACACTTACACACTCACGTAAACACACCTCATTTCATCTACATTCTGCTTCAGACTGCTCAATGAAGATGCCACACAAAGTTGTATGTGTGTGTGTTGTTTGTGTTTATATGTGTTCACATGTTTGTGTTTACTTGTTTGTGTTAACATGTTTGCACTGTTTGTGTAGGTGCCGCTGGTTCCTCTCCTCCCAGTGATGAGCTTGTTTGTCAACATATACCTGATGGTGCAGCTGGACGAGCAAACCTGGATACGGTACTCGATATGGATGGCAGTGGGTGAGCACACACACACACACACACCTGGTTGCACTACTCTATATGGATGGCAGTGGGTGAACACACACACACACACACCTGGCAGTGCTACTCTATATGGATGGCAGTGAGTGAGCTCACACACACACACACACACACACCTGATTGCGCTACTCTATATGGATGGCAGTGGGTGAGCACACACACCCACACACACACAAACACACACACACACAGTGGCCTCACAGATGTACAGTATTCCTCTGCAGTGTCTGATGTCTGTTCTTGTGTGTGTGTGTGTGTGTGTGTGTGTTTGTAGGCCTTGTGATCTACTTTGGCTACGGTGTACGCTACAGTGTGCAGAAGCAGCGTATGGCGTCGTCCAGGCATTCCAGTGTGGTCCCCACAGTGGATGAGAAGCTGGAGTCGAACCGCTACAGGGACACACAACAGACCAAACTATAAACAGCCACAGCACCCCCTACAGACCAAATTATAAACAGCCACAGCGCCACCTACAGGCCAAACTATGACCAAACATGCTGAAAGGATAAGGACACTTCCTGTTCCTTTGGAAGGAGAGCCAATTTCATTTGACTGTGTAGTTGCCAAAATGAACTTGTGTTGAAAAAAATGAACTCTCTCCCTAGTCTTCCCCTAGAAACTTTATATATAGCCAGTAGTGTGTGTGTGTGTGTGTGTGTGTGTGTGTGTGTGCGCGCGCATAACTGTATAATAACAATGCTGAAACACTACACATGTACTTGGCCAGTATTTATGTTTAGCTTCTTTGTGTGTGTGTGTGTGTGTGTGTGTGTGTGTGTGTGTGTGTGTGTGTGTGCGCGCGCGTGCGCAAGTGTGTATGCGTGTTTCTTAGCTTTATACACTTTATTGTATTTTTTAAAAACGCTTTTATGAAAAACATTATATTGATATCATTCATAATGAAAAACTGGTTCTTAAAAATAAATAAATAATTTTGAATAATGTTTGTCAGTGTGAAAGTTTGTCCTAACAAGTGCAATCAATGTTAAGTACTCATTAAGTGATGTTATCTTACATAGCGCAGTGAGTGATGTTAGCTATGATAGATAGATTGTAGGGCTGCACAATATATCGAAAATATTGTGATATCGCAATATACAATATCGTGATATACATATCGCCAAACATGGCTTAACTGCAATAAATGGGACATTACTGTAAGATATTTCACGCTACACATATGAAGATATTTGGGAAATCAAATGGAGTCCTATTGCCCTTCATATCCACCCCACCCCCATAGGCTGCGCACTGGCTACAGCCTAGCAGTGAAGATTAAGCCATATTTAATGTAAATGTTTAATTATCAAAAAACATATCGTCATCACAACATTCAGCAATGTTACAGCATAACGCACATTTTTCCCAATATCGTGTAGCCCTAATAGATTGTAGCATGCGTGTGTGAGGTTTTGGTGCTGATGGCTCAGCCATACAGATTTTTTTATTTGATTGTATTTATTTTTCGCAGAGACAGTGTTCAATATAACATTAACTTTTTGGAATGTACTAGCTGTAGCCCTGGCCAGGAAGTGATTCAACATAAAAGTCAACATAAACATCAGTTTGGGATGTTCACGAAATGTGCATGTGCATATACACTAATCAGCATAGGGTTCAACAAGAAACCAGTATGCTTAGGGCTCAACAGGAAACAAGTATGCTTTGTGATGCACCGTGTGTGCGTCCAGTCATGCGCCAAAGTATACGAGAGACTTAGGGCTGAAGTTTGCACAGTTGCTTCAGACATTAAGCCACAGCAGGCTAACCATAGACTGTAACCAGTACCATATTAGTTATGGTGTCTGTTACCTGCCTGACTGTCGTATGTCTATCTATCTCAGATGGTAAATCCCACTTGTTAATCCTTTCAGTCACTTGTCTTTGATTGCCCTGGTGTTCCAGTAGGAGGCGCCACTGGAGGAGGCCAGTCATGTAGTTGACATGCGTTGATATTAGGGTGACCAGACGTCCTGAAAAAATCGTGACAGTCTCAAAATCTAAGCTGTTGTCCCGAATCCCGAACCAAGCCCTAAATGTCCCGAAAATTGCACTCAAACTGAATACTGAGTATCTATTTTCCGATAAACATTAAAAACTGTTCGTAGAGAGGTTGGGTCGACTACACGACTACTGCTCAGATGCAGATGCGGATGCAGCCCCCCCGTACGTAGAACTTACATAGAACGTACATTTATTGTCTATGTAGTGGGCTATCATCAGCGAGCCCCCCACATGTACATAAGACACATATACACTTCAAAACTGGAAAAGTTAAAGGACAGCCAAACAATTTTAAACAGGCGATACACCAAGGTACCAAGAATTAGGACCCAAAATACAAACCAACCACGCCCCCTGTTGATAAAATGGCGTCGACCTGTACGGAATTTTTAGGAGTTTATTAACGTCATTTTCTAGATAAGTTCCTTACGGTGATTGTTTTCTGACAGAACAAGTCAAGAAGTACACTATTAATTCGTGCCGATACACCAATGTTTGGAAACCATCTACGTTAATAGGTTTCCGATCAATTATTACATTGACAAATAAGCTCTCTTGCTCCGGAGTCATAAACGTAAGTGCACTAAGTTACTAGAATAGCTAACATTAATTGGGGAAATATGATTGTCCCCTGTGTTGCCGTAGGTTGATATCCCAGTATTACATTATTAGTAGCCATTGGCTGTTAACTCCTGCACGTAGGCTACTCCTGATGCCTACCGCAAACCAACGAGGTAGCCTAGGATATCGAGCTGCTACCAACACTACATTTAAGTGTGATTGTTTATGGTAATTAAGCATTAGGCCGCCGTTTTGGTCTACAAGAGTAAAGGTTTCCGTTAGTAATTTAAGGTGGCTCTTTAAGTTGATACCTGTTTGTCCACCCCATGCGCTGTAGGTGTAGTATGTCTTTTCCCGCGGCGCAATGTTAGCTCACAGTGCCTCAGGTAATGCTACTTCTTTTATCAGCTGGTGAGGTTCGCAGGCGATAAGAAATGATAACATTTCTTTCGAGTTGTGCAGTTTTATTCTGAAAGCCTGTCAAGTTCATTAACAAGTCGTGCCTCTCGGTGTGTTGGGCGACTTTTAACTGAAGTCGATGAGTCTTGGTTGATTTGTTATTACCACAGGCAGAGGCACGTAATCCTGTTTTCAAACTGTTGTGTCATTTCATTGCATTCAAACCATTTGATATGTCATGCCATTGCATTCAGTAGTTCTCTAAAAGAACATAAAAGTGAACTCACCCGAGCCTGCATTAGTAAAGTACGAAAGCTCTGATTAGCTGTGAGATTTCGTATGAAAAGATGGGATGAGTTAAGATGTTAATTATGGCCTAAATAGACACGTGACATTAAAACAGCAGCATATCCCAACGGTGAGCTTTAAATAACATCAGAGCATCTGTGCATTGCCCCGAGGTCGTGTTTACCAGCCTTGCTGTAGTATCAGTGGTTATGTTGGGGAGCAGCATTGGTGTAGTACTATCGAAGCACTTTGAGCTACATCCATTTATTCATTTGTATCAAATGTGCTATACAAGTAAAGATTATTGTTATTATTATTATTATTATTAGTAGTAGTAGTGGTGGTGGTGGCGGTAGTGCTAGTATGAGGTCTGTGTTGGGTAGAAGCATTGGTGTAGTGTGGGACTGTGTTGGGTAGAAACATTGGTGTAGTACTGTCGAAGCACTTTGAGCTACAGTGTCTGTCTGACGTGCTATACAAGTAAACATTGTTTTTATTATTATTTTCAGTAGCAGTAGTAGTAATATGGGGTTTGTGGGTGGAAGCATTGGTGTAGTATTGGGCCTGTGTTGGGTGGAAGCATTGGTGACTGTTAGTCCAGACGCTCATGGAGCAAGCAAGGCAATGTGTCATTACCCAGCTGAATTCGTGCACAGCAGATTATGTTTGACACTGTAATCCTGACGAAAACGTCAGTTTTTCCAGCCTTCATTAAAGTATTTTGTCTGTGAAGCAAGCAGTGTTTCGCTTTTTTGTTTGGTCCATCAGTGGTATAGTCAATGACAAGCAGCTCTTGCGCTATACATCTTCAGGCTGTGTGCAGTCCTGCTCTGACCTTCCTGACCCTGTAATGTGACCTTTGCCTTCTTGCTCTCTGGTGTTGCCACAGGGAGGCCCGCAGTGACGTCATGGCCAGCTCTCAGGACACAGACGCAAGGGACGCGCCCCCCGCGCCAGCGCCCCCACCCGTGGCCTCTGCCAACCTGTTTGCTGAGCTGGGGTTGGCCCCCGAGGACGTGGATGCCCTCGCCCAGATCCCCGAGAACGAGATCAGCATCGAGACGCTGCCGTTCCTCATCATGCAGCTCAAGGCCAAGAAGGTCAGGCACACACACTATCACGCACATACATACACATACACATACACACACACGCGCACACACACACACACACACACTAAGATGCACAGTTTTTGTTTTGTGATGATACAAAAATGATACAAAAGACAACTGATCAAAAAACAAACACGGTGTGACTTGTAACACAGCTCCGATAGTTAGTGCTCATGATTGGGTATGGAATGGTAGTTATATGTATTATATTTATATATATGTATTAGTTATGATTTGGTATGAAATATTAGTTTAGTTACGCAAATATTAGTTTACATTATAACTTTCTTTGTTCTTTCTTTTTGGTCTATGTGTCACTCACAGGCTGGCCTCCCAGTGCCCACGGCAACCAAATCTGCAGGTGACGCCCCCTCTCGTCGTCGTGACAGTGCTTCCTCCACAGGCCCCTCCCACCATAACAACAGCGCCCCTCCCACCGGCCCCTCCTCCTCCACTCCCAAGAGCGGGAGGCCGTTGTCGGGGGCAACCAAAGGTCACGGTGACCCGGACGGAGGTCACCGCGGTCACCGGGAGACTAAGGCCCAATACAAGAGCCTGAGAGGCAAGTGGTACCCCGATGGGAAGCCCAAACTACCTTACTCTTACCAGGTAACTATCCCATACACACACACACACACGCACACATGCACACATGCAGAAACACTCACCTCTACACACCCAGCAAGAGCCTGAGGTGCACGTGGTACGCCAGTGGGCTCCCCAAACTACCCTACTCTTACCACACACACACACACACACACACACCCACACACACACATGCTCGTACACCTACAAACACACACAGATTTGCGTAATAAAGACACACCCACAGACACACACAATCACATGCACATACAAGCTTGTACATACACGTTCGTACACACACGCTTATACACCTGCAAACACACGCACATTTGCATAATAAATTGCGTAACCCACTCTTACCAGATAACTACACTCACACACACACAGACAAACAGTCACACGCACATACAAGCTTGTACATATAGACTAGTCCAATTTTCTCAAAAGAAGAGTTCTAGCGGCAAATTTGAGGAAAAGTTGGTAAACCATGTTTTTTACATAATTTGAGGGTGCTGATTCTGAATATTGTGTTTACCAAGCTGAATTCTGAGTTTTAAGCCTTCTAATTTGCATATTAAAATGAGATAAACGATTTTCTTCATTTGTGTGTATTATTTCTAAACTAATCAGTTAAACAACATAGCATTTTGAAGAAATGATGGTAAACCATGTTTTTTTATATAATTTGAGGGGGCTGATTCTGAATATTGTGTTTATCATGCACAATTCTGAGTCTTAAGGCTTCTAATTTGCACATGAAAATGAGAAACGATTTTTCTTTTTTTTTTAATTATTTCTTATGTAATCAATTAAACAATATAGCTTAGGCTCAAATTGTATATTTAAGTGCTACAGTAGTGCATAAGTCATAGCTGAATGTTTTCTTAACATATTGCATGTAATAAAGTAATAAAACAAGGTAGACCAGAAGTCATAATATGACATTTATTGATAATAAGTGGGCTAAAGTTAACAACAAAAGAGACCATGACAACTCCCCCCCCTCCCCACATCAGTCTTTCACTGACATGGTTTGGTTAGGGAGCCTTGAGGTCCAATACAACAGCCGCCGTGGTGATGTCCAAGTGTCACGGTGGTGAGACTGAGGAGACGCACGCACCGGCGCATGTTAGGTTATATTGGAAGTGCAGTGGGTTGAACCTCCGGCTTGGAGGATAAGTCCTGTGTGGGAGTGGTTGTGTTTTAGTATTGCTTTCAGTTTTTTCTTGTTATTAAGAGTCCATTTGTTAGTAGTATTATTTGTCCTTATTTTAACTCAGGTGTAGATATTATATAAAAATGAGTTTTCTATGTTGATTTTGCCTATTCCACAGGGTCCTGGACTTGCGTCCTATTGGTCTGTTGGAGAATATTTAGGATACATCATCAGTAGTGTTACCTCAGGATCATCGGGTGTTTCAGGCCTTTCAACACTAGACACCCTCCTCTGAGGCGGCTCCGCCTTGAGATGATCAGTCCCCGGCGTGTGTCCTATGGCCAAATGCTAATCCAAGGGTCTTCAGAGCTATGGTGTTAGTCTGAAGAGAGACTGAGGTTTTCGTGTGTGGTTAGGTGGTGTGTGTATTTTTTGTTGGTTTTGATGTTCAAAAGGTTTATTTGCCTTAAAATCCTTCTGAGGTTGATTAATAGATTCTGTGTTTATTCTTGTTTAAAAGGTGTCCAGGATTTATTTGGTTATGAGATGCTGTAATGTTATGAAAAGGTTTACTTTGAATCCTTTGTATTAGAACGGAGCGGTTTCTTGACCTTTTGACCTTTAATGTCTGAATCGGTTTCTATTGAATGTTGATCGGCCTATTTGGAAAATTGTACCTGTTGGTTCTGCATTTGAAGTGTTGTATTAGTTAGGGAGGCAAGATAGCATGTTGTAAATTGTATACAGAGTTGTGTTTTATATTTGAAGTTAGTTCCAGGTGTAGGAGAGTTTATATTATGATAAGCGTTTAATGGAGAGGCTGTTGGTAATTGTGAGTTCCTCCAAGATTTTTTTAGGGATTATGGATATTTGTATGGCTTTAAGAGGTGAAATGGAATCTCTGGAGTCATATTAAACAGGTTCTCCTGATATTTCTTATGGAGTTTGTTTAAGAATTCTATTAAGTCTCAGTGCTCTTTAGGCCTAATTGCTTCTATAAGAAGTAAATGGTTAAAATAAAAAGATGCTTGTATTGATTTTGTATAAGACCCTTTCTAATACTTAGAAGGGTAAGGAAACATGTGAAAAATGTTAATTGGAATTATTTCTATCTATTGAAGTTTGTTTCAGATGCCTGTGAGTTTATATTGTAATATGCTTTCAATAGCGAGTCTATTATTGATTGTGAGTTACACTAAGCATTTTAGAGGGGTTATAGATATTTGTACGGTTCTATGAGATGGACTGGAATCTCTGGGGTCATGTTAGACAGGTTCAACTGATATTTCTTATGGAGTTTGTTTAAGAAACCCTCCTATTAAGTCCCAGTATTTGGGCCTACCTATTCCTATAAGGAGTAAATGGTTGAATTAAAAGGATGCCTATATTGATTTTGTATAAAAGCCTTTCTAATACTTAGAAGGGTAAGGGAGTATGTGAAAAATGCTAATTGGAGTTATTTCTATCTATTGAAATTTGTTGCAGGTGCCTGAGAGTTTATATTATAATAAGCGTTTAATGGAGAATCTATTGGTAATTATGAGTTCATCTAAGTTTTTTAGAGGGATTATAGAGATTTGTATGGTTTTAGGAGGTGAAATGGAATCTCTGGAGTCATATTAAACAGGTTCTCGTGATATTTCTTATGGAGTTTGTTTAAGAAACCATTCTGTTAAGTCTCAGTGCTATTTAGGCCCAATTGCTTCTATAAGAAATAAATGGTTAAAATAAAAAGATGCTTGTATTGATTTTGTATAAGACCCTTTCTCATACTTAGAAGGGTAAGGAAACATGTGAAAAATGTTAATTGGAATTCTTTCTATCTATTGAAATTTGTTCCAAATGCCTGAGAGTTTATATTGTAATGCGCTTTCAATAGAGAGTCTATTATTGATTGTGAGTTCCCCTAAGCATTTTAGAGGAATTATAGATATTTGTACGGTTCTATGAGATGGACTGGAATCTCTGGGTTCATGGTTAACAAACCATCTTTTTTACATAATTTGAGGGTGCTGATTCTGAATATTGTGTTTACAAAGCTGGATTTTAAGTGCTAAGCCTTGTAATTTTAATATTAATTTGGGACTTGATGGTTCGATTTTTTTTTTTTAAGTCAGCCATCTTGAAAGTCGGCCATCTTGAAACTGTTGGCTTCCAAAATCTAGACAATTCATGTACACATGCTTAGGCAGCAGCATACAAGATTTGGTGACAATCCATCAACCCTTTCAAAAGTTATCGCTCAAACAAAAATCTTTATTCGCCTAGTATGACTGCTATGCTATTATGCTAATTAGCAGGCTTAAAATGCAAATTTCAGCTTGGTAAACAAAATATTTGGAATCAGCACCCTCAAATTATGGGAAATAGCACGTTTACCGACTTTTCCTCAAATTTGCCGCTAGACCCTTTTTCTGAAGGACTTTCTGAGATTTTTGCCCAGTCTAATACACCCTTGTACACACACGTGCGCGCGTACACCTACACACACACACTCACACACACATTTGGGTAATAAAGAAGTGTTAACACCCTCTCCTTCAGGTGTCTGATTTCCATGGCAACGTGCCCCACACCTTCCCCCACACCTGCACCCTGTGCCACTGCAAGGTCAACTCCAAAACGGTCAGTTGCTGTGTGTGTTTGTGTAAGTAAGAGAAAGAGAGAGAGTTTGTACTGCATTACTCTGAGTGTGTGCACTGTAAGACTGTGTGTGTGCTTGTACGATGAGTGTGTGAGAGTTTGTTTCGTGTGTGTGTGAGTATGTATAAGAGTGTGTGAGTGTACTGTGTGGTGAGAGTAAGTGTGACATGAATAACAGCAAATTCTTCTTCCCATCTTCTCCATCTCTCTCTCCTCTCAGACGTGGAAAGATCATCTTCACGGCGTTCGCCATGAGACCTCCAGGAAGGGGCTTTTACGCCTGTGAGTCACATGGGGCAATAACATGGGCTTATTACATGGGCTTATTACATGAAATTAATAACGTGAAGTTAATAACATGTGCTTATTACATCAAGTTATTACATGAAGTTATTACATGGGCTAATACATGAAATTAATAACATGAAGTTAATAACATGGGATCATTTCATGAAATTATTACATGAAGTTAATGACATGGAGTTATTACATGGGCTTATTGACATGGGGTCATTACAGAGTTTTTGTATAGATGCATCTGCATCTGTGACTTAGTGGTTAGGGAGCTGGTCTTGGGATCAAGTGATGATAGTCTGATAAGGATACATAGATGAATAGATGAAATGGATAGATGAATAGATAGATTGATAGATGACTATAGAATGGTCGTGGATGTATGATTAAGTCAATGGTCATGGATGAGCGATGAATACATGAGTGATGGTGGAGACTGGAGGTATGATGAAGTTAATGGTAGTGATGGTGGATAAGTGATATGTGATTTAAGTGAATGATGGTGATGGTGAGAGGAGATTGTGTGTGTGTGTGTGTGTGTGTGTGTGTGTATGAATGATAAAAATGAGAGAGTGTGTGTGATTTAAGTGAATTGTAGTTATGGTGTTGAAGTGATTGGAAGTGAAGGGTGGTTAATTAGTGGAAGATGAAGTGAATGATGATGGATTTTAATTCCTGTTTTCCTGTAGATTCCCCAACTGGAACCCCCACCAGCAAGGACCGTAAGTCACCCACAAACACCCACATACAAACAAATACAAAGACACACACATATATAAACACATACACACGCACACATACAAACACGCACAGATGCAAACACATACGCATATGAACACATGCACACGTTTGTTTGGGTTTTCTCCTCCCCTTCAGCTCATCCCTCTACCCCAATGACACGGACCGCCGGCCTGGCCGCTCCCTGAAACGCCAAGTCCGTATCCCAGGTAACCAGCTCGTATCCCAGGTAACCAGCCCGTATCCCAGGTAACCAGCCCGTATCCCAGGTAACCAGCCCGTATCCTTGGTAATCACCCCGTATCTTTGGTAATCACCCCGTATCTTAGATTACCATCCTGTGTCTTTGGTAACCACCCCGTATTCCAGGTAACCACCCTGTATCTTAGCTAAACACACAGTATCCCAGCTAACTACCCCGTATCTTAGGTAACCACTGCAGTAGCGTACTACAGTGGCATAGTGCAAAAGCATAGCCCACACGTGTGTAAGGGCTCAGCACAAACACAGGGAGCTGAGGGCTAAGGGCCCAGCACAAACACAGGGAGCTGAGTAATGATGTTGTATTAAAATCTTAAATCTGTATCTCATTAATGTCTCGTTAATCTCTCCTTCTTCATCCTGCCCAGATGGACCCATCCCCAGCTCTGACATGCCTGCCACCAAGAGGCCCCTATCTGGCCCTATGAAGGTTAGCCGTATTAAATACTTATTCGGCCCTGTGAACGTTAGCCATATTAAATACTTATGTGGCCCAATGAAAATTTTCCATATGACATACTTATCTGGCCCAATGAAGGTTAGCCATATTAAATACTTATGTGGCCCAATGAAGGTTGGCCATATTAAATACTTATCTGGCCCTATGAAGGTTAGCCATATTAAATACTTATGTGGCTCAATGAAGGTTGGCCATATTAAAGGTGTACTTCCATCGTGTTTTCATTAATTTTGCGGAGTTCTCTAGTATTAATAATTGCCCTGTGCACTGGTTTTAATGAAAAAAATGTTCTAGTGCTTCTGTTTCAGGCTGTTTTAGTTTGGTAGAGGGGGTGGGGCCGGGAGAACGACACGATTTCACCAGAGGCACGCTCCCTGCAGCTTCCTTTGCCCCACAGTCAACTTGATAGCAGAGTAAGGTAAAGGGGAAAAGTCAACTTGACAGCGCTAAAACTGCACACAGAATGTCTACGGAGATACAGCCTTATGTGTTTGATCCTGAATCCGAAGAGGAAGGAGAGATGGCACAAGCACAGTCGCTTCCTGACCGTTTGTCAATGAACGTTTCAGAATGGTAATATTTGCATGACAAAACAGTGCAAGTGCCCGGCTAAATGCAGTTCAGTCATTCAACTAGCCTGCTAATCTTATGCGAGTCAGTCAAACAGGCTAACATTATTTAAAGCCCATTCGGTCAGTTTCTCTTATATGTATTTCCACGTCTACGTCACGCCGAAGGCCCTTTTCGCATTGGGTCGTTTTTCCGCCTATTGTCTTCTTTTGACTGATATAGAAAACGGGGATAGAAAAACATTTTGATATGCAGCATGCATATGCAACTCGGGGTGACCTATCATATTTCAAAAGAGCAAGTACTAAACGGTTTCTCGTGGAAGTACACCTTTAAATACTTATCCGGCCCTATGAAGGTTTGCCATATTAAATACTTATGTGGCCCTATGAAGGTTTGCCACATTAAATACTTATGTGGCCCAATTAAAGTTTGCCATATTAACATACTCTATCCCTTATGCGGTCCAATGAAGGTATGCCGTATTAAATATTTATCTGGCCCACTGAATGTTGCATAAGTCATTGAATCACATTAGACTAGCTACGATTCAATGATTTATGCTAAGCTAATAGCTTAAGTGCTACTGCCAGATCCAGAGATCGGCTGAATGAATTTAAGAAGACTGTGCTACTGAACTCTAAAGGAGGTTCTGAAGAGGTTTGAATCGAGCGGCCTGCTGTTTCATCTTCCTCCTCCTGCCCCTCCTCTTCCTTTTCCTCCCTCTAGCCCCCTCAGCGGCCCTACTTTAGATCCAGGGTGGTGGTCACCAAGTTCCCCCTGGGTTCCGTGACGGTGCGAGACCTGCTGGAACTGGCAGAACCCTTTGGAACTGTGGTCAAGCATCTGGTATTCCCTACTAAGGTGTGTGTGTGTGTGTGTGTGTGTGTTCCCTACTAAGGTATGAGTGTGAGTTTGGTGTGTGGGCATGTGCTGTGTCTGTGTATGTGTGTATGTATGTGTTTGAGGTATGTATGTGTGTGTGTGTGTGTGTATGTTTCTCTATAATTATAATCATTGTCCAATCTCTCTGGTGTGTGTGCGTGTTCCATTTTAAGGTAGAAGTGTGTGTGTGTATGTCTCTATAATTGTAATCGGCATTTGTCTCTCTCATCATTCTCTTTCTCCATCCCTCCTCTCTCTGCATCCTTTCTCTCTCCCTCCATTCTCTCTCTCCATCCCTCTTCTCTCTCCCTCTCATCTTCTCTCTCCATTCTCTGTCCATCCATCCTCTCTGTAAATCCATCGTCTCTCCATCCTTCCTCTCTCTCCATCCCTCCTCTCTCTCCCTCTCCATCTTCTCTCTCCATTATCTCTCCATCTATCATCTCTCTCCATCCATCCACCCCTTCTCTCTCTCTCTCTTTCTCTGTCTTTCCTGCAGGGATTTCTGGAGTTCAGCTCTCACATGGAGGCCCATGCCATGGTGTCCCACTTCTACGATAAGCTGGACTTCACCAAGCAGCACAAGATCTACATCTACCTCTCGCCCACCGTCCTCACCATACAGGTGTGTGTGTGTGTCTGTCTGTCTGTCTGTCTGTCTGTCTGTCTTCCCCCACTGTCCTTACCATACAGGTGTGTGTGTGTGTGTGTGTCTGTCTGTCTGTCTGTCTGTCTCCCCCCACCATCCTTACAATACAGGTGTGTGTGTGTGTGTCTGTCTGTCTCTCTCCCCCCACTCTTCTTATCATACAGGTGTGTGCGTGTGTGTGTCTGTCTGTCTGTCTTCCCCCACTGTTCTTGCCATACAGGTGTGTGTGTGTCTGTCTGTCTGTCTCCCCCCACCGTCCTTACCATACAGGTGTGTGTGCGTGTGTGTGTGTCTCTTTGTCTGTCCCTCTTCCCCCACCGTCCTTACCATACAGGTGTGTGTGTCTGTCTGTCTGTCCGTCTTCCCCCACCGTCCTTACCATACAGGTGTGTGTGTATGTGTGTGTGCGCGTGTCTGTCTGTCTCTCTCCCCCCACCGTCCTTACCATACAGGTGCGTGCGTGTCTGTCTGTCTGTCTGTCTGTCGCCACCATACAGGTGTATGTGTGTGTGTGTCTGTCTTCCTCTCCCCCAACTGTTGCCAGCATACAGGTGTGTGTCTGTGTGTGTCTCCCACCCTCGCCAGCATACGGGTGTGTGTGTCTCCGTCTTGTGCTAAGCTAATAGCTAAAGTGCTACTGTCAGATAGAGCTGTGCGATATGGGAAAAAATGAATATCCTGATACATTTTCTCCATTTCACGATATACGATATATATCTCGATATTTTGAAATATCCTTTATAGGACCCTATGAAATCACACTTTTACTTTTTACTGTTATCACTACAATCCCGGCCGATTACATACCATTCATGGTTAACTTTAAAGGTGGTATCCAGGAAAACATTAAAGATTTTCATAGTGATTAACCACAATTGAGTTGAAATAAGACTGTTTTTTTTTTTTTTTTTCAAATAAAGCACAAAGTGCAAAAACAATCTTCAAAATTACAGCAAAGTGATAAATGCAAACAGAGCTGCCCAGAACTAGGCAAAAACCAAAAAGTGCAAACTCGAGTAGAAATCCTGAGAGACAAGTGCTTTCATGAAATTACTTTTAAAAATATAGAGGTAGATCTCCCAGAAAATGACGTGTGTGGCATTAACTACAACGACACACATTTAGCCTTGTGTGTGCGCGCGTGTGTATGTGTGAGAGAGAGAGAGAGAGAGAGAGAGCGAGAGAGAGAGAGAGATCTGCACAACATATTTCTACCTGCACAATTTCCAACTGTACTGGGCTGGTTTAGGAGTTTTAGCAGGTGTGCATGCTGTTCGGAGTTTGACGGACTCTGCATACTCTGCTGGGTAGGTTTTGGGGTGGTGAAACATGTTTGTGGTGCTGCTGCCTATCGTCGGGACAGTTTTTTTGCACACTTTGCATATTGGGGTTACCTGCTCCACGTTCCCGATATCCATAAAACTTCCGGATTACTGATCCCTTATTGCCTCGTTTAGGAACAAGCTGTTCGTCCGCTTCCATGTTCTATTGCATTAGGTAGGTATACTGTACGACAGCTAGTGTTCGCGCTGCCTGCAAACCGAAAGAAATTACAAAATGAAGTTCCCTCCGTTCCGCACCTAGATGTCGCGCGGGATTGGTTGGTGAGTGTTTGATGAGAGTGTGCGTTTTTTTTAACCCCTCACTCGCGTTACTGCCTGAGGGAAAAGGAGAAAGCCACCAGAACATTTTAAACATGAAAGCAAGACGAGTCTCGGCTGCTGATTGAAAAAAAAAAAAACAGATGACCATAAAATACTCGATACATACGATATAATAATATTATGTATCTCACAAATCTATTTCGGAGATAATTTCGTATATTCGATATATCACACAGCCCTACTGTCAGATCCAGAAATCGGTTAAATGGATTCAAAAACTGTAAAACTCAACTGTGATGGTATTTGGGTAATAATAATAATGTTGTAAATAACATTTTAATGTTGCAACATTTTTATTATTATTTCAAATACCTTTTGTCTTTATGATTGTGTGTCAAGTCAGTTAGACTTGAAAAGGGGGACTGATGGTATTTGGGTAATAATAATAATCTTGTAAATAGCATTTTATTGTTGAAACATTTTATTATTGTTTCAAATTCCTTGGTTGGTTTTTGGAACTCTTGTATTTAGATCAAAAGCTTTGTATGTCTCTGGCTGAGCTATGAGGTGTGAATAACTGGCTTCCTTAACCATTCTGAAAAACCGTCCCTGTCTGGTGGATTAACATATAGACAATTTGGCACCTCTGATCTGATTAGGAAAAGACTGTAGTACTCAACAAAGACATTGCATATGCATTTTGGGTGTAACCTTGGGTGCAGCCATTGGCTGTCTACAGACATTTAAGGTCAAAATAACCACTGTTTGAGTTAGTCTGTAGTCTTGTCTTGTCTTGTCGTGTCTGTCTTTGTCCTGTGTGTGTGTGTCTGTGATGTCCTTAATGTTAAGAATAAACCTTGTACTTGATTCGAAACCACTAGGCTGACTGAGTCTCCAAATTCAACTTAAAAGTAATTTTATTACTTTTAACTGTTTAACTCTAAGAATGCTACTGTAAGGGAGTTGGGAAATTAGCCTATTTCCCAAAAAAGTGGAGTGTTCCTTAAAGCTCCACCTGTTCTCTGCCCTCTGCACTTTAGATCCCCGGGGGTGGCGGCACACGAGATCCATCCAGGAGTTCCAAGTCTGGAACCGTCCTGTTCTCACGCCTGCCCGACAACAAGATCACGCAGGAGAAGGTTCTGGAAGTGGTGCGCATGTTTGGGGAGTATGGGCACTGCAAGTTCAGTGGCTCAGAGGTGAGAGAACACTCTTTATTAGGCCCCACCCCAAGCAAGGCCTTATGTTGGGGGGGGGGGGGGGGGTCATCTCTTCTGTGACTTTGTGCCTGTCTGTTTGTGTGTGTCACTAATTGTAGGCTTACATCAAAATAGTTGGGCATTCAAATGTTTGTGTGGTGGCTCAAAGTCATGGCAGTCCACTAAATGTGTGTGTGTGGGTGTCTGTCCCTAATTGCAGGCTCATGTTGAGATGGTTGATCGTGAGGATGCTCGTGTGATGGTGAAGTACTACCACTACCGCTCGCTGAAGCTGCTGGGCAGTAAAGTCCGCGTCACCATGCTGCCTGACCCCAACCCCAAGCACCTGCAGCGGTGAGGCGTGCACCTCAGGAGCGCTAGCATTAGCATTACTTTACACTACATTACCTCAGGAGTGGTAGCATTAGCATTGCATTACACTACATTACCTCAGGAGCGCTAGCATTAGCATGACATTACACCATATTACCTCAGGAGCGCTAGCATTAGCATTACATAACACTACATTACCTCAGGAGCGCTAGCATTAGCATTACATTAAACTACGTTACCTCTGGAGTGCCGGCATTAGCATTACGTTACACTACATTACCTCAGGAGCGCTAGCATTACATTACACTACATTACCTCTGGAGTGCTACTATTAGCATTACATTACACTACATTACCTCTGGAGCGCTAGCATTAGCATTACATTACCTCAGGAGTGCTAGCATTAGAATTACATTACATCAGGAGTGCTAGCATTAGCATTACATTACATTCAGCTGAAGCTGTTATCCAAAGCGACTTACAGTGAATTAGGTATAGGGACCATCCCTGGAGCAGTGTAGGGTTAGGTGCCTTGTTGGATGCCTCAAGACCACTTCAGCCATGGATCAGGGTGCAGGAGAGTGCTAGTTATTCACTCCCTCATCAACATTCTTCCTACTGGTGCTGAAGTTAAACCTGCAACCCTCCAAACCATTAGGTTGTTGGCACTAAGCTGAGGGGCAGGTAGTCAGGCACACTCCCCCTCTCTCCAGTCACTCTGAAGTGAGGTGCACAGGGTTCCCACGGTCATGGAAATCCTGGAAAAGTCATGGAAATTGAAAATGTAATTAGTATGCTAAATTCTACACACAAGATGCTGTGAAGTCATGGAAAATTTACTTTCGGTCATGAAAAAGTCATGGAAAAGTTTTGAAATTTTGTCAGTGAAAACGAGTGGGAGCGACCCTGGGTGCACATCTGAGCAGCACACGGATTAGGGTAAATACTTCAGCGCTAGGGTTAGATTTAGCTGCATAGTGCTAGGGTTAGCAATAGCTGCATAGGGCTACAGTTAGCGCTAGCTGTTTAGTGCTAGGGTTAGGTTTAGCTGCATAGTGCTAGGGGAAGCGTTAGCATTATTATCTTAGTGCTAGGGCTAGCATTAGCTACTTAGTGCTAGGGGGGACATTAGCTGTTTAGTGACAGGGTTGGCATTAGCAGCTTAATGCTCTGATGTACATTATAACCTTAGCGTTAGCGTTTAGATCTTAGTGCTAAGATAACCTTTAGCTGTTTAGTGTTAGGATTAGTGTTAAAACCTTAGAGCTAGGGTTACTGTTAGATGCTCAGTGCTAGGGTTAGCTTTAACACCTCAGAGCAGTCAGTCAGCAGTCTTCATTCATGACATGAAGATCGATCTCTCTGTTGCCATAGTGACAGTCCGGAGAGGAGCCAGAGTGGGAGTTGGCACAAAAGCGAAGAGTCCAACACACTGCCATCATCAGCAGCAGCAGCAAAGGACAAGAGGGAAGATGGCACAGACAGTTCTGCACCACCCAACGAGAAGGTGAGACACAACTAACGGAAGGTGAGACGGTCACTAAGGGAAGGTCAGACAGTCAATCACTAAGGGAAGGTGAGACAGTTATTAGTGGAAGGTGAGACAGTCACTGAAACACACTGCAGTTCTCCCTATAAAGACCTTATGAACTGGTTTACACGTAAGTCTAAATGGGTTGGACTGGTTTTCTCTGCAGGTGGGTGAGGACGCCCATGTAGAGGAAAAACAGGCGAAGGGCGGGCCTCGTGGGGAGGCCAGCCAACCAGACGCAGAGTGGGCGGAGTTAAGGGAGGAAGACCTGGACCCTGAGGACGTGGAGGAGGTGGAGCTCGGAGATGAAGAGGAGGAAGTGGATGGTGGGGAGCATGGCAACGATGAGGAGGATGGCATCCCCGTAGAAGATGAACAGGGGCTGCTGGAGGAGGCCGAAGATGACCTTGAGGACAGTGTGGAGGTCACAGAGACGCCCGACCCAGAGGGTGAGTGCTGATCGCTGGAAACTTGATGAAAGGTTCTTTATTCCGGCGGTGCAGTTCTGTTTGTGTGCTGGGGGGAGACAGAGGGCTATATGTAAAAACAGTTGCTAAAATATTTCTTTTCCATTGTAGTCAGCTGACTGTAGGTGTGTGTGTGTGTGTGTGTGTGTGTGTGTGTGTGTGTGTGTGTGTGTGTGTGTGATTTTCTCCAAACTCAAATCCAGAGGGGGTGGAGCCATCTGAGAGAGACAATCCTGAGCAGGCGTTAGGAGACGAAGACAACCAGGTACAGACAGACAAACCCCAACCCTAACCCAACAGCCAATTGGCTAACCTTACTCCTGTGGCCAATCGGCTAACCCTACCCTGTTCCCAATTGGCTAACCTTACTCCTGTGGCCAATCGGCTAACCCTACCCTGTTCCCAATTGGCTAACCTTACTCCTGTGGCCAATCGGCTAACCCTACCCTGTTCCCAATTGGCTAACCTTACTCCTGTGGCCAATCGGCTAACCCTACCCTGTTCCCAATTGGCTAACTGTATGGCCAATCGGCTAACCCCAACCTTAACTCTGTGGCCAATCAGTTAATCCTAACCCTACTGCCAATCACCTAACCTCAACGCTAAGCCGGTGGTCAGTATGCTAACCCTAATTCTGTGGTCAATCAGCTAATCTTACCCCTATGTCCAATAGGGAATGGGCACGGAATGGGACTGCGCAGTGCATTATGGGGCGAAATCAATGCGTGCCGCCATTTTAAAAGGGCAGAAGAACAGCTTACCAACACAAGGTAGTGAGACAGTAGGCTGATTTGCAGTTTAGTATAGTTCAGTTTTGTTTAGAATGCTAAATACTTGTGCAAAAGAACGCCATAGCTGGTACAGGGACAAACCCATGCTGTACGCGATCTGAAAAAAAAAAATCAGTTTGATCGGCGATATGGATCCTTCTGAGATACATACAAGAACAATGAGCACCAAACCTCTTGTGGAAATCTGTAGTCATGCCCGCTCTACCTTTGCCTCCAAAATATTGGAATTTGAGTTTTGATTTTTTGAGAGGTGAGAGTGGGCATGACTACAGATATCCATAAGACATGATGTTTGATAATTGTTTCCGGATAAGCTAGGCCATTTCCTAATAAGACTGAAATGGATATGGCTTAATGTTGACATATCCCATAGGCTGCCTTTTGACAGCTGTCAGTGTTGGTGAAAATGTGTCTGAGCACACATATACAAACAGTAAAAGCAATACAGCAATAATTTGTTGTCCAGTTGCTTGCCCTGTCGATATGGCACTATTTTCACTTAGACAGTGTTAATTGCGATGCTATAGGTCCTACGGCAAAAAAAAACCTGCCTGCAGCGCTCTCATACATTCACCTGCCATCAGCGCGTGAATGCAATTAAAGTGGGGATGCAAGAACGACTTTATCTAGTCAGTGTTTGGGGGTTTCTCCCCGGGAAAATTGTGTCGGATAAAATTACAACTTTTAAGCAGTTGCAAACAAAAACGCATGTTGGTGAGTACAGTGTTTAGACAGCCAGTTTAGAATTATTGGTATGCTTCAGAAAGCATAACCTGACAACTGGAATGTGATAACCAACCTGTGTCCCTGGATAAAATATCATCTCTTCCTCTCCTCCTCAGTTTAAAAACATTACCTAACTTTAGGCAAAACATTTTCTCCATTTCTTGAGACAGAATTGTTTTGTGTGCACACCTCTCTCATTCTGATTCAGAATGCTCATTCTAGGCTGCATTCTAAATGTTTCAAGTAATTTGTCACGAGTCCTAGACAAACCAACATAGGCTATGCATTCTTGAAATCACTAACCAATGCATAGTCACATTTTTCGCCTGGACACCGCGGGGCAAAGTAAAGTTCGCACTTCACCTACTCATTCATTTTGCGGGTAGTCTGTATTTAATTAATAGCACAAAACAGCATCAAAAGTGTTAGCGGAATAGTGGATTTGCTGTCGTGCTATTTTTGGTCAAAATTGCGGATGCAAGTGCATGCCTGCATCCCAGCTTTCAGTGCCTGACACCTGCACTTGACTTACCCGTCTGCGGTAACAGCCACGACCATCGCTTCATTTGGCAAAGCGAACTTACTCAATGCACCGTCCTACCACATGTGATAGCAAGCCAATCTACAAGGAAATCCTTTTTCCATCATGAGGCTGGGAATCGTCCTGAACATGAGCTCTAACTTCCATCGCAACATCATTTCTTGTGTTATCGTTCTTGGGTGTTAATTCAGATTTTTTGTGTGCTGGTCCTGAGAAATATGATGCTATCACATTTTAAATTTTACCTCTGGGTCAGCCAAGTTCCCACATGAAAATGTTACAATGTTTTATATTGTGTTCGGTGCTGTTCAAAAACATTAGGTGTAGAAGCCTTAGATAGCATAGGCTACACTCTCTTACATACAGTCTATGACAGATATTATGGGCCTATGTTTTTAGATAGTTAGATTTTAAGAAACATTGCATTATGTTGCAGTTATGTTGCATTATACGTCATGAAGGGGGGGGGGGTAGTCTTTGTCCAGACCATAGATAAAAATAATTTAGCAGAGTAAAAAGAGTTCTTTGACTTAACCAGTTAACAGGTTAACACCGAACAAGGGAAAACTTGGCCATTAGGTGGGCGGTTCCTTGTCCTGCGCGAAGTCGTCTGACGTCACATGCCCATTCCCAATTGGCTCACCGCATGGCCAATCGGCTAACCCCAACCTTAACCCTGTGCCCAATCAGTTAAACCTAACTTTAATGCCAATCACCTAACCCTGTGACCAGTTACCTAACTTCAGTTACCCTCACACATGCAGTTCATCCCCATAAATGAGAAGTTTGATGTGAATCAATCCACAGCCTTTTTGTTCAAAGTCACAGAGTGCTGTTGGTAGGAAAAAGGACTAGAACATTTAATGCAACATACCGTAATGTAATGACCTGCTAGCTGACACTAACTCAATGGGGCATAGAAAGTACCTTTCCGTTTCACTTCTCGATGCACCATTCAGTTACTGGGTTGGTGAATATTGGGTTGGATTAGTAGGAGTGGTATGCTACTGGCAAGGATTGGGTTAGATTACGGGTAGGGTTATGTGATGATTTTGTTCTTGTGTTGTTAGGATTGGGTTGTGTTGTTATGTATGGGTTTATGGTATGCTGCTGTTTGGGTTGGTAGAGATTGGGTCAAGATTAGAGTTTAGGGGTTGAAGTTATGATTAGGTTCTTGTGTTGTTAGGATTGCGTTAGATTAGGGTTAGGGGTTATGTTATGATTCGTTCTTGTGTTGTTATGATTGTGTTAGATTAGAGTTAGGGTTATGTTGTGATTTTGATCTTGTGGTGTTGTCCACAGGAGGAGGAGATGTCCAATTTTCCCGAGAACCTGGACGACTTTGTCACACTTGACGAGTTGGACTCTGGCACCGACATGATTGGTAGGCACCTCCATGTTTCCATGGCAACCTCACAGCTCCATGTCTCCATGGCAACCACTATACAGTCCCGATGAAACACGTCAGGTCTTAATCAGTTTCACTTAAAACATTTACGTCTAAATCAGATCTGTTGGTCTGAATAAAATTTGCTGGACTAAAATGAATTTGTTAGCTGTGAAATGTAAATTTATTCCTCTCTTATTTTCCTCTCCTCTTGTCATCCCCGTTTTCAGAAACAAATGACTTTCAGGTGAGTTCATCAATCATCTATACATGGTTTGAAGTGGAATGCAAGTGTAGCAGTTTTATGTTGAAAGAGGTGGCGGTCGTACAGTAATTGTGTAGTACTGTGTGTTATTGAGTCATATTGTGTGTGTGTGTGTGTGTGTGTGCGCCTGCATGTGAG
>CM050214.1:8947706-8960206 GCA_027475355.1 Coilia nasus
CACCAACACAGACTAGGACTCCCTCCAACCAACTGGGCTCTGCAAAAGCACGCGTGTGTGTGAACCTAATATCACTGCTGTGGCAATACTGTACACACACAGGCTGTTTTGTTATTCATAGGTAAATGATAGGTTAACAATGTGTTATGTCTATAGTATTTTTTCATGCTGTTCCACTGTCAGCCAGTTTACTTAGTTTCTCTCTGACCCTCCTTCCCCCCCAACACACACACTCTCTACACATAGATGGAGGTTTTGTGTGTTGGATGTAGTGAATTGCCTCACACACAGAGGTACACACACATACACAGACACACACACATTCTGGTATGAGAGTGTCCAGTGCTCAAATAAACATTCCATTTGTGTGTGTGTGCAGTGTTAGAATACCTGCGCAAAGCAAAGCGGTGTGTGTGTGTGTGTGTGTGTGTGTGTGTGTGTGTGTGTGTGTGTGTGTGTGTGTGTGTGTGTGTGTGTGTGTAAGAAGCGAAATGGCGAGATCTAGAGGACTGTCATCGGAGGGATAAGTTCATGGAGGGGGTTGAGAGATAAAAGGTGTGTGTGTGTGTAAAAAAGCGAATGTATAGTGTGGGGTTACTTGTTTTTGTTTAATTTTCTGTTCTTGTACACTTGTCTTTCTCCGCTTGCATGGACAGGCAGTCTGACTGTAAAGAGTGTGTGTGCTGTGAGGTGTGAGAGGGGTTAGGGTCTGGTGTGTGTGTGTATGTGTGTGTGTGTGTGTGATGATGATGATGGAAGTAGACTGTCTCACATGAACACCTTCTGCTGAAGTAGTCAGCTCTCTTGTTTGTTTTTGTTGTCCTGCGGAGTCTTTAGTTGTTTTTATTTGTTTGCATCTTTTTTTGTTTTTCAGTTTGATTTCCAGTTCTCTTGTGTGTAGTGTTTTTAGGAATGGACTCTTCTCGTCATCTTTAAAAACACCTGATTCAACAGCAGTTTGCTGCAGGTTTATCTTTAAAAACACCTGATTCAATTGCAGTCCGCTGCAATCTCATCTTTAAAAACACCTGATTCAGTAGTAATCTGCTGCAATTTCGTCTTTAAAAACACCTGATTCAATAGCAATCCACTGCAATCTCATCTTTAAAAACACTTTTTTCAGTAGAGGTCCGTTGCAATGTCTAGGCTCATCCTAAACATCTATTAATTGCTCTGTGAACATGTGTTTATAAACATGGTCAAATAAACATGTGTTAATAAGCATGTTATTAAGTGTGTTATTAAACGTGGCAGAGAGAGAGAGAAACATCTACTGCCCCAGGGTGTGTGTGTGTGTGTGTGTGTGTGTGTGTGTGTGTGTGTGTGTGTGTGTGTGTGTGTGTGTGTGTGTGTGTGTGTGTGTGTGTGAGAGAGAGAGAGAGAGAGAGAGAGAGAGAGAGAGAGAGAGAGAGAGAGAGAGAGAGAGAGAGAGAGAGAGAGAGAGAGAGAGAGAGAGAGAGAGAGAACCTGTACAGGGGTGTGTGTGAGAGAGAGACAGTGCTCCTGTCCCAAGATGTGTGTGTGTGTGAGAGAGAGAGAGAGCTCCTGTTCCAAGGTCTGTGTGTATGTGTGTGTGTGTGAGAGAGAGAGTGCGCTCCTGTCCCAAGGTCTGTGTATGTGTGTGAGAGAGAGAAACATCTACTGTCTCAGGGTGTGTGTGTGTGAGAGGGAGAGAACCTGTACAAGGGTGCGTGTGAGAGAGAGACAGCGCTCCTGTCCCAAGGTGTGTGTGTGTGAGAGAGAGAGAGCTCCTGTTCCAAGGTCTGTGTGTGTGTGTGTGTGTGTGTGTGAGAGAGAGTGCGCTCCTGTCCCAAGGTCAGTGTGTGTGTGTGTGTGAGAGAGAGAGAAAGAGAGCTTCTGTCTGGTCTGTGTGGCAGTCTAAATGGGCTCCACTGCAGGTGTGAGAAGAAAAGCAGTCTCCTTTTCAGAATGTGTGTGAGTGAAGCCATCTCCTCTTTAGAAGTGTGTGTGTGTGTGAGAGAGAAAATACGTCTCTTCTTTAGAAGTGTGTAAGTGGCGACCTGGCAAGCAGCGCTGGAACCTTCACCGCCTGTGTGTGTGTGTGTGTGGGGCTGTGTGTCTGTGTGGGCAGGTTGAAGCGAGAGGATGAGGTGACAGTCTTGTATGTTTGGGTGACGTAAGTCAGTGTGTTGTCATGGTAATGCCTTGTTGGCCTAAAGATTGCATAGAGGAGGAGTCACTCTGCTGATTTGTACTTTTGTTGTGTGTCTGCAACCTGTGTGTGAATGTGTATGTGAGCATGTCCCTGTGTGTGTGTACTTTTGTGTTGTGTCTGCAACCCTTGATTATGTCTGTGTGGGGTGTATGTCTGTCCTTGTGTGTGTATGTGTGTTTGTATCTGTGTGTATATGTCAGTGTGTCCATCTGTGTAGTTTGAATAGCTGTGCTGTTTGTGTACGTAGATATGTGTCGGTGTGTGTGTGTGTATATGTATGTCTGTCTGTCTGTGCATAATGTGTTTGTGTCTGAGTATGTTTGCTTTGTTTGGGCAGACAGAGGGTGGAGGGTGCAGTCGACTATTATTCAGAGGTGCTGTATGTAGGATAGCCACCAGGTGGCAGTAATACTTTAGTGCATAAAAGTGCAGTCAAGAGTTTTACCAGTTGACTGCATAAGGTCTCCTCTTAGCAGGGGTGTGTGTGTCTGAGTGAGTCACATAGGGCTAATGGTAACAAACCAATTAATAAAACCTCACTTTCTCACTCATCCCTACACACACACATACTCTCACTCAGTCACATGAAGGCCTCATGGGTGGTACCATGCTCAGTGTATGTGTATGTGTGTCTGGGGATGGTACCATGCTAAGGGTACTTCAGTGGCACTTCTGGGTGGATTTGAACCTTCAACCCTCCTGTCCGGTAAGTCGTTGGCCTCCGGTCACAGGTCGGTTAGCTTATCCGCCTGACCCCATCATTGCCCAGCATGGCAATGTGCCCCTCCCTATCCTAATCCCACTCCTACAGTGAAACCTGTTATAACTAAGATGGGGTGTGTGAAGAGATGTTGTATTTAAAGTGCACGTCCTGGAACATATTAAGACAACAATATGAGCTAAACATGAGACACTGAACACATTGACCATAGAACATTTATCCACCTGGGCCTATATTTACAAAGAATCTTAAGACTAAAAGTATCTGCTAACTGCCCAATGCAGTAGAACTTATCAACAGTGGGCATCAGTCAACATTCAGACTCTTATTTTTGTGGGCAAAGAGTAATTCAGAGAGCATTTTAACACTGAATGTGTCTAGCTGAGAGGATTCTTGACTCCCCAGTTCACAAATGACGTGAGAGCAGCACTTTGTATTGTTTTGCTTAGATTTGTTTGAGATATGCATACTGTCCCTTTCAGGAGCTCTGTGTCACAAGGCAACAGTTGTTTCTAGGGGATACAGTAACATCAACAGCCAAAGTCATTTTTGAAATGTAAATGAAATAGAATGATTTGTTAATCAAATTCAATGATGTACTGTGCATGCAAATGAGTCTTAAAGCTCCCTTTTCAAAATGTTGCAAATATACTGTCAGCCAACATTGTCTTCCATTTTGCTTTTATATGTAGCCTAGTCTTAGTGATAAGATAGAATTGTGGAGTATCTTGCTCTGTAGGTTACCTTAGTCCATTGTGTCCATCATTTACACACCTCACACATCTTCAGACATACACATCTCTGGTAGGAGACATTACACACACAGCACACACAGCCTACTGGAGGCATGAAGTTACTTAAGTCCCACATCTTTACCCACCCTGTTGGACCCATAGACTGTATGGTTAGAAAGCGATGTCAAGGTTAGTGGATGCATGAGTCGGACAAAGAGACAAAGTGTTGTCATGACAACAGCTTTTATTGACTAAAAGCAGGAAGAAGAGCTTAAACAGGGAGAAACACTTTCATGGAAATGTTGACACATTTAAAAAAAAATGTCTTTCAGAATGATTTGTTGCTATCAGAAGCAGTATCTTAAAAGTTTCATACAAACATTTTGGTACAGGTTTAACCTAAACTCCACAGGAAAAAAAATGTATGTTGCAGTGTGCATTTGTGGCTTGTGGTCTCTGTGTGCTGTGCTTTGCACTCCTGTGGCACTAAGAGGAGAGTCAGGCAAGTGTAAAGAAAGCAGTGAACATAAAGGCACAAAGGAGTGGACCAGGGGAACTGAGGTTTGTACAAATTCAACCCCTAAACACTAACCCTAACCCTAAGCCAGACACAAGACCTTAGCTCCCCCCTTGTCCTCTTTCCCCTCGCTCAGATGACCTTATCAGGTGATTCTCAGTTCTGACCTTGCAGCTGTCTACAAACATGAAGTCGTACAAATAGTTAAAGGAGAAAGTTGTGATGGCTTGTAGCTTTTTAAGGCCCTGATCACACAGGATGTGAATTGCAGGTTGAAAAATGTGAGGTGTGCCACAATATGTTTTATTTTAAATCCCTTCACTCGGAGTGCTTCTGTGTTGTTCTGTGGTTGCTATGCAACTGCTGTACCTGGTCAGACAGAGTGGATTGAGGCAGGTAGTACTCCAGAACAGACATATCCGATTGGACGACAGGAAAAAAATTTTTGATTGATTTGGAGGGTTTTTCAGGGAGCTATTTTTTTAAACTGTGGAAGCATTAAAGGCTTAGCAAAGGTGTTTAAAATGCGAGGCACCCGGATCACTCACACACACACACACACACACACGTACAGAGTGCTCAAACACAGATTAGACACACAGCGCTCAAAATGTGTCCTGCCATTTGAAAATAACAGACAAAAGGCACATAACCTAACCTTAACCCTTTCTTGCTGCAAACAAATGCATCCTTTTGTGATCGGGGCCTAGGAAATGCCTGCCAGACGGAAAGAGATGTTGCATCATAAGACACCAGAACACCAAAAGACTGAAATCACTGACATGTTGAGCATATACTGGCAGAGGAGGAGAGGGAGAGAACACACGCTAACAGGATGCCAAGCACCAGGGACTTCTGGGAAGGTTTGGGGTAATATGTACACACACACACACACACACACACGCACACGCACAAAGACATGATCAGAGCATGGCCTGTGTCCAGTGGCTTGATTCTGATTGATGGCATCTACCAGTCAAAACAGCAGCACATCCCTGTAAGCCTAACCCTCCAAACCTTCCAAAACACAGCACACCCCCTTTGCTAATCCAGGCCCTCACTGTATGCTGTACAGGCAGTCACTTCAACCTCAACCCCCACCACCCTCCTATCCTAACCCCAACCAGCACCCAAACCCCTAACCCCCACCACCCTCCTAAGCTAACCCCAACCAGCAACCGAACCCCTAACCCCCACCACCCTCCTACCCTAAACCCTATACCATCCTCCTACCCTAGCCCCACCAGCATCCAACCCTAACCCCAACCAGCACTCACCCCTGACCCCCACCAGCAACCCAACCACTAAGCCTCCTATCCTTACACCCACCACCCTCCTACCCTAAGCCCCACCACCCTCCTACCCTAAACCCTATACCACCCTCCCACCCTAACCCCAACCAGCACCCAACCCTTACCCCCACCAGCAATTCAACCCCCACCCTCACCAGCCTTCTACCCAAACTTCCACCCCCACCCCAACCTCCATCAGCCCCAAACACCCAACTCCAACCCCAACCAGCCTCAAACACCCAACCCCAACTTCCATCAATGCCTGAAACACCCAACCCCACCCTCCATCAGTGCTCTGGTAGTCTCCCCCGCGTGCTGCTCTGACTCTCCTGTTACTCAGTGGTGAAGAAAATCCCTTTTAGTCAAAAAGCTGGAGCTCTTCATGTGGTGTCCAGCACACCAGATGTGATGTCAGTATTTTACAGTGCCATGGACATGTGCAAAATGATTTGTCATCCTAGCCTAGTACTGATTATTAGAATTTCGGCATTTCATTAAGTCTTCTCATTCTCCAAAAAAGGTACAATTCATGCAATTACTGTTCCCACAGAAATGTCTACGCAAACATACAAATACTTATTTTTTGAAGGTGCATTCCTGTGGTCTTGGGCAGTATTGATCAGATGTGTTGGTATCAGACTAAACGATCATTTACATTGCAACCATTTTTGAATGTCCGTAAGATGGCCATGGACTGCTTTCTGATGTTGTTAAATTAGAGTCACCGATATACCCTGGCAGCGTGGTAAACAGTTTCTTTATGCTTCAGTCCTAATTTGGCACTCAAGTGAAGCGTAAACACTGTCTCGTATCATTGATACTTCATGTCATAAAGCGTTACCACTGCACTGCACTATGTCCAACACTCCCCATACTGATAATCGTTCTGTTCCAACAGGACAAGAGCGTGTATGTGTAGGACATGAGGGTGAATCCAAAGGACATTAAGGTGTATCTGCAGGACATGAGAGTGTATCTGTAGGACATAAGGGTGTATCTGTAGGATATGAGGACTCACCTCTAGGACATGAGGATGTATCTGAAGGACATGAGGGTGTATCTGTAGGACATGAGGGTGTATCTGTAGGACATAAGGGTGTATCTGTAGGACATGAGGGTGTATCTGTAGGATATGAGCACTCATCTCTGGGACATGAGAATGTATCTGAAGGACATGGGTGTGTATCTGTAGGACTTGAGGGTGTAGCCAAAGGACATAAGAATGTATCTGTAGGACATGAGGGTGTATCTGTAGGACATGAGGGTGTATCCAAAGGACATGAGGGTGTATCCAAAGGACACGAGGGTGTATCCAAAGGACATGAGTACTCATCTATAGGACTTGAGGATCTGTAAGACATGAGGATGTATCTGAAGGACATAAGTGTGTATCTGTAGGACATGAGGGCCTGTAGGACATGAGGGGCTATTTACAAGGTACACAGGGAACATACAGAATTCAAATTTTCAAACGTGTCAAATCTGTCACCTAAGTTCAGCACAGACTTTGGCTTTTACAAAATTTTTTAACCCTTTGCATATTTGAATGTGCTCAACAAAAGCACCTAAAAGTGACCGACATGTTTGTATAAATATGCAACTATTTCATCAAACAGTTTGAGAAAAAAATATCCAAATCGACATTCAATGCATATTTTTATCTTTTGTCCATGGTCTGTGCTGGCTATACTGGGTGTGGTAGAACAGTGCAATCCCCAGCCCTACCTCATGAGGGCGCACTATGTTTGAGGGCATGGGCCATCTTATGCCTGTGGTCAGGGGCACCGCTAGAAATTGTGGGCCCTCTGAAAAGAAGGTGGTTTTGGGCCCCTACCCTAACCAACCATCCCTCTGTGGGCCCCGGTGAAGCCTCTACTGGGCCCCAGTTCCAATAAAATCTCCTACTGGACTCTTGACTTTGGCGCTTAAATTAATTAATTAACTAATTAACTAATTAATTAATTACTGGAGCTTAGACCAGTCTGTTTACACCAGGGTGCATTCTGCCTTTGCTGTTCAAGCAGTGAGCTCTACCCAGCCCATCATGCACGCAGGTCGGACACTTTAGGGGAGTTTGTGCAAGTTTTCTTTTTCTTTTTCTTTCTTATGGTTTTGTGTCCTGCAAAGTGAGTGTTACCATGACTGTACATCATATTTACACAAGCATAGGAAAAGCTTCTCGTCTGTAGCTAAAACAGCCTGCCACCAAAAGACAGGTGTGTGCTCTGGTGCTGTCCGAGTCAACCCTAAGGAACCCTAAAGAACCATAAGGAACCCTAAGGACCCTGGGGAACCCTTACATCTGCAGGGGTCCTCGCAGTGAGCTGCATAAATCACCAACAGACTTCTCATCACGGCAGACAAACTGAGTCCGCAAAAAGAAGGATATTATCATCAAATTCCTGAACCATTTCTTAGTAATGTGCTTTTCCATGTGCCGTTTACCGTCGCACCTATGCGTTACCTTGCTACAGTCACTGTCATGGCGTCTTACGTGAAGGTCAGAGGTCAACCCTAGGCTCTAGTCAGGTCATGCTATCCTATGATGCAGAAAGGGACTTAAAGGGAGAGGTTAGGTGTGAATCAATCCATAGCCCTTTAGTTCGAGGTCGCAGAGTGCTCTCTGTTGGAAAAAGAACAAGAAAATTTGATACAACATGGACCAAATAATCAACTGGTAGCTAACATAGGGAAATTTTTATGCCCCATTCAGTTGCTGTTAGCTGCCAGTTCATTATTTGGTCTACGTTGCATCAAATTTTCTCATTCTTTTTCTAACAGACAGCACTCATTGACCTCAAACAACAGGGCTATGGACTGATTCAAACCAAACTTTTCCTTTAATGGTTTTGGAGACCCTGTCTGTTCACACTGCTTCTAATAGGATGAGAATGAGATGAGGGCGACTCTTATGAGGGGTGGCCAACATTCCAAAGCAAGACGTAAAGGTGAACACACTACCATTACTAAGACAGGCGCAACAGGTCAACAGGAAGTGACATTCTAAGTGACAGGAAGTGACCACACAAGGCCCAAACACTGCTCGGGGGGGAGGGGAGGGCACGTCACTTTGTCTCGTTACAAAAGGTTAGTTACAAAAGCCTTTTCTTAACAACAACAATTATAATAATAAATTCTGAGTGAGGATTAATTTTAAAAAACAACCCTTAAGGGTGTAATAAAGTTACAAAATCATTGTTAAAATGTCTTCAAATTCAGGCATGTGTGACCCAGCTCACCATGGCTCAAGGTTTGTGGCTTTAAATCGTTACAAAAGTGAGCACCATGGAGGCTGGTACTAAATCTGCGGTCTCTGGGCTTTTAGTAAGAAAAAGAAAAGACCTGAAGACTTTAAGGAGCCCAGGTGAGTGTTTAAGAAGAACGAAAGACAGTCTGGTAAAATAAGTAAAAACATCCTTGAAAAGACTAAGGAAACACTTGTTAGAGACGTTAGAAGAGTAAAGTGGTTGTGTGTGTGTGTGTGTGTGTGTGTGAGAGAGAGAGAGAGAGAGAGAGAAGAGTGTTAGTGTGTGTGTATGTGTATGTGTGAGAGAGAGAGTTTGTGTGTGTGTGTGTGTGTGTGTATGTGGTGTATGTGTGTGAGAGAGAGAGAGAGAGAGAGAGAGAGAGTGTGTGTGTGTGTGTGTGTGTTGTTCTACTGTAGAAACCGACTGTGTTTGTAATGGCAGTGATAATATATGCCCTGCATATATTTCACATAATGAAATGAACAACAAAAGAGACATTCAAAAGTATAATTTACAAAGTATCAGCGTGTGTGTGTGTGTGTAATATCATGTGTTGATGTGTGTGTGTGTGTGTGTGCAATTTAATACCTTTACGTTTGGGTAATAAGATGGCCAGATGGCCAGAGTGTGTGTGTGTATGCGTAAGATTACCAGTGTGTGTGTGTAAAATGGGCAGAGTAAGATAAGGAGCAATATGCTGGTGCTGATGCTGCCTCTCCCCTCTCCTGGTGTGTGACCATGGCAACAGAGTGATGAGGGAGGCTGCAGACACAGACGAGCATCGGGGGGTGGGTGGGGGTTTCGGGGGGGGGGGGGTGGTTGGTCCAGGACGGGGGTGGTGTTGTAGGTGGTGGTGGTGGGGAAGGGGTGTTGCAGGTGGGGGGGGGGGGGGGGGCGGTGTTGCAAGTGGAGTGGGTGGGGGGGCCTCTACACAGACTCCCCCAGAGAGTCCTCATCCTCCAGAGACAGCGGCAGGTACAGGTCCTGCAGAGAGAGAGAGAGGGAAGAGAGGAAATAGGATGGTGATTGAGAGAGAGGAAGAGTGAGACAGAGAGAAAGAGAGAGTGTGAGACAGATAGGGAGAGACAGAGAAAGGAAGAGACAGAGAGAGAAGGAAGGAAAGAGAGAACGAGGGAAATAGAGAGGAGGAGAGGGAGAGAAAGTGGAGTCACAATTAGTGACTAGATCGTGTAGAGATAGGGAACACAGGTGGCCTTCCTTATTCAGGTGCAGGGGCCACAGGTGGCCGTCCTTATTCAGAAGCAGGGGCCACAGTTGGACTTCCTGATTCAGGTGTGGGGGAGACTCCGCCTTCCTTATTCAGTTGGTGACTTATATTGGAGTTTGAGTTATAGGCCACATTACCTACCGTGGAGGTATTATAATAACTGGAGAAAGTGAGGAAGTCCCTCCCATTTTTAAGTTTCAAAATGGAGTTTTATCAGGCTCATTTCTTCTCCCATTTTAATTAGGCAGTTAAGTGTCACGTTACTGGTTTGACGTTAGGTAGAGCAGAAAGCTGTATCGGTTGACATGGAGTGTGTGGTGGAAGGCTCAGCCTCTCTGAGAGTGGTGGCATGTTATCATTTCATTACACTTAGCTGACGCTCTTATCCTGAGCGACTTACAGTTACTTCAGGTGTCCAGTCCCTGGGGTTAGATGCTTTGCTCAAGAACAACTCCCTAACCATTAGGCCACAGCTTCCCATGTGTGTGTGTGCGTGGCCTCTAGGGGGTGTGGTGGCATGATTTGGTGTCACCTCCAGGGGGTGTGGTGGTGTGTGTGGGGCCTCTAAGGGTGTGGTGGCATGACCTGGTACCTTCTGCTTGCGTGAGCTGCCAGGGCTGGTGGGGGTGGAGATGGGAGACTGTTTGGAGATCGGGGTGGACAGCTGGCTGCTGGAGCCTGTACCATTAGCTAGGAGATGGAGAGGGAGAGAGAGAGAGAGAGAGGCAGAGAGGGAGAGAGAGAGAGGGGGAGGAAAGGAGGGAGAGAGGGAGAGGGAAGGAGGGAGAGAGTGGGAGAAAGAGAATAAGGGAAAGAGAAAAGGATAGAGAGAGAAGGGGGGAAAGAGAGGGGGGAAGGAGAGAGCGGGGAAGAGAAGGACAGAGGGAGAAAGTGAGAGAATTAGAGAGTGGGAGGGAGGGACAGAGCAGGGGGGAGAGAGAGAGGAGGAGAGAGGAAGGGAAAAAGAAGGAAAGAGAGAAAGAGAGGGAGGGAGAGGGGGAAGGAGGAGGAGAGAAGGAGAGAGGGAGAGAGAGAGAAGTAGAGGGAGGGAGAGAGAGAGAAGTAGAGAGGGAGAGAGAGAGGTGGAGAAGTGTTCTTAGCATGGGCCGCACATCCAATCACGTCATCACATCTCACATGGACATGATCCCATCCAATCACATCTCACATTTACACTTACAGGAAGTCACTTAAGCATCTAGTAAAGCAAACCAAACAGCATCTTGTACTAGTACTCATATTACGACAATAGTGTGATGTGTCAGTATTGGTCTCCATTCTTACCTCTGATCAATGCAGAGAATGCACATGCGCACCTTCAATACTCTATGTCTATCATAATAGCATTACCCAGCCCTAGAGGAGCTGTGTAAGGTACTCTTCCAGCCTTAGAAAACACTGGCAATAGAAACAGCAGTGACTTCATTTTTGGACTTGCTATAATGTGTGGTTCTTGTGTGATTTGGTTTGTGGTCTTGGTTTGTGATTTGCTTTTACTCCCTAAAGCTCATGTTATTGTAAGTGTCACCATAAATGTGGGTTTATTTATGTGTGTTTGTGCTGCTGACCCTGCTGTGAGTCTCTAATAAATATTGAATTGAATTAAATTGAATTAAATATATGTCTTTTACCACACACACACATTGCACACACGCACAGACTCTCTCAAGCTTGCACGCATGCACATGCATGTCCTTACACGCAAACACACACACACACACACACACACACACACACACACACACACACACACACACACACACACACACACACACACAGGTTGTTCTGAGAGGAGAGTACTATAAATACAAAAACAAACAAAATGCTATTTACTAATGAAACACACAGGATACTAGTTACTAATCAAACACACACACACACACACACACACACACACACACACACACATACACAAAAGATGCTAGTCATAATAAAGATGAAAGAGGGTGCGCACATCCAGTCACAGGTGCTACACAAGTGTAGCAAGTATTTTACAAGAGGTGGTCTGCACACTGTTTTGCTACACAGAAAGTTTCTATTTAAAAAAAACAAAGAATGCTAGTTACTAGTCAAACACACAGGATGCTAATCACACACATACAGATGGAGTAAAATTGTATGGATGGGAAATCTAGTCAAAACACAAACACAAATGTTAGTCACAAATATTTTTAATTATTAAATATTCATTTTCATTTCAAATAGAAATTATGTTTTCCACAAAAATGTACAACAAAAGTCAGAAAACTCAAAAAAACAACAAAATCCATGACAAACACAATTTCAAACAACAACAAGACTCATGAAAAAGTTAAAACCTTGAATGGATGAAAAACTGACAGACACATACAGCTTGGACGGATGATTGACAACTGATGGAGATGGACATGGCATGCATGTGATGATCATGTGTGTGATTATGGAGCTGTGATGACAGAGCTACAGTTATGTAACTGTGGTCATGTGACTGTGGCAGCTGCTAAGTCGAGCCTGTGCTTCCCTAAACCTCTGGTCTAGGGTGCTACCCGTAGGCCTTGATGTGGGAATGGGGTAGGGGTTGGGTGGCGGGGGAGTGTCTGTGGGA
>CM050214.1:8975206-8982706 GCA_027475355.1 Coilia nasus
TGTGGTGCTGAAGGTTGATGCATGTAAGTGTGTAAGTGTGATTGGTCCTTACTTTGGTGAATACACACATGCTCTCCCACACACACTTACACTCACACACACACACACACACACTTACAAACACACACACATGCTCTCACACACAGACAAACACACACTCTCATACACAGATGTTGTCACGCACTCACTCACTCACACACACACACATGCTCTCCCACACACATGCTCTCCCACACACACACACACACACCTTCCTCCAGTTCGTCCAGGCTGGTGACCTTGCGTGCGCCGTCCACGGTGAAGATGTAGCGCACGCCCTGCGGCAGGTTAGCGTGGTCGCTCAGCGAGCGCGTCAGGTCGGCCAGCAGCGCCTCGAACGTGCGGAAGCGCTCGGCCGCCACCGCGTACACGATGCCCTTGAAGTAGCGGTCGCCGTTGCGGTAGAAGCGCACCTTCTTGGCGCGGCGCTCGCTGGTCAGCGTGGCCAATGTGCGCGTGCGGTAGAAGGAGCAGTGCGCCGAGTGGGTGGGGCTCGGCAAGCCGTTAGCGCGACCGCTAAAGCTGAAGGAGCTAGCGCCAGGCTTGCGTGACGACGATGTCTTCTTGTCGCGCTCGTCGAAAATGCCGTCGGTCGGGGTCGGGGAGGGGGAGGAGGAGGGCGGGGGCGGGGACACGGCGCTGTCCAGGTTGAGCTCCATGGCAACAGAGGGGAGGTGGTGTACGCTGGTGCTTCCTTAGCGGTTAGCGGCTAATGGGTGGTGTTTTCTGACAGTGGTCTGCAGTGGAGAAAGAGAGAGAGAGAGAGAGAGAGAGAGCGAGAGACAAATAGAAAGAAAGAGCATGAGAGAGAGAGAGAGAGAGAGAGAGAGAGAGAGAGAGACAGGCAAAAAGAGATACAGAAAGAGGGAAAGAAAGAACACCAGTTGCAAGCAAATTAATGACAGAATAAACAACAACATCAATAAACAACAAGATCTTAAAGCAACAGTAAGTAGTTTTCCTCTTCGGTCACCCTACAGGTTGGAAGCAGAATTGTCTCTCATTTGAACTACTAACGGCCCACTCCTCCAAACTTACTTAATGCAGTTACAGCCCATGAAGGGTGGCAAAGCGAATTCAGAAGTGGCTTTCACTCTGTTACAAGTTGATGAACCACTGAAACAACTGGAAACATTATTTTCAGGTTGAAAAAACTACTCCGTGTTGCTTTAAGACTGTTTGAAAACATCAGGCGTAGCCTACCTCACCTGACCTGGGTGACCACAACATCAATCTTTGCACATGTAAGACATCTATCTCACAAATGGAGACTGGTAAGCAGCATTCCATTAGATGCAGGTGCAGGAAGCATCACCCAGCTGAAGGGCTGCTTCAAAGGCTTTCTGAGAGGGGTTGGTCTGATGACCTGGGAAGCAATGATAATGATTGGGTGCGGACTTTGTTTATTAAAAACAATAAAGGAGGTGTCAAAACAGAACGTCATGTGTAACAGTACAAATAGTGTCTCAAGACAGTGTTGCATTTTCTATTTGTGGTAACATTAGTCAGTTAAGGGGTCATAGCATGGAAAACCAGTTTCATCTTGTGTTTGTTGTCATGACCCTGTCTGGTTGCTGGGGCTGCCCGCAGTCTGGCTTTTGTCTCTTTTTGTGTCACCGGTCTCTTGTAGGCCCTGAGTGTTGCAGGTGTGTGGAACCCAGCTCCAGTTATTTCCTGGTCCGGGTGTTCCTTAAAAGGGGGCCTGGTGTGGCCTCCTTTTGCCTTGGCCACCGGCACCTGTGCTTTTTTGGACTCCAACTCTCCAGTCGTATTTTTGTTTTGTTGTTTTGGAACACATGACTGATTGCCCTACGTTCTTATTTCTTAAGATTTCATTTATACTGGCTGCACTCACCGTAGGTACTTACTTTAACTGATTTAATAAATGTATCTTTGATTATTGTACTCAAGTCTGGTCTCTCTTCTATGTTGCGTTTGCCTGGAGCCATGCACTCGTAACACTTTAAACTGGACAGGTTGTGCGTGGCTATGGAGCTGTCATTAATGTGAAATATGGTTGTTCTCTCCTTCCTATGTTAATCTCAAATGTATAAATAGCTGAAAAAGGGTGGAGTTAGAACAAAGAAGGGTTGTGATGTCATATCTGCAAAACCAACTACAGTTCAACTGTGGTTGGCAAAAGAGGGCGCCATTTAGCCTAAATAAATCATTTTTAATCCCCAGTCTAAATTCAAGATGTTATTGGGCTTTTGAAATTGCATTTGCTCTTAAAAGTTGAATGCATTTTGTTTGAACATCAGTACTCCATTTATTTATCCTATGGCCACCTTTAAATTGTGATTCTGTTGCTACCAAAACATCCAACTAAAGTGAATAAGGTACAGGGACAGTCCCCCTGGAGCAACGTGGGGTTAGATGCCTTACAGTGATGGGGTACAGGGACAGTCCCCCTGGAGCAATGTGGGGTTAGATGCCTTGCTTGACGCTCCGATCCTGAGACCAACTCCCGAGACCATTAAGCCACAGGGTTTAAAGGGTTAAATGGTTGGATTTCTACCTGTTGAGCAGGTGTAGCTGAATCACTTCATTAATGCCATGCATGGTAATACTCACAATTATTTGTGCTCTCATGTACAAATGACCCATACGCAGCATAATCATCGCACTAGGCCAAGGGTTTGATCTGACCCGGACAAACACACACACAAAACAAACACACACACACATTTTACACTAATATTTACACTATGACTCTTTGACTAACAAATGAATGTGCCTTTGATCCTGATACACATACACATACACACACACACACTCACATACACACATTCTCACACACATAGACGTGATGTTCTCTGTAGGCTACTTCAGAAAGTGTAAGAAGAGGAACAAATGTCCTTTATCCCTATCTCCCTCTCCCTCTCCCTTTCTCATCCTTGTGTTTCATTGTATCCCTTTCTTTCTTTCTCTTTAGCTTTCTCTCTCTCTCTCTGTCTCTTTCTGCCTCCTTCCCTTTGCTCTCTCCCTCTCCCCCTCTAGAGAGGATCAGTTTTCTGTAGAAATGAAGAGGACCTCTGCCAATCAATTAGAGACTCACAAGTATCGACTACACACACACACACACTTCTGTGTACACACACACACACACACACACTTCTGTTTGCACACACAAACACACATGCTCGGCCAGGCACACACACACACACACCAAGAGATCAGAAACTTAATTTTCACTGTCCAAGTGAGGTGTGAGTGCCCCGCAGACACACACACACACTCTCTCTCTCTCTCTCTCTCTCTCTGCGTGCGCACACACGCACACAGGCGCGCACGGGCACAGACTCACATGCATGCACACATACGCACACAAACACACACACACACACACGCACACACAGACACACACACACACACACATCTCACCTCCCCAGCCCAACACTAAAGACTGCCCTATCCCACTATTCTAATTCCTTAAACCCTTAAGCATCTTAAGATCTTGAAAACATCTTATCTGCCCCAACACATTCTATTAGCCCAGCATCCTACCCCACTATCTACCCCATCACACACACACTATTACGCCCAAAATACATGCAAGCGAAATGTACAGCTTTCTCTCCGCTTGCTCCGCTTTGAGTGGGCGTGTACCGGCCGTCAGTTGAAGAGATATGAAGTTTAAAAGGTTAAAGAATTCTCAATGGTAATGATTTTTTTTGTTTCTGGCATAGCGATATAATGTTAATCAACAGCACTGTTTCAGATTTTATGTACGTCCATTTTAAAATGTTTATCTCTCCACCTGCTGCCTACCAACTGAAAAGTCATTTCAAACGATGTCATTGGTTAGCGCTCGGCAAACACCACTCCTCATTTGCATAAAGTATAGCAGAGCTCAACTTTTCCGCCCGCCTCGCTGATCTACATCACCAACTGCCACCTCCCCGCTGAAAGAATGGAACGTTCCGCCTCGCCCGCTTGCATGTATTTTGAGCGTTACTCCACCATCCACCCCATACATCTTATCTGCCCCAACACACTCTATTAGCCCACCATCCTACCCCACTATCCACCCCATCACACACACTCTATTACCCCAACACCCCATCACACACACTCCAGTACCCTAACACCCCATAACACACTCTGTTATCCCACCATCCACCCCATCACACACACATTAGTACCCCAACACCCCATCACACACACTCCGTTACCCCACCATCCACCCCATCACACACACTATTACCCCACCATCCACCCCATCACACACACACTAGTACCCCAACACTCCATCACACACACTCTGTTACCCCCAACACCCCATCACACACACTCTGTTACCCCACCATCCACCCCATCACACACACACTAGTAACCCAACACTCCATCACACACACTCTGTTACCCCCAACACCCCATCACACACACTCTGTTACCCCCAACCTCTAGCCATCCATCCATGCATCCCCCTTCTGTCCCACAGCAAGCAGGAAGCTAACACAGAAACCTCCACTCAACCAACCAACACCTCTCTCTTTCTCTCTCTCTCCTACCAACCCATGTACTCTCTGCCTCTCTCTATCTGTCTCTCTCTCTCCCTCCCTCCCTCTCTCTCTCTCTCACACACACACACACATACACACACACGCATGCATACACACACACGCATGCATACACACACACACACACACACACACACACACACACATACATATATATATATATATATATATATATATATCACATCGTGAACACTAAACTGCCTTTCAGCCTACCATGTCAGGCCAGTATTTGTTAGACTGTCTGTCTACCTCTCCCTCCCTCTCTCTCCTTCCCTCTCTTCTTGCCTCTCTCTCTCTCTCTGCCCCTCTCTCTCTCTGCCCCTCTCTCCTTCTCTCTCTCTCTCCCACCACCCATACTCTGTCTCTCACTCTGTCCTGTCCCTCCTTCCCACTCTCTCCTTTCCACCCCCTCCCTCTTTCTCTCTCTCCCTCCACCTCCCCCCCCACCCATCCTCTGTCTCTGTCTCTGTCCTTTCCCTCTGGCCCTTTCTCTCTACTTCTCTCTCCTCCTATCTCCTCTCCCTCTAGCCCTCTCTCTCTCCTTCCCTCTCTCTCTCTACCTCTGTCCTCTCCCTCCAGCCCTCTCTCTCTCCTTCCCTCTCTCTCCCTCTGTCCTCTCCCTCTTTCCATCTCTCTTCTCTTCCCACCCCCTCCCTCTTTCTCTCCCTTCCTCTCATCTCCACCCCCACCCCCCACTCCCCCCTTGGCTGCTGAGGCCACACAGGCTTGGCCACACAGAGGCATCACCATGGAGACCAGACACTCGGGGAGTGAGGACGAGTGTGTTTACCTCTCCTTTTTCTCGCTACCCCACTCTCTCTCTCTCTCTCTCTCCCTCTCTCTTTTCTTTTTACTCTTTCTTCTCAGGGCCCTCTTTCCCTTCTTCTGCCTCTTTCATTTCCTCCGCCTCCCCCTCTATCCATCCTCTGCTCTCTACCGTTTCTATCTATCTCTCTCTCTCTCTCTCTCTCTCTATCTATCTCTCTCTCCGTTCTCCATCTCTCTCTCTCTCTCTGTCTGTCTGAGGAAGTGTAATTGCTCGTTAGAGGTTCTTTTTTGCCCATTGCCTGCCTCTCTGGTCAGACTTGACTGGAGCTATTCAACATTAAGGAGCATTCTCTGATTTTGTGTGTGTGTGTGTGTGTGTGTGTGTGTGTGTGTGTGTGTGTGTGTTACATGCTCCTGTTGCCAAACTCTATTCATAAGAAACATCTGCTGCTTTTTATATACACACACACAAATGTAGATAGACTCTTTAACTTAGACCCAGTAAAATGCACACACACACACACACACACACACACACACGTGCGCACACACACACACACACACACACACAAACACAAATGTAGATAGACTCTTTACCTCAGACCCAATAAAACACGCTCACACACACACACTTACATGTCTGCCCCATATACCCATAAACAAGACCATATTGAAAAGACAACATAGCGGGACCCTCACCACACACTCATTCACTCTGTCACATTCATGTACACACACACTCATTCACTCTGTCACACACACACACACACACATTCACTCTATCACTCTGTCACACATGCACAACAAGCTGTCTGCATTTTTGAAAGCCAATCAATGTTATTGATTACTTAGTATTGCTCAACAGTGGTGACATTTGTTTAAGCGTTATTTGACATCTGTGTGTCTGTGTGTGTGTGTGTGTGTGTGTGTGTGTGTGTGTGCCTACGTGCGTGCAGGCGCTTTAAAGTCAATCATCGCCACAACTCCCAGCCCCCACTTTCACACACACATTATAATGATGTCAGCAGACACACCCCCTCCCTCAACTTGACTACACACAGACCCCCTAACCCACACACACACATACACTTCCACTCCCTCCCCCAATACACACACTCCCACTACACACTACCCCCCCCCCCAACACACACACCCTAACCCTCACACTCAGTCCCACTACGCACCCAACACACCTCATCCTACACACACGCACCCTAACTCTAACACATGCACACTCCCACTACACACTCGAACAGATCCCCTCCTACACACACACACTCCCACTACACATTACCAGATCCCAAACACTACTGACACTACGAGACCCGCCTCAACCTACCAACACATCCACAACCATTCCCAGTACACACTACAAGCCACCCAACACTGCCCCCTACCAGCCTCCCATCAACACTACTTCCACCCCAACGCATCCATACCCATTTCCACTGCCATCCTCACCCCAACACACACACACACAAACACACACACTACCATCCAAATACTGCTTCTGCCCAAAAAATCGCAGGTATGTCACATTGTGAGACTCACTGATGTTCAGTGCCATGCCCGACCTTTCGCTCCAGGAACGATGCTGGTAGTGTGTCCAGTCGTGACAAATTCGGGGCCAAAAGGGGCTGATATTGTGTCATGTGACCAGGCCTTTTAGGGGTCCCTGCTAAGCTAAGTCACGTTTGCCATTTAGTAAACTTGGAGGAAAGCCATCTTAGAAGTGCGCTTGTGTAACGGATGCCAGCCAGCACAGCTCGGCGTAGAACCTGACTAAACCTCCCTCCCCACACCTCTAAAGCATACATTAGAAGTTAATAGTAGAAGTCTTTATTGTCACTATACAAAGTATAGTGAGATGTCGTTTGGAGCAGCAACAACAGATGCATAGAAGACACAGTATATAAGAATATAATTGAAATAGATAAAAATGGCTGGGTAGAGTTAAAAATATGGTGACAGAGCTAATAGCCTAATAGCTTTTAGCTGACTTGGTAGCATGTCTGTCTCCCAAACCAGAGTTGCTGTGAGGTTGCGGGTTTGAGCCTGGGGCTTAAGTCCTCCATTACACTTGCTAGGCCCCATAGAGATTTTGTGGTGAAGAAGGGTTGAGTTTAAACTGACACCAGGGATGTTTGATGTATAAGGGCAATTTGGACTA
>CM050214.1:8987706-8995206 GCA_027475355.1 Coilia nasus
CAATGCTTATATTTTGCATTATAAAAATGATACAGAGTACCAAATGAATTTGTTGTAAAGCTGGAATTCTGTTTTTGATACAAAAGTGAATTTCTCTGGGTACCACTTTGAAAGTGAAAAAAAGACTTATGTCAGGGTAAATTTGGAAAAACAATTATTCCCCTACAAAAACACAGCCAAAAACATTGCAAACAATAGACTTAAATAAAAAAATAGGAAGAGGTCATTAAACTGTGTGAATAGAAATATTTCAAGGTCAAAACCTATGAATTATAAGAAAACCATCAATGACGAAAAATTGTGGTGCAAGCTCTGCTTACTAATACCAATCCCAACCATTTAAACTGTGTCCTGTATTTTTGGCCCAACCTGTATAATAGAAGTATAAGGCGTCAATGCCGCTGCTTAAAAACACACCGCGTGGTTGTCAGATGAACCGTCTATCACCCACTTATGCTGGTGGAGCAGACGCCCACCCTTTCTGTGCTCCTGGCCCTGGACACCAACCCAGCTTTACAATATCGCCCCCTGCTGGTAATACCTGAGTGTTACAGATTGCATCGGAGGTGAAAAAGCTGTAGAAGACTCCACGTGTCCTTTCATTGTTAAATTCAGCTTTAATTACGTTCAATTCAATTTAAATTCCGCTATAATTACATTTGAAATCTTTCAGGGTTCTTAAAAAAGGACTTCAGTAATTATCCAGGTCAGATAAAAAACACTGAAAAGATGAACACATACACGTTTTATGTTTCTTTTGACATTTTTACTTGTCTCTCAGCGCAATTTAGCAGTACAAAACAAACAAACAAAAAAAAACAACAAAACATTTTAAAACAACTTCCTCAGATGTCCGACCGAGTTTTTAAGCTATAATCATACAACACAACTGTACAGCGCCAGAGGATGTGTGACGTCTTCAATAAATTAAGTAAAAAAAAACTCCAGCTAGAATGTGGGTTCGGCTGTGGCATCACAAACCCAGTGTGTGCACGGGATTGCACCTGGGGAGGGGGGGGGGGGTGGCTGGGAGTGGCTAACAACAAATACGTGATTGGCTGTAAGGTGTAGTGTGAAAATGCGATCGATGTCCATCTTTGTCTAGTGGTTCTGGTTGAAATAGTCTGTTTAACACCAGTCCAAACATTCCTGGTTCAGAGTCTGTTTACTACCGGTCCAAAAGAGCAGTTCCTGTTGCTTGCCAACAAGAGGGGGCGTGGTGCTGCATCATGTAATGTCAAGGACGTGCACATCAAGGGCACTGTGTCAAGGTCACACATTAAAGCATGACCAACCTCAGGGCCACACCTGACTAGCATCACTGTGTTCAGGAAGCAGGATCAGTCACACATAAGTCATCAAGTCTTCAGAGCAGGAAATGAATCATATTTGAGAGTTAATATTATCGCTACAGCCTCGTCCCAGTGATGAAGCAGACCAGCCCTCCACCCTTCACCAAACACCTGTGGGAGGATGGCACTGTTTCCCCCATCACAACCGCTGTTCAACCTCATGAGGGCTCATTCACACCAAACAATCTGCGTATTCAGTGCCCGTTTTCTGTCCGTATTCGTTTAGAATGCATGTTAACAAATTAGACTGTTCACACCGCACGCGTGATTTGCGCGTATTCTGCCCCTATACAAACATATTGTGTACGGATATGTGCTGTACACGCTCAAGATGGTGTGAATCAGGCCTGAGGAGAGGAGCAGTCCATGGTCCTTAAAAGAACAGTCCACTTTTCTGGTCAATAGGCTCATATCCAACTCCCTTAAAAGGGAAACAGTTGAGTTTGGACCGTTTTTAAATCCATTCAGCCGATCTCCAGATCTGGCAGTAGCACTTTAGCTATTAACTCAGCATGAATCACTGAATCGGACTAGACCAGTAGCACTGATTGGGTTTAAAAATGGTAAAATTCCCCAAGCAGTGAAGTGTTCTTTTGAAGTCCCCTCATCTCTAGCAGGAGTGACCCAACCCCCTCGCTCCTCACCAGCGCCCCTGGCAACCCCAAAGCCTCGGTGATGGTGGTGGGTAAAGGAAGCAGATATGTTAACTCCAGTTACGGGAACCTTTTGAGCAAATACATGGCATGCGTGTGTTTGTGTGTGTGTGCACGCAGGAGAGAAAGACAGTGTGTGTGGACAGACATCCTCTCTAGAAACCCCCAACACCCCCTACATAACACACACCTACAAAAACCTACACACACACACACAACCCTACAAAACCTGCACACTAAAAAAAAGTGTATATGGTTATGCCCACAGAAGCAGGCCTGTATGACACACAGACACCTGCGTCATGATTTACACACAGGGACCAGCGGGGAAACACACACGACCACCATTGTGTCTGGAAGTGCAGGAGTCTTTTTTTAACGTCGTGTCTGGAAGTTCAGGAGTGTTTTGTCCCAGAGGGAGAGGTCGTTGCCAAGCCCCTGAGGTCACCCATTTCCCACCAGAGGGCGCCAACAGCAGAGGGATGGGAGAGGGCGAGGTGTTACCATGGTTACCCAATACAGTGGCATTGTGCCTGGGGGTGGGGTTATGAATGTGGGTGGAGCCATGAGGTTGGTCTATTAGTCAGGGCAGTCTACTGATGGGGGTGTGGTTACTGATGAATTATTAAACGTAGAGACACTTAAGGAACCCATGGAGGAGGGGGTTAACAGTTCTCACAAACAGGTCATTGTCCAGGATGGTTGGAACTGGTTGGGAAGCCAGAGCTGGTGAGAGTTTCTACCAGCTTTACCAGACAATCACACCCCTTACTTGAAGCCGGGCTCTCGTGTGACAACGCCTTGTTATCGAGTGCCTTGGCATTCCGTCTTGAAGAACTTGACTTATCGATGAACACAATCCAGGACAACAGAAGTGAACAGAAAGTTTAGATAGCCTACTAGTCAACTATAATATTCTGTCCAGGTTTGCTACCCACCCTAAAATGTATCCTGGTCTAGCTGCATGGTTTCCCTTAGGTATGGCATGACAACCCTATAGATGAGCAGCAAGGAGTGGTGTATGGAGTCGCCAAGGCAGCTGCTTTGGGTACTGGTCCCGAATTACGAGGTTGAAATGGGAGGAACAGGCAAACCGCCCAGTGGAAACAGCCTATAAGAATATCCAATCACCGTGAAGTGGATATGTTGAACAGGTTGAACAGCTGTGGCCTAACGGTCACCCCCACCCCGCCCCCCATGGACACGAATGGGCTAGACAGCAAAGCCCCCCCGGGAGCTGTTGCCAGATGAAATATTTTAAGGTTTCTGTCTATTGTAAACAATAATAAAAGTCAACAACAGCAGTGCCTATGAATTGGGCAGATGTGGCCTAATGGTTAGGGGGTTCCCGTACCAATAGAAAATTGTGTAGGAGAGTGAATAACCAGCGCCTTCTAAATTCATCCATTGCTGAAGTGCCCTTGAGCAAAGCATCTAACCCCACACTGCTCCATGGGGGACTGTCCTGCCCTGTACCTTATTCACTGTAAGGGCTCATTCACACCAAACACTCTCTGTATTCAGTGCGTGCCCGTTTTCTGTCCGTATTCATTTAGAATGCATGTTAACAAATTAGACTATCCACACCGCACGCGTGATCTGAGTGTATTCTGTCACTATACAAACATATTGTACGGACACGCGCTGTATACGGAGAGTGTTTGGTGTGAATGAGCCCTAAGTCGCTCTGGATAAGACCGTCAGCTAAATGTAATGTCATAATAATAATAATGTAATAATACTAACCAAGAGGAATCCCACACTACTGGGGCAATTCCTGGGGGTTGAGTACCGGGCCAAATACTGCTGCTGGAGGAGGTTGAGGTTGGTTCTGTCAAGGTTGCTAATTGTTTGACCCCCTATCCCCGCTCTCACCCCTGGATGTTCTTGTTGGATTGAGCAGGGCAAATCCCACAGAACCAGTTCGGAAATGAACATCTCTTTAAAATGCTCATCGGTCCATTTTACTTGTGTTAAGGGTGCATCATTAAAATTGTCACCCCACTTGATCCATCAAAGGACCCAAACCAAACCAACGGACTTAGGAAGAACAACGGTGTGCTTGTCAATAGCTCCGCCCACTGTGTGCTTCAGCAAGCACACTCATCAGCAGGTTTCAGTAACTTAAAGGTGTACTTCCATCGTGTTGTCATTAATTTTGCGGTGTTCTCTAGTATTAATAATTGCCCTGTGCGCTGGTTTTGATGAAAAAAATGTTCTAGTGCTTCTGTTTCAGGCTGTTTTAGTTTGGTGGAGGGGGTGGGGCCGGGAGAACAACACGATTTCACCAGAGGCGTGACACGCTCCCTGCAGTTTCCTTTGCCCCACAGTCAACTTCATAGGAGAGTAAGGTAAAGGGGAAAACTTGACAGCGCTAAAACTGCACACAGAATGTCTTCGGAGATACAGCCTTAGCTATGTGTTTGATCCTGAATCTGAAGAGGAAGGAGAGATGGCACAAGCACAGTCGCTTCCTGACCGTTTGTCAATTAATGTTTCAGAATGGTAATATTTGCATGACAAAACAGCGCAAGTGCCCGGCTAAATGTAGTTCAGTCATTCAACTAGCCTGCTAATCTTATGCGAGTCAGTCACAGGCTAACATCATTTAAAGCCAATTCGGTCAGTTTCTCTTACATGCATTTGCACACGTCTACGTCACGCTGCAGGCCCTTTTCGCATTGGGTCGTTTTTCCCGCCTATTGTCTTCTTTTGACTGATATAGAAAATGGGGGTAGAAAAACATTTTGATATGCAGCATGCATATGCAACTCGGGGTGACCTATCATATTTCAAAAGAGCAAGTACTAAACGGTTTCTCGTGGAAGTACACCTTTCAAAGCTACCAGCGTGTCACCATCTGAGCTTACTAGTTCATCTCATCAGCCACCAGCCAGACCACTGGGTTCCCTGCCAGTGCTGAATTACTGAAGTTCAGCAAGTGCGGGCTCAGCTATTGCTTGGATGGGAGACTGCTTAGGTAAAAAAACTGTTAGCACTGGAAGTGTGGTCGGTGGTAGTAGGTGGCCCTCTTTTCTCTGGATGGAAGTCAATGGGGGGGTAGCTAGTAGGTGGCCCTCCCCTCTCTGGCTGGAAGTCAATTGCGATGGCCCAGTGACCCAGACACCGTGCTGTAGGAGGAGCTATTCCTCGGATAAGACGTTATACTGAGGCAGAACAATGGCCATACTAGCCCCTATATGGCTATTGTAAGTTTGCATACTGTTTACTGTACAGAAGTGACATGACACACTACAGTCATGGGAAGAACCAGAGACACGCACAGGTGCACTTCGAGACCCCTCAGGGTTCACGATCGTCTGACCCCCATGACGGGCTGCTTTAGCCTGCTGTGGTAGTTTGGCAAATTGTGGGGAAAACGTTTCCCAGATTACTGGGCAGTCTACGATGGGCACAGACTTAGACACTATTTTTCCCCCAAGAAAACCCTGCTACTGGGCGTGAAAGTGTGCAGAGACTACAGTAGCGCGGAGACTACGATAGTACTGCCAGAGATTACGGTAGTGCTGAGAGAAATTACGGTAGTGCTGAGAGAGATTACGGTAGTGCGGAGGTTACAGTAGTGCAGAGACTACGATAGTACTGAGAGAGACTGTGGTAGTGCTCAGCATTTCAGCAAATATGCCTCAACTCATCACCCCCTGCTGAATCAACACTGAAATGGAATTTTAAATAAAAATGAATTGATTGAGTGAAACTTGACCTTAAAAAACAGGCCACAGGATGACAATTCACAGTTGAGCTGTGTGAGTCAGAATCCACTACCATACCAGCATTTTGAAACTCCAACTGGATGAACCGTTTCCTGATGAGTGACCTCCCCTGCCTCCTGCAGGCCCATTGTGAGCTCTGGTGGAGTTCATTGGTGCTCACTGAGATCTCATCGACAGTGTTCTCAGCCAGATCTCAGCCGGATCTCAGCCGGACAGTGTTTCTACAGCACCTTAAAACTGTTCTCATCCTACAGAGAAATCTGACCAGAACCCTTAACTCTGGTGAATGACCTGATGATGTGAGAGGTGGATGATCAGGCACATGATCTACAGGTGCAGCTGATGGGACAGGTGAGTGAAGGGCTTTCCTTCATGTGGGGTGTGGCCCCCCCTTTCCTTCTGGCCGGCACTCTACGCACGCGGGCCAGATCAGAACCGGGCGGCACAGGGTTCCTTAGCTGCTGGGCTGAAGAACGTCCTTGTGGTGGCGGGCGATGTGCTGGTTCTTCTCCGAGGGCCGGCGGAAGCCCTTGGAGCAGTACTCGCAGCGGTGCGGGTAGTCCTTGGTGTGGATGGAGATGACGTGGCGCTTGAAGCCGGACGCGTCGCCGGTGCTGTAGTCGCAGTACTGGCACTGGTACACGCGCCGCTCGCGAGGGGGGGTGCGACAGGACCCTGGCCTTGCTGCTGCCACCGCCGCTCCCTCCGCCGCCGCCACCGCCACCCTTCTTCGCCGAGGAAGGCGACTTCTTGTTGCCGGCCGCTTTGGGCGGGGACGCGGCGGCGGGGGCCGGGGAGGACAGCTGCTGGGACGCCTGATCGTCGGGAGGCGGAGACGGTTGCCCGGCGACAGCGGCGGCGCTAGACGGGGCGTTCGCCGCGGCCTCCTTGGTGTGCACGGACAGGATGTGCCGGCTCAGGACGAAGGGGTCGGCGATCTTGAAGCTGCAGTGGCGGCACTGGTGCAGCTTCTTGGCGCCGGGAGTCGTCGCGGCGGCGGCGGTGGGACTTCCGGTCGCCCCCGGCGACGTCTTGTGGGAGGCCTCGTGCTTGCGCAACTCGGAGGGCCGGTGGAAGCCCTTGCCGCAGGCGTCGCACACGTGCGGGTAGTCCTTGGTGTGGCACGAGATCACGTGGCGCTTCAGGTCGCTGGAGTTGGAGCTGCGGTGCTCGCAGTGCGGACACTGGTGGGGCACGCCGGCCCCCGTTGCCCCCGCCGACGGCGCGCCACGACTGCCGGCCTCCTCCGACTGGTGGGACAGAGACATGTGACGCGTCAGCTCTGCCTCGTCCACAAATGTCTGGCTGCACTGCTCGCACCTGTAACACACACACACAGACACACGCAGGAACACTGCTTAGACCTGTAACACACACACACATACACACAGGGACATGGCTTACACCCAAAACACACAGGAACATGGCTCACACCTGTTTAACACACACACACACACACACACACACACACACACACACACACACACACACACACACACACACAGGCCTAGTGGTACAACACAGAAGATCAATCTCTGCCTGTGTGTGTGTGTGTGTGTGTGTGTGTGTGTGGTCACCTGTATTTTGAAAATACCATATACCAGGGTATTTTAGTTTGCTAACATCAGAATGATAGAAAAATTCTCTGACTGATACAAATGAAGCAGTTTCTTGCATTCCATATGAAAAGTTGTAATTAAAAAAACAACACTGAAGTACATTCAATTCTTTAGTAATATTATACTAGTTGTCTGATTTATG
>CM050214.1:9002706-9067706 GCA_027475355.1 Coilia nasus
TGAAATCTGATCATTTTTGGCCATATCACCCAGCCCTAGGTAAGAGGTTGTCTTCTGTTTTAGGTGACCTCCATGGAAAGAATGTGTGTGCACGTGTGAAGAGGTAAGAGGTCATCTTTTCCTCTAGCTTACCTCCTCCATGTAGTATGATCTTCGGCTCCTGGGAGTGGATTGCCAACCTGGTCATGTGGTCATCCATGGCCCCACCTCTGCAACCTCATTGGTTTGTGTCAAACTGAGGAAACCAATCAGAAAAATAAATAAATAAATAATATAGCATTAGAATGCTATATGCATTAGAAGTGAAGACTATGGTTAGTTTTGACCACTAGTGCTTGTGTCTGTGGTGTAGGTTTTGCTTGAACATAAGCACCAACCAGTGAGTAGAATACATCAGGACATCTCCAGTGTCAAATCACCAGACCTTTCATTGAACACTGACACCCATACGGTGGCACACAAGCACCTAATGCTAGCCCATCACGGAATGCTAACCCAGGGACACCTAATGCTAGCCCAGCACCGGATGCTAACTCAGAGATGGCACAGGATGCCAGGACAGTCACCACACCACATGAGTCTGCCAGGATAGTACACACACCATATGAGAGATACGCTGAGAAAAGCTGAAACTGCCTATAGAGCTCTGCACCACGGGAAGGCCACTGGGGCACGGAGAACCTAACCCTAACCTAACCCTAATGCTAACGCTAATGCTGACCCAGCACCGAACACTATCCCAGGACTCCATTTGGGTAAGGAACCTCCCGCTTAGCGCACCAATATGGTCAGTATATTCATTTATTAGAGGACTTCAATCCATTTATCCACAGCAACTTGTGAACTACTTACAGGTACAGTCCCCCTTAAAGTAAACCAAGTATGTGAACAGTCCCCCTCTTACAGTAAACTAACTACAGGGACAGTACCCCTTATATATTGAACTAACAGGCAGTCCCTTACAGCCACTCCAACAGTGCCTTGCAAAGGGGACACAGTGGTGGCAGACATTACATTATATTTAGCTTACGTTTTTATCCAGACTTACACTGACTATAGTAATATAGTGTGGATAGTCTCCCTGGAGCCACATGGGGTTAGGTTTGCTCAAGGGCACTTCCGCCTCCCCACAAGGGAGTGAACCTGTGACCCTCCAATCCCAAGACCAAGTCCTCAACCATCAGGCCACAGCTGCCCAGACCACAGATTGGGCTTGCAACCTTTAGAAGTTCACAGACCACCACCATGTATGTGTAGCATACAGTATCATCATCAGAGTGTCACAAAGCATTACCACACACACACGCACGCACGCACACCATATGTGCAAGAGGAGAGAATAAAGGTGGACAAAGTAAGATGGGTAAAATAAAGACATGTAGACAGTCTCAGATTAACTGTATCAAACTCAAAAACATCTGATCCTCATCACAAACTGTCATCAAAGTCCCGTATCATAAAAGACCCTCTGTCTTACAGCTCACAGATCAAGTGACAGGAGGCAAATTTACCAAGAGAGCCAGCAAATCTGTACATATCAGACTGCAAGTACTGTACATATAAGACCGCTGCAAGCACATATATTAGACTGCACATTTCCATACACGAAAGCAAGCACATATATCCCACTGCACATTTGTATGCAGAAAAGCAAGCTCATAGGCATACATTAGATTGCAAATTCCTATGAAAACAGATCTTGCTCCCAAATACTGGTCTGAAGCACAACATTGACTGCAGAAGTCAGCTTTACCTGCAGCATTCACTGGTAGTTGTGGGTCTGGCCTGTCTTACATAGCCTCTAGTCTGGAATACTCTGCGCTAAACTGAGAACACACTGCTGTTTATACACAATCACACTCCAGTTTCAGACACTTCAACAATACAATGCAAGGGTGTATGCAAGTATGTATGTAGCAACATCATGTATGATTCAAGGTCCTTTACAGAGCCACAGTTCTGCCAGAACTCAGTCAGGTTACTCAAAGTCACATTTGTATGAGTAATAATGTCATAACTCAGTAACATTATTTTACAGTTCCTTTCCTAGTATATCATCATTTCGTTATTGTGTTCGTCCGCTCTGGCGCCACTGGACTGCAAGAAATGTTGTCTTGTGGTGTTCTTGCCAAACTGTAAAGCACTTTGAGCTACATCTTGTATGTATGAATTGTGCTATACAAGATTATTATTGTTATTATCAACATGCAACATCGTGCAATACTATGTACTTACACAGTACATATCCAACACTAACTCTGTGGTACAGTGTAAGTACATAATGTTACATAATACAGATTGTTACATTGTACCTAATTGATGTAACATGGACAGTAAATAAAGTGTTACCCATAAGTCTCTACAGCTTCTTTTACTGGTAGGAGGATCTGAGACGAGGCATGGGTCAGGTTCATCCCCATCTCCATAGCCTACGTGGGTCTTCACCCCAAATGTGCAGTGTCTGTGCTCTATAGCAGCTGGATAAGTACACGTTTCTAATAAGATAAGAATATAGTTGGCAGATCTACAGAACTGTCAGAGAAAGTCCAATTGTCACCAATATGAGGTGAGTAGTGTGGCCTAATTATATTAACAGTCTCAGCATATGAGTGACCTGAGAAACATGGCATTTTTCGTGAAGGACAATGTTACAAATGAAAGTGGTTGATTGACCTGCCTCACACTTTCATGCACAGGCTGTAAAAAGAGCGCTCATCTTCACTGTTTCTGGTAACAGGGCTAGCTTCAAGCTGGCTAGCCTAGAACAACAAACATGGCGGTCACCAGTTTTCAGATCACTGTTCAGATTCACTCATTTCAAACAAAACGCAAACCGCAAGGTCGCCATTTTGACCAGCATCGCAAACCCAAAAACGTATCCTTACATCCTGTCTAATTCTATATAGATGGACAAAAACGATGCCACTCTCAAGACACAATCTCGTTTAATGTCACCCCATTCAAAGATGGTAACAATAGCGTTAGCTTTAGCCGTTAGCACGCTCCCTCTGGCCGCTTTCCGTAGGCTTTCAGGGTCCACAAAGCGGGATTTCCGGCTGCCGTACGCCGTCTAGACGCACTTCTTCACCAGCTACCAGGACCAGGAAGTCCCTCAACCCTTCTCCCCCTCCTCGACACGAAATACATGTTATCATGTAATCGGCTTCCTTCTGACATCTCGCAGCAATAATATACGCACATTGCACGCCGTGGGTGTATTTTGACATCGCCTGTGCACACATTGCATGTGCATATCATTCAGAAAAAGGAGAACTAAGCTAGGTCTTACCATGTATTTTGAAGTCAACAGTTCCTGTCCTGCAGTCCTGTAGAATCTAAAATTGGGATGTAAATGCACTGACTTACTAACAGATCTTGTTGTCTGTTGTTATTACGGAGAACACTTCTGGGCGCAGAGTATATTTCCAACCCAAAGGAGGGTGAGTAGACCCGGGATGGAAAGAGAGGTGAGAGTGCGGGCTGGAAAGGCCTGTTCGAAGCGAAGAGGGGAGGGGAGAAGGAAGGGGCGGGGGAAAGTGGGGTGGGGGGGTTGGATGAAGACCCCAGTAGAAAAGGCAGATCTTATCCTGTGAATGCACTGGCTGTTTGCTAACATGTAAATCAAAAGATTTTAACTGACCTACTCATAACATTTAATGCACATGCAGCATCAGTTGATGGGAATAAACATCAAATCAGTTAAGGGCAAAATAGCTTACAGCAAGCAGCAGTCTTTCTTACAAAGCTGTGGAGTAATACAACCACCGTGTGTACTAATGCAACCATTAATGTGTACTGTAGGCCAAGGGTTGGGGCAGGAATCAGCATTCCTTATGAGTCAGCTGTATTAGTGCAACATGATCTAACCTCCTCACTCATACCCAACCCTGTTAACTCTGCTGGGTCACCCTATACCCCGGGTCACAATCATTGGGGGAGTTGCATGAAAGTCTAAGGGTTTGTGGGTGAGTTGTTTTTTTTTTTTTTTTTGGTTGGGGGCCTGCGGGTGAGTTGTTGGTTTTTTTTGGGGGGGGGGGGGTGAGTTATTTTGAGGGGGGGGTGTGGGTGAGTTATTTTTAGATGTGTGTGTGTGGGGGGGGGACTGCCCACTGGAAGGCTGGGGAGGAAGCCAGAGTTCAGCATGTATGGGCATGAAACATAGACATCCTATACATATGTATAGGATGTCTATGCATGCAGTCGCTTAGGCAGTCATGACAGGAAGTGACATCACCCAGCCTAAAGCCCTACTGTCCTGCACCCCATGCGTGCAGGTGGATCCATGTATCTAATCATACAGTATACACACACACACACATACACACACACGCCTCAACGCATTCACAAAATTACATTATTTTGCAGTTATAAAGCAATGGCTAAATGTTTATTATCAAATATTAAATGCCATATGGGAAAAGTACACTTTGGTTGAATGATGAAAAATAATGCTATTTTGTATTCCTTGTTGCACTTAGCATTTACACTGTAGCCATGGAAACAATAAGCATTAATTCACTGGGTCAATGTCATCTTCATACTCCTCCCCCAAATGCTTTGACCAATCACAAAGTCGCTCCACTTCTTCCTTATTCTCCTCCCAGTCTGAATCATCACTCAGAGAGGAGGGGCTTGTGGTAAATCCCTCTTCCTGCTCCTCAACCATTAGGGATGCAGATGGAAGAACAATGTCAGCGGGTCTCACCTTCATGGCTGAGTCTGGGCTCTAGAGTAACAACACCAACATCATCACCATGTGCTAATGCTAACTGCTAGCTGTGCTGAATATTTATATTCATTTATTATTCAAGAGTGTCAGAGTAAGACTTTAAACAAAGCACACAGTGGAGATATTGCAATAAAGTTCTTAATTGTATTTGCATGACTATTATAAACAAAAAAAATGAATAGCAATTATTATTTCAGCAGTGGTAGAGGAATCATTATATTACATTGCATTTAGCTGACGTTCTTATGCAGAGCACCTTACAGGGAATGAGGCACAGTCCCCCTGGAGCAACTTGTGGTTAGATGCCGTACAATAAATAAGTTACAGGCACAGTCCCCCTGGAACAGTGTGGCATTAGATGCCTTACAATAAATGAGGTACAGGCACAGTCCCCCTGGAGCAACGTGGGGTGAGATGCCTCACAGTGAATTTATGTAGAGGGGCAGTCCTCCTGGAGCAAGGTGTGGTTACATGTCGTGCTTAAAGGCACCTCAGCCATGGATGAGGGTGCAGGTGAGCACTGGCTATTCACTACCCCACCCTCATTTTAACTATTGATTCAGGATTTGAACCTGTGACCCATTAGGCCACAGCTGCCCTGGAGTCATGTCTTCCTTACCTTTCCGAGAGTCTCGTTCTGGTGGCCAGTGATATACAGCTGGCGCATTTTCATGGAGATGGCACGATGGAACCTTCTAGATCTTTTTGAGGAGGAGGCTGCTGGCGATGATCGTGAGGAAGAGCGTGACATTTGCACAGACGAGGGAGGAGCAGCTGGAGATCTGATTGGAGGGTGTGACATGAGTGACAGGTTGCATTAGGATTTGGAATGATCTGACTGGAGGATGAGACATGAGTGACAGGCTGCATTAGGGCTTAGAATGGTCTGACTGGAGAACGCAACATGAGTGGCAGGTTGCATTAGGGCTTGGAATGATCTGTTAATATTATGGGTGTGTCCCATTAAGTCACTCATTGGCTAACGAGTGCACTCATCACCTGAGTGTTCCAACTCGTCTCCTGGACAACCGTGCCTCTCCACAAGCCACAGGCGTAGGAGGCGTGCCCAGCAACAGGTCACGCCCATGGGTAACTCCCACTCGCCCAGTGAGGCTGGACTCCAGATGGGTGTACATCATGCCATGAGCAGGGGGTGGACGGAGGCTCAGGGTACGCCAACTGTTGCTACGGCCACCAAGGTGCGCTGGCAGCTCGTCAAGATGGCTGGAGTACTGTGTGTTTAAGAGGACAGACATATATGAAGATGGTTGGAGTGGAGTGTGTGTGAAGAGTAACATATGTAAAGATGGGTTCAGTAGTTTGTGTGTGTGTAGAATGATACATGTAGAGATGGGTGGAGTAGTGTGTGTGTGTGTATAATTTGTAAGTGTAAGTTTAAGTGACATATTATACAGATCATATCCTATCATAAGTTATAAATATCAGCTGAAAGGTCGAAGGTCATGACTTGCATGAAGTGTCTAATATATAGATCATATCCCATCATAGGGTATAAATGTCAGCTGAAGGTCGAAGGTTGAAGGTCATGACCTGCATGAAGTCTCTCATGCAGACGACATCGCTGGCGTCCGCCACACTCTGTCCTCGACGCTGCTGCTCATCCATCACCAGCTGGGCCAGGAACTTCCTTTTTCCCATGATCCTGCAGGCCTGGGGTGTGGCCTGTGGCATGCTCACACAAACACACAAGCATGCGCACACACACATACACACGACCACACACACGAACACACAGACACATACACAGTACAGTGTTAACAGTCCTAGTCCTCCACACAGATGTAGGGTCAATTGTTTATGTGTAATTTCTACTTCCTAATTAGTCAAATTTGGTGTTGTCTGTATTATTTCATGTAGTGCTTTCTGGACCAAACATCTGCTTAAGATGGATACAGGTTAAATGCTCCTCCTCACTGGATGCTATGAAGGTTGTCTTCTCTGAAATGCAAACTTCTTCTTACCTGATTGGATACTTTAAAGGCTGTGCAGTGCCCGTTTGTCAGCTAACATAAAGAAATTAAATTAAACTTAACTTAAACAAAGCAAACAACAACGTCTGGCACCGTGGGCAGCTAATGTACTCGGGCAAGAAATAAACATAATGTCCAGACTGGTTTCTTGGTTTGTGGCTGCAAAATCATAATAATAAACAAATTAACAAAATTACCAATACTCAAAGCAAAACTAACACAGCTCCAACAGGCTGTCTTCCCTGAGATGTAAAATGCTTCTTACCTGATTGGATGCTTTAAAGGTTTTCTTCCCTGAGATGTAGTATTGCCCTCTGCTGCACTGGAAGATCTTAAATACGATGTCGGGGGGAAACCGAGTCCCACTGAATCTGTATGTTGATGAAAGGGAAGCCATAGATATGAAAGGACTGCTTATTGTTGCATGCTGCCATGGTGTGGTCTAAAGACAACATTAGTATACATTATTATATTACGATAGTATATAATATTATAATTAAAGATTGTAATTCTATTATTTGTATTATATTTAATAGCTTTTATCTACAGTGACAATAAAGACTTCTATTACACTCTGCTCTAGTTAATTACAGTAACTACAGTGAAAGGGTCTCCTAATCTAAGGACCTGGACAGACAAATAGTCCACCATGTAGTGAGTGTGCCGAAGGATGGAAAGTCTGCTTTACAGTTAGTCCCAGTATTTCGAGATGGAAAGAAAGACAGAAAGGCAGTGAGCTTAGACGTTGGATGGACAGATGGACTACTTCAGCAGTTGAGTAGTTCTTAAGATACCTGAAGCGCACCTTGCACTGCCTGCTGGGATCTGTGAGGAGCTGAGCTTCCTGGGGGTTCAGCTGGCGCAGGACGACAGGAGTCAAACAGCTCTCCTAAAACAGGCAGTGAGATGAGAGGCGTGTTACAGTGAATGCAACATAAAAGAGCAACCAAATGAAATATTTAACCATTGAGTTTTGTCATTGCAATCTATCTCCTAAGGAATTTAAACTTAGGTAACAGAGAGGCACACAGACATACTCACTGCCTTCCGAACCGTGTGCAGAAGCAGTCGGAACAGATTCCTGTCTCGGCAAGACCTCCAGAATCTCTGAATCTTCCTAGCCGCACAGTCTGTCTGTTGGTGGTCAAAACTACACATACAGCTAGGTTACAGCTCGTATTCAAGATGTAATAGCAGACTACTGGTTAAGCTACTTAACTACGACGTTAGATATCTGTAATAATACTGAGATGACCAGTGAAGTAAGTTGCTCACCTGGCGTTAGAATCCATTCGTACCGTCCCTTGGTGCTCGCCGGAGTAGTTGAGTGCTATCGTCCAGCACACTGTGATCTCGTTATTTCTTCTCACTGGAACTGTGAATTCCCGGTCAGTCCATATAGTCTTGCCTATAAGAGCGCTTTTTATTACTATTCACACAGTGAATACCCTGTTTTCACGTTTTAATCATCTTCATTGTCTGCCAGGATTGTGGACATGCGTTGTTATGGAAACAGACACTGCATACCTGTGTACAGCCAGTGTGGCATGCCATGTCCATGACACTTCGGTCGAGAGAGTTTATCTCTCCTCTAAATATGTTATGTATGTCACTCGGATGGGAAACACTGGTAAAAGCCAAAACACTAGCTGCTACTTGCACAGCCACTGGGCAGCTATCACAGTTGTGGAATGAGAGTGTTATTCTGCTCATATTTTGATTCGACTTACCCTGGTATTTTTCTCCCAAGCAAAAGGGGCGCTAGAACAAATGAAGTTGCTCTTCCGTGGCAAATGTAGAGGAAGAAACTAAACCATGTTCAAGGTAAGTGACATATCTTTAAACTTCGCCGGTGACGCCGGTGAAAAAATATAGTTTAGTTTCTCTACTGTAATAAATAGTATGTTACATCTTCTGGTCCAGGCGTTCTGATTAACTAAAACACATCTAACTTGGGTTTGGTGTAGAAAGAATGTTTTCAAGCTTCATTTGAGTAAATTTGTAGATTACGAACGAGGTCATTTAAGGTCTCTGCAGCATAGGATAAGTCGTTAGAAGCGAAATCACTCAAGGGCGTTTATTCAGTAGCACTATATACTACAAAATAACCATTCTCACTTGATTCACAGCATTCTCACTTGATTTACATGCCATGTCAAATACACTTCCAAAGACAGCGTCCATCTGTTCACGGAAATACTGACAATGTCGTTAGGGACGTACATGTATGTTTGTTCTTGTATTGTTTTATTATAAGGTAAATCATATACCGCTATTTAAGTCATGTATAGGAGGAAACCACCTAGGCATATTTTCTCCGTGCCTCAGTCGCTGCTGAAACGAAGGAATTGTTCTACCAATGACATTCAACGTCATCACTGGATATCATTGCTTGGCGAATCAACCTAAAAATGAAATAAAAATTATAAAAAAAAAAAAAAGTGCTTACATTTAAAGCGCTACATTAAATGTAGAAATGAAATAATCCGTACAATCCGCTTTGTAGGTCAGGTGCATGTGATTTACCTCTGATAGTTTTTATTTTACAATGAACTTAGAATGGCCGGTAGGTGGCGACAATGTTGAATAAGCCTGTGAAGACTTTAAAAAGGCTTGATTCGACTATTTATTTGTGTGGATGACTGTAAGGGACTGCAAATTTCCTCAGGCATTGTTTAACCTGTATTTTGTAACACTTTCATCAGACTTTAACAGTCTTCCAACCTGCTACGCCACTGTTGTCCACTCTTCTCAAACTTACTGACACGGTTAGCTGAAGGTGTCGGGTTTCTGGGCAGGGATGGTGGATCAGATCTCTGTTACATGGGGGATGTCAATGAATATTCAGCAGAGGTGTGTCAGGACAAAGATAGAGAACAAAGATAGAGGGCAAGGATAAAGGTTACACATTAATTGCTAGGCTACATATTCTGGAACTCCACATGACCCTGGAGAGCTCTTGTTAATGTCCTTGTAAGTTGTTGTAATCACGTAGGGTGTGCCTGTAGGTTATTGTGAGCACTTAAGGTATCCTGTAAGTTGTTGTAAGCACTTAGGGTGCATGTGAGTTGTCATGAGCTAGGTTGTCATGCGGCATCTCCCACAAACAGAGTTGTGTTTATCTTTGTGTTGTTTATCTCTGTGTTGTTTATGTTTCTGATGTGTTTATCTTGTTTATGTTTGTGTTGTGTTTTATGTTTGTGTTGTTTTGTTTATGTTTGTGTTATTTATGTTTCTGATGTGTTTGCATTGGGTTTTTGTTTATGTTGGTGTTTGTGTTTGTAGATACCTGCCCAGGCCCCTGCAGGCTTCACGATGGGAGTGGTGTTTGCTGCGACTCCCTCTGAAGAGAAATCACCCAGCTGCCATCTGGGGCTGGATGAGGTACACACCTGATCACACACACACACACACAAGGATACAAGGATACAAGGATACAAGGAGTTTTATTTGTCACATACATAGACATACTGGGTAGTAGGACATGCAGTGAAACTGATGATTGTGGGTCTAGACTGTGCATGGGGAGTGGGGAGTAAAGTGCGTAGACTGCATTTTGGGGGGGCCATAAGAAGGGCAGAGGTAGAAAAAAGGTGAAGGGGGGTGGGATAAAGTGCATAAAGTGCAGTTATGATTGGGAGGAAGGACTGGCTGTGGTGGCAGATGACGGGCTGTGTGGGGGTTGGCACTGCGTGTGCAGCTGACAGCGCTGAGGTGGGGTTGGACACACGTGTGTGGAGAGGGCTGGGGAGCAAAGATATGTGCTGTGTGCATGTGGGAGGGGGGCTTGAGCCGTGAGGGCTGTAACTTCTGTGGTGTGTGTGGGGGTGGTGGAGGGAGGTGGCATGAGGCGGGCAGCAAGACTATATACTGTGTGCTGTATGTGTGCGGGGGTGGGGGGGGCTGTGAGTGAGGGGGGGCAGTGAGGGTGACGCAAGCTCCGTGTGTGGTGGGTGGGGGCTTGAGCTGCGAGGGCTGTCCTGTGTGTATGTGTGTGTGGCTGTATCTTGTGTGTTGTGTGTGTGGGGAGGTGGGCAGCAAGCTATATGCTGTGTGAAGTGTGTGGGGGGGGGGGGGGCAGTAAGGGTGGTGCAAGCACCATTGGGGGGGGGGGGGGCTGCATGCTTAGTGTGTGTGGGGTGAGTGGGCCTTGAGCCGTGAGGGCTGAGTCCTATGAGCTGTGTGTGTGTGGGGGGGAGGGGGGGGGTTGTTGGTGTGAGAGCTGTGTGTGAGGGAGGCGACGTAGGACCGTGTCTTGCATGCTTACATGCTACTTGCATGCTACTTGTGTATATGTTAGGTGGGGGTGGGGGGGGGGGGGGGGGTTGGCTGTGTGTCCTCTGTATGTATTGGGGGGGCATATGCTGCGTGATGTGGGGGGGGCTATGTGCAGTGGGTGTGTGGGAAGGGCATAACACAAGGAGCAAGGCTATACACACACACACACACACACACACACACACATACATGTCCCTCTACGTGACTTATAATGACAGAATGATTATGTATGTGCTTGTCAGTGTGTGTGTGTGTGTGTATACATAGCTGTCCCTGTACACAACTTAAAATCACTACATGATTATGTATGTCCGTGTGCATGTTTGTGTGTGTGTGTGTGTGTGCTTGTCTATGTGTGTGTGTGTGTGTAGCTGTCCCTGTACACAACTCCGCAGCCAAAGATGCATTATGTGGAGCCGTCAGTAGGCCACCTGGAGCACGGGGTCACCACCGCCCGCCACGCCTCCCAGCCCTACCTCACCTGGGCACAGGTAGGCCACACCCCCAGCCCTACCTCACCTAGCCAGAGGTAGGCCACACCCCTTGCCCTACCTCACCTGGGCATAGGTAGGCCACACCCCCAGCCCTACCTCACCTGGGCACAGGTAGGCCACAACCCCAGCCCTACTAACCTGGGGACAGGTAGACCACACCCCCAGCCCTACTAACCTGTGCAGAGGTAGGCCACACTCCCAGCCCCTCCACACCTGGGCACAGGTAGGCCACGCCTCCCAGCCCTACCTCACCTGCGCACAGGTAGGCCCGCAGACTGCTGAGGTGGGCCTTATGGAAATGGAGAGAGGGACAGGGGATGAGAGAAAAGTACTGCTAGATTGGTGTACGTAAACTGTGACATGGTAAAGAACGAGACAATTGCATATACACACACATGTGGGGTTACTGTAAGAGAATGAGAATGGCGTATACACATGTGTATTGGATATTGTTAGAGAGTGGGAGATTGCTAAAATTGCAATAGATTGAATAAAAACTTTCTATTATAGTCTATTCTTTTCTATTCTGCTCTGTTCTATGCTGTTGGTGTGTAGATGTGTCTGTGTGTGCACTGTTAGAGACAGAGAGAAGGGCATATGTGTCTACTGTTTGAATAGTGTATGTATACGGGATACTGAAAGAGAACAAGGCAGTGGTCCATAGGCACTCTTGTGTTTCAGTATGAACATGGTCGCTTCTGTTGGAGTGGTCGCCCAGGGTTAACTCTGACCATCCCTACACACACACACACTCACTCACACACACTTGCTCACACTCACTCACACTGTCTGAGGCACTGCTCTGCTTTGACTGCTTTAATACCCCTCCCCATCGGCTGTTTTTGTCTTGCATGTGCTTGTAGCTGCATTTCTGTGTGTGTGTGTGTGTGTGTGTTTCCTTAGCATGTGTTTGTAGCTGCATTTCTGTGTGTGTGTGTGTGTGTGTGTGTGTGTGTGGGTGTGTGTGTGTGTGTGTGTGCGTGTGTGTGTGTGTGTGTGCGTGTGTGTGTTTGCCTTGCATGTGCTTGTAGCTGTATTTCTGTGTATGTGTGTAGGGGTGGATGAGTTGGGGGTTGTGTGTGTGTGTTTGTCTTGCATGTGGTTGTACTTGCAAGTGTGTTTGTGTTTGGGTGTGTGTTTGGGAGGCTGTGTGTAATTGTGAGGCTGTGTGTGTGTTTGTTTTGCATGTGCATTATAAGAGCTGACCAAGTGAGCCAAAGCTCAGCCAAGTGTGTTTGTGTGTGTGTGTGTGTGTGTTTGTGTTTGTGCTGATGCTGTTTTTTTTGCTGCATAAAGCCAGTTGCTGTGTGTGTGTGTGTGTGTGTGTGTGTGTGTGTGTGTGTGTGTGTGTGTGTGTGTGTGTGTGTGTGCAGGGTTGTTGAAGGGTAACTTTCTGCAAATAATTATATTTTCCAATGATGACGACGACATATATTAGTGTTTGTACCAGCTAACATTATGAGACATTAGTGTTTATTATGATAAAATGATCAGATATTAGTGTTTATATCAGATAATATTAACAGATGTTAATATTTATACCAGATAATATTAACAGAAATTAATGTTTATTACGGTGATATTAACAGATATTAGTGTTTATACCAGAAAATATTAACAGATAGTAGTGTTTATACCAGATAATGTTTACAGATAGTAGTGTTTATATTGGATAATAGCACAGATGTGTGTTTATACCAGATAAGAAGGACAAGTGTTATTGTTTGACACTGAAGTTTACTATTTTTGGCTGGACATGTAATCTAGCTCAGCCACCTAAATGCACCTCCATGTTTGGTCACTCTAGTCAGGTGACCTCTGTAATCATTAAACACACAGGTGTTTTAACAATTCTGCATTTGTATGTTGTATGTTGGTGTGTGTGTGTGTGTGTGTGTGTGTGTGTGTGTGTGTGTGAGTATGCATGCACACGTGTGTGTGTGTTTGTGTATGAGTGTATGTGTGTGTGTGTGTGTACATACGTGTGTGTGTACGTATGTGTGTGTGTCTGTGTATGTACGTGTGTGTGTGATGGCGTCGTCATGGCAATTGCTGTTTTGGCCTCATCACTGCTGTTCAGCAAACCACAAAGTCGGCAGTACAGAAAGTGCAGGTACCACTCTCACGCACACACACACTCACTCACACACACACACACACACACACACACACACACAAACACACACACACTTTCTCTCTCTCTCACTCACCCTCACACTCGCACACATACACTTTCTCTCTCACTCATACTCACACAAACACACACACACATGCACACGCTTTCTCTCACTCTCACACACACACACACACACATTTTCTCTCATAGACACACACACAGTGTATTCTTTATTTGGATTAATCATCATGGATTTGAATTAATTATATCTTCATCCAAATTTGGCTACCAATTAAAGTTGACACTGAACAGTGCCACACACACACAAATTCATGGACTTCTACACACAGAACACAGTAAACATGTGGGGTAGGACAGAGGGTATGACCAACCTCAATCCAGCTATTTGAGGGTACGACTAACCTTAATCTAGCTATTTAAGGGTACAACTAACCTTAATCCAGCTATTTGAGGGTACAACTAACCTTAATCCAGCTATTTGAGGGGTACGGCTATCCTTAATCCAGCTATCTCAGGGGTACAACTAACCTTTATCCAGCAATGACTAAGGATAGGTTTACGCTTAATCCAGACATGCTGAGGGTAGGACTAACCTTAGTCCAGCTATCTGAGGGATATGAGTCCAACTAACCTTAATGCAGCCATCGGAGGGTACGATTAACCTCAATCCCGTCATGACTAACGATAGATTTACGCTTAATCCAGACATGCTGAGGGTACAGCTAACCTTAATCCAGCTAATGGAGAGGGTAAGAGTAAGCTTAGTCCAGCTAATGCTTAGGTGCTGTTGGCACAAATGCATGTATGTTCCTGTCGTAATAATGTCATCTCCTCTTCTTTGTGTTGTCATATCCTGTTGGAACCTGCAGGGGGCGTACGGGAGGCTGAAGCCCAAGGTGGACAGCACCGTTCAGATGGGGAAAGGTGAGGAAGTCCCACCCTTTAAGGACAAGACAGCCAATGAAGGAGAGACAAGTCAAAAGACAGCCAATGAGAAAGACACAAGTGTAATGCGAGCCAATAAGACAGTCAGAGGGCACCCACATCAGTATATTACATTACATAACATTACATTACATTACAGTACACTACATTACATTACATTCGGCTGATGCTCTTATACAGAGGGACTTACAGTGAATGTGGTACAGGGAAAACCCTTTTGCACCAATGTGGGGTTAGATGCCTTACAGTGAATGAGGTAGAGGGATACACAGTCCCCCTGCAGCAATGTGGGGTTAGATGCCTTACAGTGAATGAGGTAGAGGGACACACAGTCCCCCTGCAGCAATGTGGGGTTAGATGCCTTACAGTGAATGAGGTAAAGGGACAGTCCCCTGGAACAATGTGGGGTTAGATGCCTTACAGTAAATGAGATAAAAGGAACAGTCCACTTCAAGCAATGTGGGGTTAGATGCCTTACAATAAATAAGGTAAAAGGAACAGTCCACCTGTAGCAATATGGGCTATTCTGTTGTATTCCGCTCTACTCTATTCCGCTCTATTCTATTCTGTTCTATTCTATTTTATCTGACTAACAAGCAGCAGTTTCACTGCATATCCTACTCTACCCAGTATGTCTATGCATTTGACAAATAAATATCCTTGTAAGTCTTGTACTCTATTCTACTCTGTTGTGCTCTCTTATGTTCTACTGTATTCTATTCTACTCTACTCTGTCAAGTGTGTTATTATTGTCATGCACTGATGAGTGTGTTTGTTCTTCAGCATCATCTTCAGAATCCCCCCCACCTAATAGCTGTGTTTGTGTGTGTGTGTGTGTGTGTGTGTGTGTGTGTGTGTGTGTGTGTGTGGGCAGATGGTTATGTCTATCTCCAGAATCCACCACCAGAGTTCTACCCGAGAGCAGGTGTCATCGGTTTCGCCGGAATCCTGGGACTCTTCCTGGCCCGAGGTGGGTGTGTGTGTATGTGCAGGCTCTCGGTGGAAGAGGCTGGTTTATCGCTCTGGACTAATGGTTGTGTGTGTGTGTGTAGGCTCCAGGTGGAAGAAGCTGGTGTATCCCTCTGGTTTAATGGCAGTTGGAGCATCTGTATACTACCCTCAGCAGGCCTCAGAAATTGCTAAGGTGTGTGTGTGTCGTTGTGGGTGTGTTTGTGTCAGTGTGTCGGTGTGTTTGTGCTTGTGTGTGCGTTGTATGTGGTATGTAGGCACTAGTATAAGTTTGATGGTGACTCCGCTTTTATTGTGTTGCTAGGCAACGGGTGATGCCATCTATGACTGGGCGCTTCAGGCCTATGTCAGCATGGAGCAGCTGGTTAAGCCTGCCCCGAAGCCACCCAAAGACAAGGTGGGTATATGGTGTGTTTTAACCTTTTTACATATCTGTGTGTGTACACTTTCTGACCTGCGGAGGTGTGTGTGTGTGTGTGTGTTTTCCTCCAAAGGCTGAGAAGAGTCCCAAAGAGGAGACCAAAGCTTGAATTCTAGACCAGGTAAACACATACACATACACACACAAACACACATACACGTGGTACACAAACACAAATATTGCATGAGAATATTCTTATTAGCCATAAAGACAGTTTTACACGTAGTCACCAAATCTCACACACGTATTGACACAAATGCACCTGAACAAACCAACATGTTACACAGCATTCAAAATCCATTGTTTGTGTTTGTGTGTAGGCTCTGACTGAGGGAGAGGAGTTACCTAGCCCACTTCTGAGAGAAGCCACACCCTCTTTCAGCCTCCTCCAATTGGCTTCTGGCTCCCAACAGTTTGCACTAGAACAAGACACGCCTAGACATGGAGCCCACTACCACAGAGGGTGGAGTCTAGCCAGCATCTAAGTTACCTGAAAACTAAAAAATGATGAAATGGACAAAAAAATCCAAATGTGGAAAGGCATTTTTAAATATTTAAAATAGTTGGCTGGTAATTTTAAAGTAAAAAAAAAAAACTTAACTGTGTTAATTTGTCACAGTTGTTTTGTTTAAATTGTTTAATCCTCAAATCTTAAATTGTGTAAAACATGGCTGTAAAAATTGTTATATTCATGTAATGAGAATAATTGTTCTAACTGTGGATATAAAGATTATATTTATATAAAGAGGATAAATGTTTTAACTGTGAAAGTAAAGATGTATATTTGCTGATGGCCGTTTGAGTAAAGTATTTATTTTGGGCTGACATGACAGTGCTTCACAAATAAAAAACAGGTCACAGGAATCACAGGTGTGTTACTCTCATTTAGAATCACAGGTATGTTACTCTTATTTAGAAGCACAGGTATGTTAGACTCATGTAGAACCACAGGTATGTTACTGTCATAGGTATGTTAGACTCATGTATAATCACTGACGGGTTACTCACGTACTGCAGAATCACAGGTGTTTTACTCATTTAGAATCACAGGTGCACTGAACTAATTTAGAATTACAGGTGTGTTCCTTTCTTTAGAATGGCACGTTATCCTGCCTTCATGTGATGGACGTCAGCATCAGTGGTTAAATCAGTTTTATTGCTCTGTTATCGACTGAAATGTCCTGCCTGAGGGAGACAATAACACAGCTCATCTGTGGGGGACGATGTGGTGCTACAGCTGTTATACCAAAAGGTCTCTGTGCACAGGAGCTGCTGCGGGGTGTGTGTGTAGAGGGCATTTTAACATAGTGAGACAGGGGGCAGTGCTGTATGGGGCAGTTACCTACAGGTGCAGGGCAACAGGTGCAGGGCAACAGACAGGAGCAAACAAATATGATCACATTTTATTTTATTGATTCATTCAGACAGTGATGACAGGAAAACCTGTGACAAAGCCTATGCATCTGGCATACATACAATGCTATACACTAACTGTGGCCTCTTGTATATGCCAATAATAATATGGCCTCATGTATTCGCTACACATTAATATTACAAACCAATAACGTGGTCTCATATATATGCCACAGTTCAGGTCCCTTTGGATATAATCAAAAACTAAAACAATCAAAACAAAGCGTCTGAGGTTAAGTCTATGCATCAATGGCTACTTCTAAAACGTCTTTCCCAGTGGTAGAGCAGCAGGTCCCTGGAGTGACATGAGTGACCTAAACGATGACAACGGTACAGCTGACACCTGGCTGGTTGAGGTCTGTGTGCTGCAGTGGGTTAATTGCCTGTGTAATCCTGGCTGCCTGCTCTACCCAGCTCCATGTTACAGTGATGCCCATCCTGCCTGTCCATTGGTGGCCATCTTAAGCAGGTCCTAGTCAGCGGCGGCCATCTTGAGCAGGTCTTACTTGGCGACCATCTTGAGCAGGCTCTGCTTGTCGATCTCGAAGAGGCGCCAGCCCTCCTCCAGCGACAGGTCTGCGGCCCCGCGGCGCTTGTAGAACTCGATGGATTTGCTGTTCCACTCGGCCACGATGAAGTGCATGCTGCTACATCGCGTCTTTACCGCCGTCTGCAAACATGAATAAACACAAACAATGCCAAACACGAATACAAACAATGTCAAACAAATAAATATAGACAACGGCAAACAAAAACACAAATACAAACAATTCCAAACACAAATAAGCACATTAACAATGGCAGGTTAATGTGTCCTGTGGCCAATCAGAGAACATGTCGGTGGAGAGGGGGAGGGGCTTACCTCACTCAGACGCTGAAAGATGTGCGAGCCGATTCCATAACCTGCCACAGACACACACAGAGGGGGTCAGAGGGCCTTTGTGTGTGTGTGTGTGTTTGTGTGTGTGTGTGACAGACAGAGGGGGTCAAACACCCAACTTAAACCAAACATCTACTACAACAAGTGTGTGTGTGTGTGTGTGTGTGTGTGTGTGTACCTCTGTACTCCGGCATGACGTAGAAGTCCTCCAGGTACAGCAGCTTGCCGATCCAGGGATCATACGTGAAGTAGTACATGGCAAACCCCACCACAGTGTGACCTACACACACACACACATAATTAATACAGACATCAAACCTCACACACAGAGTGAGAGAAAGAGAGAGAGAGAGAGAGTAGAAGGGGTGTGGAAGAAAGAGAAAAGAGGTAGAGGTAGGTAGGTAGGTAAAGAGAGGGATAGAGGTAGAGTGAGTGTGAGGTGAGAACGACATGAGTGATGGGAGATGGAATGGGAGGGGGGGCATGTCTGCCTCTGCCCACACAAGACAGATTGTGTGTGTGTATATGTGTGGGAGTGTGAATAACAATGAGTAAGCCCCCCACCCCACCCCCCAATTCCATTCAGATTCCATTTCTGTTACTCAGCAAAAGAGGACAAAGTGTGTGTCTCACCATCGCTGCTCTTGTGTTCCTCTGGCACCTCTGCGATGAGGCAGTGGTAGAAGGGGTGCTCCCCAAACCCATCCTCCAGCAGCTCTGAAAACACACACATTTACTCACCACATGGATGTTCAGCACAGGGAAGACACACCTTACACACAAACACACACACACTCACAGTTGAATCTGTGACTCACTTGCCAGACTTCCTTCTTAAAGGCATAAAAGCCCAATCTTTACTCGGCCTCTATTAGGCATTGATAAATATTCATAATATAACCACTAATAAACTACCTATTCATAACATGACCATAACTTTACCTCGCCCTAACACACACCACCTTTTCAAGTAGCCGGCCTACTATAAAGTTGTGTTTTCCCATGAGATACTTATTATACTTAAGAGAGAGTTTGAAAGAGAGAGAGAGAGACAGACTCAACAGTCAGTGAGTCACCTTGACCTCAGAAGTTCAGAAATTTCCGGAAAAGCATATTCCCCTCCCGTTCCTGTCATGCGCATGATTGACAGGCGAGTGCGCCAATCTCTTCATCTCTCTCCCCGCTAACTCTATGGTTGTGAAAACAGTCCGTACCCTGTGAGCTTTCTATCTGTGCTGATAACGGTAACTGCGAACACAAACAGCTTGGTGTTATCCCTTGTCTAAAAATACACAGATCTATATTCTAGAAATATCCAGATTCTTCGAGTTTCTGTCTGGACGGGGAAACTGCCTAGAATGGGCACATCAGGTTGTGTCTCGGTGGCGAGACGATAGCTGGTGTGGGGGAGGGGAGTTTATACCTTTCTCGGTCAGCACAACTTGTTCTTCCATATCCTCGAACTTCGCGAGCTCCTGAAAACAAAGATGTACCAAAACTAACCTCAGTATGTCTGTAGGACGACACAAGATCTAGATAAGGAAAATTTTTCGTGAAAGGTTATCCCTAAAACACATTTCAGTTATGCCTACATTTCAGAGACAAAGGGAACTTTTTTCATCGAAAAAACATTCCTGTTAGAGCATATACAGATATAAAAACAGTATAACTGTACCATACAAAAATACAAAACGGTTACATTCAAAAGAGGCACAGGGAACTTGACACTTGCCGAGAGTTGCGAATGACGTCATACCAAGCCAACTCCGCAAAAAAACCACAACCAAGCAAAACGACAACAAAAGAAATACATAGGCTGTTTCAACCCGTATTTCTTATCTCCCCAAAAATACATTACATGAAACCGCCCATAGTTAAACAACATTAACCTTTTAAATAGAAAACAACTCAGCATAATGTCTTTTGTTTGAAAACGTGTACTTCCAATCGATCGCAGTAATATCAATTTTGTAATTATGTTATCTAGACAAAAAGGTTACAATTCATATGTGTGATATTGCCAGACCTACCTTAATCAACCGCAATATATCAGTGACGTCTTTTGGTTCCGCTTTTCTGAGGCTAAAATTGGCCATTTTCTTCTTTTCGACTTCTTGCCTTTACCCTTTCCAACTAAAACTCCGCGAAATGTGAAGTTAATCAAAAGCTCTTTCTTCATAAGTTTGCCTTTTGAAGATTTTACACTTCCAAAAGGGAGGTTTTGCAACCCTTTGGTTAAAGTTTTCAATGCGATTACATGAAGGCTCTGGCGGAGGACTCCGTCTAATCCGGTGTGAGGCTACTTCCTTATATTTATAGCCGGTCAGAACGTCATCCAACGTGCACGAGGTCTACGTCGCATGTAGGCGTTAGTAGCGAAATGATGGTCCTTCAGAAGGCGGGCGTAACAGGAAAGACCAAGTGCCCTTAAGGAGAGGGTACAGTCCTACCTTTACAGCTTTTAAAGATTAACTGACAAAGACACACTCACTGTAATAGAGAAAATGTCTAACGTACTTGAAAAAAAAAAAAAAAAACAGGAGACTTGTTTGAAACAAGGAGTTTTCACCAACTTGTCAAGAAAGCTTGAATTATTCTTCTTTGCAGTGCATCTTTTTTTCCTGCTATGTGCCCAGGTGAACTGGCTTTCCCGTGGTCACAAGTGTGAGAGCCTAACCAGTGCTCATGGCCGGCTACTGAGAGGAGCAGAGGAATGCAGTGTGGATATGTGCCGTTCGGAGAGGTAGAGACAGAGGAGAGGGGGGTAGAAGAGAGGTTGAGTGAGGGAGAGTTTGAAAAGAGAGGAGGACAAGAAAGAGCTGCGATGAGGAGGAAAGGTGTAGAGGAGAGGTCCAGTGCAGACTGGTGCATTTGACCTGACTTAACGTCCTTGCAGGAGTCCTTGTTATATGACTCTTCATGTTGACAAAATGCCACCCCATAGCAACAGCCACTCCATAGCAACTGCTCTGGCCTGTGATGGTGTCAGTGGGACCATTTAAGACGGCAAACCACCACCGAGCTTTACTGCTCTCCTCTCCTCATGTGCAAAGCAGAGACTGAGGTGGAGGCGGTGGTACAGGTGATCACCAGACTGGAGGGTTTAGGGTCAAGGGTCAAATGACTTGATGTTCAGGACTAGTTGGGGTGATGAGATAAGATAAGGGCTTATGGTCATGAATGTGATAAGCCATAATAAAGCCAGTGTAGTCTACAATGTGTGTTTGTGTGTGTGTCAGTGTGTATGTGTTAAGAGAGCTCTGACACCTCTGTGTGTGTGTGTGTGTTTGTGTGTATGAAAGGCCATGTCTGTGTGTGTGTGTGTGTGTGTGTGAAAGGTCATGCGTTTGTGTGTGTATGTATAGGAGGCCATGCATGTGATTGTGTGGGTTTGTGTGTCAGTTTTCTTTCTTCAGTGAAGGAGCGGTCAATTTTGAGTCACAGTCTGAAAGTAGAGTCTTTGAAATAACATCACATCCCTTTTACTGGCCAGCTGACATGGGGCTCTGACATCACTAGAGTTCCTGTTGAGGTCACACCCAGACACACACACACACACTCTCTCTCTCTCTCACACACACACACACACACGAGTGAGGCTGTGTTCTAAGTAAGCCGCAGGAGACCTTCTGTAGAACCTGCATTGAGAGCCTACTGACATATAACATCTTAGTGTGGTTTGCATTGAGAGGCTACTGACATATGCCATCTCAGTGTGGTTTGCATTGAGAGGCTACTGACATATTAGTCTGGTAAACCAGCCCCTCGTACTTCATTTCATTTTGTACAGAGGGTCTGGCCTTGCTGCAGTTGACATTTATGTATTCGGACCAACCGAATTCGAGCCAGCCAGCGAACAGAGGGAGTGTTCGTCAGTGATGACGTTGGCTTTGTGCGCTACATTTGAATTGTAGTGCGTAGGCAGGCTTATTGCATACTTGACGACCACACATTAGCAATTGGGTAAAGGCAGAGGCACTTGTTTTAAACTTCAGCAGAGTCTACACCTCCAGGAAGAAATCGTTTCTCAATGCAGTAAGGCCAGACCCTCTGTACAAAATGAAATGAAGTATGAGGGCTGGTTTACCAGGCCACTGACATATACCATCTCAGTGTGGTTTGTATTGAGAGCCTACTGACATATACCATCTAATTGTGGTTTGCATTCAGAGCCTACTGACAGTGTGGCTTGCCAGCTGCACTGCAGAAGGCGGGAAGGTGGAGGGTGCAGAGGGTGAGGTCAGCTGAGAGATTTGTTGGTCACCCCTCCCTGTGCTGGTTGACATCTACAACTCCCGCTGCCTCAACAGAGCGAAAGCCATAGTCAAGGACAGCCCACATGCACCTCACCACTTCTTTAACCCTTTAACAGACACCCCCTATTATATCTTCGTTATTACCAGAAAGGCAATGACCAAGTTGTAATGTGTTACTAAATACTCTCTGTAATGTCACAGTAATGTTGTAGTGTTACGCAAGTTATACTTTTTTACTTGAAATAGAGTCACTCCACCGGCAATGTGATGACCGCTAAAGGACTACCCTGCTGCCCTTCTTGAGGCGCTACAGGAGCATTCAATCCAGGACAAACAGACTCCAAAACAGCTTTATCCCCTGGGTCACAGCCTTACTGAACTCTCAGATGCACTAACCCCCCCCCCTTATCTTATTTATACAGGATAGACCAAAAATACAAAAAATTCTAAGTCTGCCTATGATTACAATTTGTGGTGTGGTGTGCTAATCCCAATCATATCGCAGCACACTCTCAGGCTTAGAAATTGGTTTCTCCTGGCGCCCCTAAGATTCCCTGATAATGGCATGGACTTTAAAACAAAGTGTGTATGTAGTCAAAGAAAACTACGCCAGAACACCAGTGGACAACCCTGTCCATTTGGTACGGTGTATCATTTTTATAATCCAAGATACCGGCAAACGGTTTGTGCACAGAATTGTTTATGGCTATTGTTTATTTTTTGCTGTAGTGTAGTGTCTCAGTCCAGTGTCTAATGCTTTCTAGTAAACACTAATAGGTTTGATTTGTTGCACCTTGTGAAAGACATGTATGTACATGACAAGACAATGATTTTGAATGAACATTGGTTGACTGCAAGCATTTATTTTATGGTGTAAGTGGGTTATTGCATTTATTTTATGGTGTGAGTGTATTATTGTATAAGGGAACATTGGACTAGTGTGGTGTGCAAACAGCGCTGTGTGGTTATGGCTTGATTAAGGTTTTTATTCGACTGTGACTGACTGACGTTCATCATTGCTTCAGTTAATCTCCAGTAGATTATGTAAGATAGTGCAGACACACACGTGGGGGAGTGTGGCCTGGCGGTTAAGGTATCGGACTTGTGACCACAAGATTGCAGGTTTGAATCCACAAACACACCCAGTATAGAAAATTTCAACAAGAGATCATGAAATATACAACTACAGAAACTAAGGTCCTAAGTGTTAAAAAAATAAAAAAAGGCAGCTAAGAAAGTAGGTGGCAGGTAGGAGAGTGAGAAGGTGGCAGGTAGGGGAGTGAGGAGGTGGCATGTAGGTGAGATGGCAGGTAGTGGTGTAAGAAGGGGGCAGGTAGGGCAGGGTGGAGGTCGCAGGTAGAGGAGAGAGGAGGTGGCAGGTAGTGCAGGGTGTAGGTGGCAGGTCTGCTGGATCTATTTCAGAAAGTGCATGTGCAAGACCCTAACCCTAAACCTAATCCCTAAACCTGCAGAGACAATTTTGTTGTGTACACTGTGTGCTGTGTTGTCGTGTAAACACAATGACACTGGGTGCTGTTTGTTTGTTGTGTGCACTCAACTCACACACACACACACACCCAGTATAGAAAATGTCAACAAGAGATCATGAAATATACAACTAGAGAAACTAAGGTCCTAAGTGTTTATAAAAAAGGCAGATAAGAAAGTAGGTGGCAGGTAGGAGAGTGAGGAGGTGGCAGGTAGGGGAGAGAGGAGGTGGCAGGAAGAGGAGAGAGGAGGTGGCAGGAAGAGGAGAGAGGAGGTGTCAGGTAGGTGAGGTGGCAGGTAGAGGAATGAGGAAGTGGCAGGTAGGTGAGGGGGCAGGTAGTGGTGTAAGAAGGGGGCAGGTAGGGCAGGGTGGAGGTGACAGGTCTGCTGAATCTATTCCCGAAAGCTTCCCTGTAAGACTGTGGCAGGATAGTCGGCGGCGGAGCAGACAGAGAGAGGACAAAACTGTATTCCTCACAAGGAATTTGTTTTTTTTTGTTTTCAAAAAATATGACATGCTTTGAAACCAGAATTATGAACAGTGCAAACGGTAATAGGAATAAAGTTGAAACTCACAGCAACAGGTCAGCCTAGATGTTTAAACATTGCCGGCAAATGGCTGCCTATGCGCTGTGCACTTGCGTGCATGAGTGTCTGCATGAGTGTCTGCGTGAGCGTCGTGGGTTAGTCCGTGACAAAGACCCTAACCCTAAACCTAATCCCTAAACCTGCAGAGACAAATTTGTTGTGTACACTGTGTGCTGTGTTGCCGTGTAATCACAATGACACTGGGTGCTGTTTGCTTGTTGTGTGCACTCAACTCACACACACACACACACACACACACACACACACCCAGTATAGAAAATGTCAACAAGAGATCATGAAATATACAACTAGAGAAACTAAGGTCCTAAGTGTTTATAAAAAAGGCAGCTAAGAAAGTAGGTGGCAGGTAGGAGAGTGAGGATGTGGCAGGAAGAGGAGAGAGGAGGTGGCAGGTAGAGGAATGAGGAAGTGGCAGGTAGGTGAGGTGTCAGGTAGAGGAATGAGGAGGTGTCGGGTAGGTGAGGTGTCAGGTAGAGGAATGAGGAGGTGTCGGGTAGGTGAGGTGGCAGGTAGAGAAATGAGGAAGTGGCAGGTAGGTGAGGTGGCAGGTAGTGGTGTAAGGAGGCGGCAGGTAGGGCAGGGTGGAGGTTGGCCTCAAGCGCTCTGAACTTTGCGCGGTACGTTTCTGCGTTTATTTCATATTTTTTCAGTATGGCTTCTTTCAGTTTATCAAAGTCCATGTTATTTTCAGGGTCCATTGCAATGAAGGCACTCCTGGCTTTGCCTGTTAAAAGTGGTATAAGGTGGATTCCCCAGTCCTCCTTCGGCCACTCACAGGCTGCTGCCAGCTTTTCAAATGTTGTCAGGTAGTGGTCGATGTTATCTTGCTCCTCCAGCTTGGCCATCTTCAGCTTGTATCCAGCCTTACTCCCTCTGGTGGTGGCTACAGGCGGCTCAGGTGTTACGCCTCGGGAAGGAACTGGTGTGTTCCCCCTCTCACGCACTGTCTCCACATCCAGCTGCAGCTGTGTCACTTGGTGGGTAAGGATAGAAAACTGCTGTGCTTGGCGGGCAGACTCTCTCTCCAGCTTGTCATCTCTGGCAATAAAGGACTCGAACATCCTTGCCAGACGGTCAATGGATGACTCCGTTGGAGTGGGCGCTGTGGACTCTGCGTCGCCCCCTACTGCTCCAACCTCTTCATTGGCCCTCCGTCTGGTCGTCATTTTTGTGGTTGGCTGTTCCTTTTCCTTTTCCTTCTCTGTCTCACTCCTCTATCCTACGTTCTGACACCAAATGTGGCAGGATAGTCGGCGGCGGAGCAGACAGAGAGAGGACAAAACTGTATTCCTCACAAGGAATTTTTTTTTTTTTTCTTTTCAAAAATTCTTAAAAACCGTGCAAAAATTTACAGTGGAGAAAAACCAAAAACTCAAATGCAAAATGCAAACCAAAAACTTGTGAAAATACGAAAATAAATAGGCTTTAGTTTGCCAGCCTAAGTCAGAAAGACCCTGCACAAAACTCTATTAACAGCCAAGTAACACGTACCTTCCACTCCAACACTCTCTCACCAACTGAGGCTCTGGGGCCTAATACAGAGCTGTGCTAGCTGCAGCCCCTCCCACAGGATAGCCCAAATGCAAACATAAATTAATTAACTAAATAACAACGTTGTAATTACCAAATAATAACTGAAAGAAACAAAAAACAAAATACACAATAAATCAAAATTATTTTTATTAACCAAAAAGCCTTAAGTGCACAATAAAAGACATATTTCCCCTTCACCATTAAAACACACCCATCACAATAGCACAGTCCATGAAACCCCCGGGAACTCGGCCATATACACCCTGTGGAACATTCCCTCGGTTTCCCCACGACAACCCGGAAGTTCGGTCAGTTTGCATGACGGTGAGTAACAGAAAACAGTATTGCTTTTTAAATGCTAAATACCAATAAAGTTCGTTATTTTAAACAGCCAGTGTGTATAATTGTGATTCTTTGTAACCAGATATGCTTAAAACAGATGAGAGATGATTAGGATTGCGAATATGAAGTGTGGATGGTAAATGTGAGTTAAACAAACAATTGCTAGTTCAGAATGCCGGTAGGCCTTTCCCTGCATCCTTCTAACAATGCTGTATGAATGAGAAGTTATTGCAAAGGTGGTGTATGACATGCTTTGAAACCAGAATTATGAACAGTGCAAACGGTAATAGGAATAAAGTTGAAACTCACAGCAACAGGTCAGCCTAGATGTTTAAACATTGCCGGCAAATGGCTGCCTATGCGCTGTGCGCTTGCGTGCATGAGTGTCTGCGTGAGCGTCATGGCTTAGTCCGTGACATTTCCCCCCCCTTCTGGAGATGCCCCCTGTGGCATCCTAGACAGGAAGTCAGCGGTACAGTTCATTTTCCCTGCCCTGTACTGGTAATCCTGGCATTAGTGTCCCGCATACGCCCCAGCCAGGACAAAGCTTTGTGGTCAGTCTCAAGCACAAATTTACGCCCCAACAGATAATATTTAAACGAGTCCAAAGCCCATTTTATGGCAAGACATTCCTTCTCGACGGTTGAATAATTCTGCTCCCTGGGTAGCAGCTTCCGGCTAATATAAGCCACTGGCTGCAAGTGTCCTTGCTCCCCTTGTAAGAGGACCGCACCCAGGCCCCTCTCCGACGCATCTGTCTGCACCGTGAAGAGTTGTTCAAAGTCCGGACTGAGGAGCACAGGCTCTTGACACAAAGAGTCCTTCAAGTCCTTAAATGCTCGCTCACACTCCTCAGTCCACTCCACTTTATTGGGCAGGCTCTTGCGGGTCAGCTCAGTTAGTACAGCTGCCTTCTCAGAAATGTTCGGAATGAAGCGCCTGTACCAACCTACAAGACCCAAAAATGAACGCACCTGCTTCTTGGTGGTTGGCCGTTCAGCAGTCATGATGGCTTCCACCTTCCCCACCTGAGGGCGGATAACACCCCAACCCAGCACATAGCCAAGGTAGGACGTCTCCTCCCTGGCCAAGGCACACTTGTCTGGATGGATAGTGAGGCCCGCCTCCTTAACCAAGGAGAGAACCTGCTGCAGATGTTTGAGGTGCTCCTCCCAGGTGGCACTGTAGATTATGATGTCATCAAGGTAGGCAGAGGCGAAGCCCTCCGTCCCCCTGAGAATTCTGTCCATCAAGCGTTGAAAGGTCGCCGGTGCTCCATGCAGTCCAAATGGAAGAACTGCGAACTGCTAGTGCCCGAATGGTGTTCTGAAGGCAGTGAGCTCTTTGCTGCCCTCTGCTAGTGGCACCTGCCAATAACCTTTGCACAGGTCCACTGTGCTTAGGTACTTGGCCTTGCCCAGGCGTTCCACCAGGTCATCCACCCTCGGCATGGGGTACGGATCAAACTTAGCCTGCGAGTTGACCTTGCGAAAGTCCAGGCAAAATCTCAGGCTGCCATCCTTCTTTGGCACAAGGATGATTGGGCTGCTCCATTCGCTGAAGGATGGCTCGATGACCCCCAGCTGAAGCATCATGTTCAACTCCTCCTTCAGGACTGGCAGCAGTCGCTCTGGCACCCTGTAGCACGGCTGTCGCACAGGGTTGTCGTCCTTGAGCACCACATGGTGCTCCACCAGCTCCGTTCGCCCAGGTCGCGGTGTGAACAGGCCCTCTGGTAGAATGTTAAGGAGGTCACACTGGTGCTGCTGCGGCAGATGGCTGAGGTCCAGCTGGCTCTCCTCCTCCCGGCCTGGCAGATACTGCTCGCTGCACTCTTCCTCCTCCTCGACTGCTTGGATCAGCAGTGCTGACACCTGCTGTGGCTCGGACTGCAGCTCTGGCTCCACTGGCTCTCTCCACTGCTTCAACATGTTGACATGGAAGACTTGTTGTTTCTTCCGGCGATCTGGCGTGCTGATTTCATAGGTCACCTTTCCCATCTTGCGCGTCACCATGTAGGGCCCCTGCCATTTTGCCAACAGCTTGTTGTCTGAGCTGGGCAACAGCAGCGGTCATACCATGCCTTCTGACGGTGTTGAGCTTGTCAGGTTGTCTTGAGCCATGGCAGTGACAGCCGTCAGCTTCTCCCTCATCTTCAACACGTAGGAGATGATGTCCAGGAGATGATGGCTGTGGCATCTCTCCTTCCCAGATCTCCTTCAGTACATCAAGTGGCCCCCGTACGTGATGTCCGTACAAAAGTTCAAAGGGGGAGAACCCTGTTGACTCCTGGGGAACCTCCCTGTATGCGAACAACAAGTAGGGTAGCCACTGGTCCCACTCTTTCCCGCCATCATCCACAAACCGCCGGAGCATGTTCAAAAGGGTCTGGTTGAACCGCTCGACTAGTCCATCGGTCTGTGGGTGGTAGGGAGTGGTTCTTATGCGCCTTATTCCTAATAGGTCATAAACTTGTGTCAATGTTCTGCTCATGAAATTGGGGCCTTGGTCTGTTAGCACCTCCCGGGGAATCCCTGCACACGAGAACAGTCGGAGAAGGCAAGAAGCAACCTGCTTCGCTTTGACAAGTTTTAAGGGAAAGGCCTCAGGGTACCTGGTGGCGTAGTCACAGATAACCAAAATAAAACGGTTCCCTGACCTACACTTTTCCAGGGGACCCACAATGTCAACACCTATCCTTTCAAATGGGGTGTCAACTACAGGAAGTGGCACTAATGGGGCTCGTGCAAAACCTTTACCTCCTGCCAACTGACACTGGGGACATGATCTGCATTAGTCCTTTACTTGCACAAACATTCCTGGCCAGTAAAAGCGTCTGCTAATGCGTTGTAATGTTTTCATATGAGCCAAGTGACCTGCCCAAGGGACTGTGTGGCCCAACTGTAACACTTCTTTTCTGTATTTCTCGGGAACCACAAGCTGTATACCATCCTCACTATGCCTGTACAAGATGTGATTTTGCAGGGTAAACACTTCCTTGCCAAGAGCTGGGATAAAGCACACCCCTTCCTCTGCCTTCCTTAATAATGGGGCCAATGTTGGGTCTTCCTGCTGTAACTCAGCAATCTCACCAGAAAATTGTACATCTGTATCAGACAGGCTAGGGGGATCAACATCTACCTCACTCTGCAGGTCAGAATGTTCCATGATCTCCTTCACTGTCTCTCTACGCTTTGTGCATCTTTCTTCTCTGGTGCATCTTGGTTCTGTTGGTACTTCCTCACCATAGAAGGGAAACTCAGCCATATCAAGGGTTTTTTCTTTAGCCATCGCTCTTGTAACTACACAGCTCAATGCAGTCTTGCCCAGCAGGTCTAACAACACAGGAAGATCTTGACCTAACAGGACTGGATAAGGCAACTTGGGGACAAGCCCTACCCTGAGCAAATAAGTCTGACCACTTACACTGATATACACATCTGCTGTACTATGCTCAGTTTTATCTCCATGAACACAACAGATTGTCAGCTTGTCATTCTCATTTAAAAACTCAAGGGGGACTAAATCTGCCTGTACCAGTGTCTGAGTGCATCCCGTGTCAACTAAAGCAGTGGTGGGTTTACCGTTAAGCTGTATAGTCATGACAGGTTCAATGCTTTGCTGGTTCTTAAGGGGTGGGCTAGGGTTGGGCACATAACACAAATGGGAGTGTTTGGGCTTTCTGAGGGGGCAAGCTGGACTCTTGTGACCTTCCCTACCACAGTTAAAACAAGAAACACCTTGAGGCTTAACACTGCTTTGGGGTGGGGGTGGTGTGTTCCTAGGTGGTGTGTGTAGAGTGTGTGGTGTGTAGCTAGGGAGGGCGCCAGAACCATGTCCCCTACCAGCCCCATCAGATTTACCCCAGGGTTGTCGATCCAGCACTCCAGCGTAGCGGTACCTCTTGGAGCCTTTGTGTGCGGCGACGAAGTTCTCCACCAGGGTGGCGGCCTCTGCTGCTGTTGAAGGAGTCCGTTCTTTGACCCAGGTCCTCACCTCTGGATAGAGAACGCGCAGATACTGTTCCAACATCATGGTGTCCATGAGGGCCTCCTTGCTGCTGCTGTCATACTTCACCCATTTGCAAAACAGGTCTTTCAAGCGAATGTAAAGTTCTTGTGGCGTCTCCTCTTGGTTGGCCTCAAGCGCTCTGAACTGTGCGCGGTACGTTTTTGCGTTTATTTCATATTTTTTCAATATGGCTTCTTTCAGTTAATCAAAGTCCATGTTATTTTCAGGGTCCATTGCAATGAATGCACTCCTGGCTTTGCCTGTTAAAAGTGGTATAAGGTGGATTGCCCAGCCCTCCTTTGGCCACTCACAGGCTGCTGCCAGCTTTTCAAATGTTGTCAGGTAGTGGTCAATGTTATCTTGTTCCTCCAGCTTGGCCATCTTCAGCTTGTATCCAGCCTTACTCCCTCTGGTGGTGGCTACAGGCGGCTCAGGTGTTACGCCTCGGGAAGGAACTGGTGTGTTCCCCCTCTCACGCACTGTCTCCACATCCAACTGCAGCTGTGTCACTTGGTGGGTAAGGACAGAAAACTGCTGTGCTTGGCGGGCAGACTCTCTCTCCAGCTTGTCATCTCTGGCAATAAAGGACTCGAACATCCTTGCCAGACGGACTCGAACATCCTTGCCAGACGGTCAATGGATGACTCCGTTGGAGTGGGCGCTGTGGACTCTGCGTCGCCCCCTACTGCTCCAACCTCTTCATTGGCCCTCCGTCTGGTCGTCATTTTTGTGGTTGGCTGTTCCTTTTCCTTTTCCTTCTCTGTCTCACTCCTCTATCCCACGTTCTGACACCAAATGTGGCAGGATAGTCGGCGGCGGAGCAGACAGAGAGAGGACAAAACTGTATTCCTCACAAGGAATATATATATTTTTTTTTTTTTTCAAAAATTCTTAAAAACCGTGCAAAAATTTACAGTGGAGAAAAACCAAAAACTCAAATGCAAAATGCAAACCAAAATAAATAGGCGTTAGTTTGCCAGGCTAAGTCAGAAAGACCCTGCACAAAACTCTATTAACAGCCAAGTAACACGTACCTTCCACTCCAACACTCTCTCACCAACTGAGGCTCTGGGGCCTAATACAGAGCTGTGCTAGCTGCAGCCCCTCCCACAGGATAGCCCAAATGCAAACATAAATTAATTAACTAAATAACAACGTTGTAATTACCAAATAATAACTGAAAGAAACAAAAAACAAAATACACAATAAATCAAAATTATTTTTGTTAACCAAAAAGCCTTAAGTGCACAATAAAAGACATATTTCCCCTTCACACCCCCATCACAATAGCACAGTCCATGAAACCCCCGGGAACTCGGCCCTGTGGAACATTCCCTCGGTTTCCCCACGACAACCCGGAAGTTCGGTCAGTTTGCATGACGGTGAGTAACAGAAAACAGTACTGCTTTGTAAATGCTAAATACCAATAAAGTTCGTTATTTTAAACAGCCAGTGTGTATAATTGTGATTCTTTGTAACCAGATATGCGTAAGACAGATGAGAGATGATTAGGATTGCGAATATGAAGTGTGGATGGTAAACGTGAGTTAAACAAACAATTGCTAGTTCAGAATGCCGGTAGGCCTTTCCCTGCATCCTTCTAACAATGCTGTATGAATGAGAAGTTATTGCAAAGGTGGTGTATGACATGCTTTGAAATCATAATTATGAACAGTGCAAACGGTAATAGGAATAAAGTTGAAACTCACAGCAACAGGCCAGCCTAGATGTTTAAACATTGCCGGCAAATGGCTGCCTATGCGCTGTGCGCTTGCGTGCATGAGTGTCTGCTTGAGCGTCGTGGGTTAGTCCGTGACAAAGACCCTAACCCTAAACCTGCAGAGACAAATTTGTTGTGTACACTGTGTGCTGTGTTGCCGTGTAATCACAATGACACTGGGTGCTGTTTGTTTGTTGTGTGCACTCAACTCACACACACACACCCAGTATAGAAAATGTCAACAAGAGATCATGAAATATACAACTAGAGAAACTAAGGTCCTTAGTGTTTATAAAAAAGGCAGCTAAGAAAGTAGGTGGCAGGTTTTAGAGTGAGGATGTGGCAGGAAGAGGAGAGAGGATGTGGCAGGAAGAGGAGAGAGGAGGTGGCAGGTAGAGGAATGAGGAAGTGGCAGGTAGGTGAGGGGGCAGGTAGAGGAATGAGGAGGTGTCGGGTAGGTGAGGTGTCAGGTAGAGGAATGAGGAGGTGTCGGGTAGGTGAGGTGGCAGGTAGAGGAATGAGGAAGTGGCAGGTAGGTGAGGTCATAGATTTACATAGTCTTCTATGTAAATCTATGGGTGAGGTGGCAGGTAGTGGTGTAAGGAGGCGGCAGGTAGGGCAGGGTGGAGGTGGCAGGTAAAGGAATGAGGAGGTGGCAGGTAGAGGTGTAAGAAGGGGGCAGGTAGGGCAGGGTGTAGGTGGCAGGTCTGCTGAATCTATTCCCGAAAGCTTCCCTGTAAGACCCTAACCCTAAACCTAATCCCTAAACCTGCAGAGACAAAAATTTGTTGTGTACACTGTGTGCTGTGTTGTCGTGTAATCACAATGACACTGGGTGCTGCTTGTTTGTTGTGTGCACTTACACACACAAACACGCCCAGTATAGAACATTTCAACAAGAGATCATGAAATATACAACTAGAGAAACTAAGGTCCTAAGTGTTTATAAAAAAGGCAGATAAGAAAGTAGGTGGCAGGTAGGAGAGTGAGGAGGTGGCAGGTAGGGGAGTGAGGAGGTGGCAGGTAGGGGAGTGAGGAGGTGGCAGGTAGGGGAGTGAGAAGGTGGCAGGTAGGGGAGTGAGGAGGTGGCAGGTAGGGTGAAGAGGTGGCAGGTAGGTGAGGTGGCAGGTAGAGGAGGTGGCAGGTAGGGGAGAGAGGAGGTGGCAGGTAGGGGAGAGAGGAGGTGGCAGGTAGGTGAGGTGGCAGGTAGAGGAGGTGGCAGGTAGGGGAGAGAGGAGGTGGCAGGTAGGGGAGAGAGGAGGTGGCAGGTAGGGGAGAGAGGAGGTGGCAGGTAGGTGAGGTGGCAGGTAGAGGAGGTGGCAGTTAGGGGAGAGAGGAGGTGTCAGGTAGGTGAGGTGGCAGGTAGAGGAATGAGGAGGTGGCAAGTAGGTGAGGTGGCAGGTAGTGGTGTAAGAAGATGGCAGGTAGGGCAGGGTGGAGGTGGCAGGTAGAGGAGAGAGGAGGTGGCAGGTAGGGCAGGGTGGAGGTGGCAGGTCTACTGGATCCATTTCAGAAAATGCACGTGCAAGACCCTAACCCTAAACCTAACCCTTAAACTTAATCCCTAAACCTAATTGTAAACCTAACCCTAAAGCCTAAATCTAACCCTAATCCTAACCCAAGTTTTGGCTGAACATCCCAGTAAATTATCGCCAGCAAGGGCACACAGACACACACTCAGTTCTTTTGCAGGTTTTGCCATCTGGCTTAATGATGTCACTTTTTTATGTTATCTCCTACCCACAATACTTTTAATTTAATCTCCGAGCCACAATAATTTTTATTTAATCTACAGTAAGGTTTTCCCCACAGATATGACTGTCTGTACTGGTCACACCACCCCAATCGTCTGATAATGAGCTCTGACCTCACATGGCTTTGATCCGCCGCATTAGAATGCAGGTGTTCTGTTACATGCGTCAAGATGGCTGAGCGGTCTAAGGTGCCGGACTCAAGGCTTTAAACCCTACTGCCACATGGGCATTCTGGGGCAGTGGTGGTCTGGCAGTGCAGGTATCCACTACCTGCCAGCAGTGCCACTGAGGTATCCTGAGCATGGTACCATCCCCACACACTGCTCCCCGGGTGCTGTGGTCATGGCTGCCCCCTGCTCACGTGTGTGATGGGTTAAAGGCAAAAGTGGAATTTCGTTGTTACCTGATGCCCCGAAATGGATTGACCAGGTATTGCAATGACCCGGTCCATCTGTGTGTGTGTGTGTGTCTGTCTGCCTGTATTGCAATCACCCTGTCCGTCCACATTGGGGACTAGGTTGCCATCTCTGATTGCACTTGTTTGCACTGTGTGCTGTATAATGACGAATGGAAATCACTTTCATTCTTAGCAGGAGTGCTCTGCTTGTAGCTGTTTCCAGCTACATTTTTTATGAGCGTGTTCACGTTCAGTCTGAGAGCAATGAATAAATTATTCCAAAACTGTGTATGAACTATGTAAACTCCTTTATAATCATTCATTAAGATTTCATTTTTATCAGAGTTGGGATAAATGGCACCATCTTCCAGCTAAAAAGTGAATTGAAGCTGTGAGGGAGGGCAGAAACGGGATGGAAGCAACAGAACTGAACTGAAAGGAGTGATAGATAGGAGTGATAGGTTTGTAGCGCACTTGGCAGTGCATCCTCCTCCCTGTCCGGAGTGCTGCAGAGCCGTGTGTTCCACTGAGAACAAACACAGTAAGTAAACAGTAGGTACAGTAAGTAAACAGTGAAACAGTGCATGTTGGTTTTTATGTTATTTGGTGGCGTAAACATAGTGAAGGCTAAATGATTACTGATTTGTTTAGTTTGGTTGCTGCTGTAACACTGTAATCTGTCTGCAGATCAGGTAACCAGCCAACACACCTACCCCAACCTATCCTGCGTCTAACCCCACCTGCCCCCCCCCACCCCCCCAACCTACCCACATAACCCCCCCCCCCACACACACACAGTTCCTTATGTGGCCACTAGAGGCCGACTGTAAAGATGAGAGAGTGACCGGAGGCGTTTTATTATCAAAAAACTTCAACTGTTTTTATTTGTTTAGCTTCAAAACATGAAGACCACAAGACATCCGAACCCACATGTGGCAAACAGATCAAAGTCATCTGAACCCACACGTGACAAACAGATGGTCTGACACCACAGCCACAGAGCCATGTTTCAGAGACACCAGACACGTGGGGGTGGAGGGAGAGTGTGAGTGTGTGTTCACGTGCATACGCGTGTGTGCGCGTGCATGTGTGCTGGTGTGTGTGTCTGTGTGTATGTGTGTCTTAGCATATGTGTGTGTGTAATTGAACAGGTTAGGGTAACAATGGTGCGGTCGAGTCCTCAGTTGAGCTTGTCAAAGTACTTCAGTTTCCCAGATGGGTCAGGAATGATCTGGAGAGAGAGAGACAAACAGTTTACCTCCAACACACACACACACACACATCACACTTGGTCTTTATGTCAATATGACACTCTAGTACACCTTTCTCCCAGACGTGCACTCACATACACACTCACACACATACACACACACACACACACACACACACAAACGCACATGCACACACTTACAGTATCGCTGCCAGGCTTCCAACCAGCGGGGCACACTGTGAAACAGAGACAGAAAAGTGTTTGAGTGTGTGTGTTACCTTCTTTGTGTTGCTCTATGTACTGGAAGGCCTGCACCAGCCTACACAGTGTGTGTGTGTTTGTGAAAGACAGCGTGTTACCTTCTCCATGCTTGTCCGTGTACTGGAAGGCTTGGCACCAGCCTGTGTGTGTGTGTGTCTGTGTGTGTGTGTGTGTGTGTGTGTGTGTGTGTGTGTGTGTGTGTGTGTGTGTGTGTGTGTGTGTTACCTTCTCCGTGCTTGTCTGTGTACTGAAAGGCCTGCACCAGTCGAAGTGTCTCGTCCACAGACCGTCCCACTGGCAGGTCATTCATTGTGATCTGTCTCAGAGTGCCCTTGTCATCGATGATGAATAGACCCCTACACACACACGCACAGGTTACTGTTTGTTATAATGTATTGCTCATGACATTTGTTTAGTCAGACAGCACACTTGAACAAACACATCTCATCCACAAAGGGACGCCAGCATGCTTCTTCAAACTTGTTGATGGTGACATGATGCCCAACAAGAGGTAGTGGCAGTGAACTAGGAGTGCCAGTGCAGACTGTGCATGTTACGCCTCATTGTTGTGGATTATCGGCGTTTTCTTCCAGAGTTCACACTGGTGGACCTTGTACCTGTCTCCCCTTTGGGATTGGTTAACGTCTGGGTCTTATTTTGTTAGTTTCTTTGTGTTTTGTTGGTGTGGAAATTCCTGCATCTTGTGACCTACTCTGGAATACAGAAGGCTTGGGCTGGCTGTCTTCACCAAGACAACCTGCTTGGGCTGGTCACTGAGCAGGAAGGTAAGCTGGTGTACTTTTGCCATTCAGATACCTTTTAGCTCCAACATACTGACCTCCACATCTTGTGCACACAACTCAGATTAGGTACCACCATCTGTTTAACATATTTATTTCCCTGGACTTATGACAGTAGCCAGGGATGAGTTGCAAGGGTGCGTTCCTAATAAGTGGGGTGTGTGTGTGTGTATGAGTGACGAGTGCGAGTCCCTGGTCCTTCAGATAGACTCTGCAGTCTTTGCTGTTCTGGTGTGCGTGCGTGTGTGTGTGTGTGTGTGTCCCTGGTCCCCCAGAAAAACTACATAGTCTTTGCTGATCTGGGGTGTGTGTGTGTGTGTGTGTGTGTGTGTGTGTGTGTGTACCTGAGTGTGTGTCCCTGGTCCTCCAGGTACATTCCGTAGTCTTTGCTGATCTGGTGTGTGTGTGTGTGTGTGTGTGTGTGTACCTGAGTGTGTGTCCCTGGTCCTCCAGGTACACTCCGTAGTCTTTGCTGATCTGGTGTGTGAGGTCGGACAACAGAGGGATCTTCATGGGGCCCAACCCCCCCTGTTTCCTGGGCGTGTTAATCCTGTCCAGGACACCATCAGCCAATCAGCACTCAGCACAGCATCCAGTAAATCACATGTGTATGATACTGTCACCTGTGGCCAATAAGCCAGTGTCTGTGTGATATGATCACTTATGTGATAGTCACCTGTGACAATGAAAGGCAGTCTCTGTGACACTGTCACACACATAAATATTTAGCCTTTCGTTCATGTAGTCTATTGACATTGACTGATACACTGCCCTCTGGTGGACAATTTATATTTTGATAGCAATATAGGTCTTACTGACAGCATTTAATGGTCAAAATATTAATAATAAATGTTTGAATATATTCGAACATTAATATTCATAAACAAAAAAACTTTGAATATGACTTTTGGGCAAAAGTCAAAGCCCTACTGTGATGTTCTCAACTGAGACAGATAAACCAGTCTCTGGGTAAGATTGTAACCTGTGTCTGTGTACTACTGTCACAAGTGTAATATTGCCACCTGTGATAGGTACGCTGGTGTTATTATGGATATTGTCACTGCTGAAGAGCTGCCTGTGTTACTGATTAACTGCATACGCCCACACGCTGCAGCAACTCTGCTTGCAATGCACTTTATTGCGCAGGTGGCATAGTTAGGGCAAAGGCAAGGCAGAAGGACAGAGAGAGATAAAGATCAAGAGAAAAACAAAGAAAGAGAAAGAGAGAGAGAGACAGAGCGAGAAAGACAAAGACAGAGAGCAAGAGAAAGTGTGTGTGTGTGCATGTGTGTGTGTGTATGTGTTTGTGTTTGTTTAAAAGAGACAAACAGCCAGAGAGAGACTGTGTGAGTATGTGTGTTTACTAGGTCAAGGCCATGCTTGTGAGGCTCTGTATGTAAAGCGGGTCAAGAGTGTTAGTGTTTGTTTGTGTGTGTGCACCTGTGTGTGTGTCTGAGAGAGAGAGGGTGTGTTTGTGTACAATAAGGTGTATATGTGTGTGTGTGTGTGTGTGTGTGTGTGTTTACCATGCCAGGTGTGTGAACTGGGAGTCGACTGAGCAGGCCACCACCTCAGCGTTGATGGCGCGGAACTCGTGCACACGATCACTGAAGGCCATGATCTCCGTAGGACACACAAAGGTGCTGCAACACACGTATATAGTCACACATGTACGCACACACATACACACCCACACACAGGCACACAGACATATACACATGCACACACACGTACACACACACACATGTATACAACACACACATGCCAAACACACCAATATAGCAAGACACATATAGTCATACACACACATACATATATATACACACACAGGCATATATACACATGCACACAGCAACACATACATACATACACACAGGAAACATTAAGAATAGTAATATTATCACTAATGTGTGTGTGGGCCTCATATGTTGGGTACTTACAAGTCCAGAGGGTAGAAAAAGAAGACCAAGTATTTCCCCTTATAATCCGACAGCTTCAGGTCCTTAAACTCCCCATCAATCACAGCAGTTCCCTCCCAATGAGGGGCGGGCTTCGATACTGTTAACCAATCAGAGCCAATCATTAGTCGTTTAGTATGGTTCCTGCACAATTCCTGAATACCTGCAGGTAATTACACATTAGTCCAATCTGACAGCATTTGGAGCTGCATACTTATTCACAGTTTAAATTTTTGTTTCATACATACTGACAGACAATAAAGTGTCTATGTGATATTGTCACCTGAGACAAGCTAGTCTCTGTGTGATACTGTCACCTTAAGGCCAGTCTGTGTAATATTGTCACCTGTGGGGTTATGAGAGATATTGTCACCTATGTAATATTGCCAAGATGTATTTGTATAATAAAATGTCAAAAAATACTACAAGATTCTTATAGTGCTCTACAGTACTTTTCCTAAAGGCAGACTTGCTCGTCAAGCGCTCAAACATTTTTTTTTGCAGACATGGTATCTGCCTGACCACTTATTGGCCAGAAATGCCACACACACTGACGGTTGCCAGCCCTCCGACTCCTAAAAGAAGACCTTTGGCAAAGCTCCACAACTGTTTCTCTGACGTGTACTAATCACATGCATGGACGACTCGATTCCTTTGAGTCTGCGTAGCAGCTATATCATCTGCAGTAGTCCGGAGAATGTCACCAGCACTATGTCATTACCTTAACTAAGGACGTTAAATGTGATGTTTATTCTGCAGCTGAAATACAGATGAACCGCTTACAGGAGGGGGTAGTAACGTTGGACAGTTCAGCTCATGCATTAGCTGCATTGAAATATAAGTTCATAAACCTTATATTTCACAAAACATGTATTTCGAATGAAGTAGGCATTTGGCTGCACCGAGGGTCACTGCAAACTAGACGAAAGTAATAAAATATTAAAGACAAACTTTCCATCTTCTTTGTTCAAACCTTCTATCCGACACGAGGCGCATAATTTCACCCTACGTATCAGAGATATCAGTGCTGTGAACACAAGGAGTGGACAGCTACAAGGATAAACGTTAGCAGAAAATGTGACGTGAGAAGTTATCTTGTTGTATTGTCATATTGCATTTTAGCCATGTATAACAGAGATTCATTCTGAATAATCCACTTCTGGAAAACACACAACTGTGTGTGTTAACGAGGAGAAACATGCTGCCGCCAAAGCTTCAGACAACTGATAACGGGGCTAATTTAGCGCTAATACAGCTACTGATGGAAGTCAGCTATACGTTAGCGCCAGTTAGGATGCCATATGGAAAACAGGAGTCCATTGCCAGGAGTTAGGCAAGATTTACATTAAAGTGTAACACTTTAAAACGACAGAGCTGACTCAGATCCAGGTGATAGTGGGCATTAGAATCGCTTCATGGGCATTGTACTCACTTTTGGCTTTGCTTAAGTGTAAAGAGTGATCGGACACAGGCACTCTAAACGCCTCTCCTGGATAGACGTGTCCACCTGCATAATTGTAGCATTCTTGTTTTCCGTTTGCAGAATCTTGAGCGCAAATAACTGCATCCAGAAGAAGGAGCAGTCCACATATGAGGCTGAAATAACGGCTATGTAGAAATGTGTCTCTGCGTTGTACCTCCATACCCACGACTTGGAAGTTGCACGTCTGCACTCTGCAGAACAACCAGGAAGTAGATAACAAAAAGCAAACCGTGTGAAGACTGATTTGTCCTACGTGGCGCACCATACACTCGCAAATGCCCACTACTCAAGATCTGCCAGCAGGTGGCAAACTAGTATTAAAAAAGGACTACCCTTGCTTGTCCTTGTGAGCGGCCTGCACAGACTTGTCCGTCTGGATTTTCGGAATGCTGTGCTTACATTATGCACAGCCATTTGCTTACACTGTGCATTACATGAACCCAGTTCATGTGGTACTATAACTTCTAGGAAATTAATGAACCAACCAATTAATAAACCACCAGCATTATTTGTTTGTTTGCTTATTTATTTATTTATTTATTTATTTATTTATTTATTTATTTATTCCATCTAGTGTTCCACATGCTGGCTACTAATTCCCTTCTGTTCCAAGCAAAACACCATCAAACGATGATAAAGCTTATACATGCCACAGCCTTTTCGCTGCCGTGATCTTTACTTACTGGTCTCTCCCACTGGGTGAATCTCAGGTGAGTGTCCTTCCCTCCATATACTGACTGGGTTAGTCACAGGTGAGTGGTCATGCTTCCGTATAGTGACCAGGTGAGTGTCCCTCCCTCCATATACTGACTGGGTTAGTCACAGGTGAGTGTCCATGCCTCTGTACTGACTGGGTTAGTCAAAGGTGAGTGGTCTGCTTCCATATACTGACCAGGTCAGTGTAAATGCCTCTGTACTGACTTGGTTAGTCACAGGTGAGTGTCCATGCCTCTCTGCTGACTGGGCAAATCACAGGTGAGTGTTACAGTTTTTCTCTATTGCTTTGGTACATTTTTCGAATCTTTCTTGCAATTTGCAGAAGATCAAGTGCATTTCTCAAAACAGTTTGAACAAATAGCAAAACACAGTGGATCACCTGCAAATGCCAGTCTCTTGCTCAAAATCCTTAGTTCATCCCTCAAGAGCAAGTTTTTGTGTCAATATACGTGTCAGTGCCATCAGAATGTTTAGTCATTGTGTCACTGTCTATGGATAAGACAGTCAAATTCATTAGTCATGTTGGCAACTGAATAGTGCACTTCGAAGGGACATTTTGATGTAAAATGTGGTTTAGGTGTGATGACAAGTGTTGTACACTTGACCTCATATAATGTATATGTGTGAGATTGATTGCAAAAGACAAGATTCACATTTACAGTATGACTTCTTTATTGGCAGAAATTGACATCGCAGTGCATAAAGAAAAAAAAGACAGCACTGCACAGAACAAAGGTTAAGTAAACATAGGTCAAAATATAAACATATAGGTCATACAATAAGTAACCAAAAAATATGAACATCTCAAATTCTAAATCCTTATCCTCATCTTCAGCTTCTTCACATTCCCATCTGTCAGGCCACAAATTTTCATCCACGTCACACCGGATGTCCTCCCGTGCAAGGCAGCGTGGATAGCATCTTCTGGAGTGCCTAATCCATCCTCTTCCAAATCCTTTACCATGCAGCCTCACTTCTCTTCCTCTCCTTCTTCCTGGCTGTTGTCCAATTTCTTGTCCTTCCATTGTCAGACATTGTAAATTTGTATTGTGCTCTGGTTATATACTTTCCAGTAGATTGTTCATCAGATGCTCCCTTGAGCTCATTCAGAAAACTGTTGATCATTGGTTGATCAACTCTCTTCATTATAGAGAAAGTCTAGATTCGCCTGGGAGCAATTTACCAATTTAGATCATATTTAAAGACAAATATCTTATGGAAATGTATAGAAATATGCTTGACATGTTATGATAGCTTGGTAAATCATTTTGCATGTGAAGACCTATATGATGAACTATAGCCTAAATGTTTTGGGGAGTGACACTATTTGATAGATTCCCACAACAAAACATTTTGATTAGCATGACAAAAGCAATTGATAATGTACAGAAAAACTAAGAATTGTACACAATCATTTGCATGGATGGACAAAAGCATTTGCAATTTGTTTAATGCAATGAGAAACTTCCTTTTTTATCTGCACAAATTGCATGATGCTATGACAATTGAACAAGAACTTTAGAGAATTTCAATTCTGATGTGAGAAATGTACCAAAACAATTGAGAAAAATATTGTAATGTCCCTGTGCTGACTGGGCAAATTGCAGGTGAGTGGCCATGCTGCTGTACTGACTGGACTAATCACAGGTGAGTGGCACACCACACCTTTGACTTGCTGGAGAGTGTTTGTGGGAGCCTTTTACAGTCTCTAGAGCACCTGTGTGTGTGTGAGCTTCCATCCATCCAACTTGTATAGCTCTGCTCTACCCATGGCGGAAATGCCCTTGAGCAAGGCATCTGACCCCACACTGCTGCAGGGACTGTAACTGAAACCCTGTAAATGACTGTAAGTCGCTCTGGATAAGAACATCAGCTAAGTGTAATGTAAATGTATAGGGAACCAAACATTACATTACAAATGACATGGTCCAATGGGAAAACCCACAAGTGAATTGAGCGTAGATGTGAGAGTAGATGTCAGCAAGTGAATTGAGAGTAGATGTCAGCAAGTGAGTTCAGATAGTTCAGACACAGGAATAAATTCATTTAGCATGTTTAGTTCTCTCAGCCCTTCCCTTTATGCTTGTATTCCAAGTGTATTTAACCTTTGCTATGTCTTATGCATTTTCGTTTATTACAAGGGACATTCACGTGGAAAGCACAGAAAGAATTTCATTGCAGGCAAACATTTTTACTGTACATACGACAATAAACTTGATTTAATGCTGTGCAAAAGCCTGGAACTCCACTGGAAACACTTCATGTTTTCAGGTTTTGTATTTCCAACGTTTTGATGTTTCCCACACGGTGTTTGCGTTAGAATGGTTCAGTGCAGATTAGTTAGCTATACTTTTAATTAAAAAAAAAAAAAAACGACAATGCCTATACAGAGACTTTCTACAAAAAAGTTTTTTGAAAAGCGCCATAAGATGACGAAAAAGCAAGTCCCGTACAGTCTGACGTCATGCTCTTGGGGAACGGTATGACCCATCTGCATTTAGCAGCAGTGAGAGTCCCGTAGCATGCAGAAGATGCTGTCCATTATATCCAATGTTTTGCGGGGAACCGCCAGCAAGAATGTACGTTTCCTTTACTCTATTTGTGTTTTGTTACATGAATCAGTCGCATTAGTTTATCTTCATGTGTGATGATGATGATGTTTAGACCATTTGCAGATAATCAAGCAGCCATGGGTGAACTGACCTTGTTAGCAAGCTAGCAATTGGCCTGGCTAGGTCTACTTTCCGAGGATCTAAATGTTTTAGTGAAAAATTATGCCTATCAGCAATTTGCAAACTGTAGCTGTAGTGTTGTGTTTAAGTAAAGTGTAGTATGACAGACTTACACTATGGATATTTGCGGTGGCATGCTACTTACACTGTGTAGTTAAATGCTACTGCTAACGACCTGTCACTTTCATGGTCGTCTGTAAAGTGTCACAGAAAAGGCAACTAGCTTTAGCGTAGCATTGAAGCTAACCGAAGGCTACGTCCCACAGTGTAAAGCGACTAACATTTGGTTCCTTTCATGTGTTTACGTGCTGTCATTGTCTTAAACTCGTTGGTAAAAACACATTAAGACATTACGTTAAACATTCTGAAGCGGTTACATTTCCTAACATCTGGTGAGAACACAGGATGGAGAAGTCAGTCTTGAAATTATTGGAAAGAATCTAACCAGTGGCCTTAGCATATTTTTTTTATGTTGACTCATCAACAGATGTGTATCAGCTCGCAATTTTACATTAAAGTCTTGTGCACCTAGTTGAAAGTAAAACTGAAGTTAAAATCCGTAAGTTTCTAAGACTGCTGTCTACTAGTGCTTTAACTTTCTACTAGTGTTTAAAACGTGTGGTCGCAAAAGAGAAGGCTGAATATGGATGTTTTGTGCGATGAAAACATGTAGCTGCAAAGAGTAGGTATTCATGGACGTTTAGTGCTATTTGAACAAAACCAACTGCATATGATGTAACCAAACCACTGCGGATCGTCTATTGGCAGTGCTTCAGTTAGGATGAAGTTGAGTAAGAGCAGGGGTGTGTTGCAAGTGGTTTAGTGACTTACCCAGATACTGGTAAGTTAACTCTGAGTAAGTCATAAACCTCCTCTTATTGCTTCATTCAACCAGCAAAACAAAGCCACAGAGTTGTTGTCTTAGGAGCTTTACCACATGCTCTGAGTTAACATGCTAGGCACGTTATTAAACCTGCTTTCTGAAACACCATCCAGTTTCTGTCCGTCAGGTCTGTTTCAGAAACAGACAGATAGGTTTTTCATATGTGACCAGTCAATTTACACAGCTTAACGTCTGTGAATGTTTGGTTGATCCATGATTTTGTTGAACATATCATAACTGCATAGATCCAGAGATGCAACTTGCCAGGTTTTGAGGATGTCAGCCACAAAATGTAGGTGTTATGAAGAGGGGATCTTACGTGTTCAGATATGAAACTTGTTTATGGTAATTCTTGGAGTCCCACTTCTATGTAGTGGGAGATGTTGTTAATAAACAGTACAATCCTTTGAACTGTCCTGCATGAACACTGACACTGCTAGGCATTATGCTGGCCTTGCAGATTGAGCTATCACAATTCTGAATTTGCAAACTGTTGTGCACAGTAGTTTCTGTGCTGTAGTGTAAACAATGACCTTGAATGGCAGTTAGACCACTAATAAGACAAACACATAAACGTCTGTATGATTTTTGTGGTAAATGTTGGTGTCATTATTAGGGTTGCAAAATTCTGGGAATTTTCAAAGTTGGAAACGTTGCACCTGCGAATTAACGGGAATTTTTGGGAAATAAACTGGGAATTATCAAATTTAAAAGCTACGGGCATCAATATAGTTGGTAGAAAAAATATTGTAGCATAATCTTGGCTAAAATAACCAGATTTATGTGAATAAAGTTGTGTATAGTATTCCGTTCCTCACTCATATGGACATAGGAGTCATTGAGACTGCACCCCCTACATGCATTTTGCACTCCTCTATCCCATACACAATAACTTCTAAAAGTCTGAAGAGGTAAAGGCTACTTTTCTGACACAGTTGGGACTTCAGCACAATGCTCACCCTGAGCTTACCCTCTTGTGCTCAGTCGATGTTATAGTATAATACAATATTGCGCAACAGATACCACGTTCTAATGTTAACTTGTTATAGTCATTTCATTTTGATCAGACAAACGTTTTCCTGTAGTGTCTGTGGTCTAACTAACTAGCAATAACTGTAACCCAGGCCTGCTTACACTTTAAAACTATTGGCTAAACAGGAAAGGTTAGTGCCAAGTGTTGTCACGGACAGGCTGTGCGGACGTTTCTGCACTCCGGAAAATTTCTCTGCTATAGAAAGTGTCCGCATTAACCATGCATGTGCAAACCTAATTGTGCAGGTAAAGGTTGAGAAATGTATAGAACAAGTGTAGGGAAGGTGGTGTAGGGAATAGGGAAGGAGGTGGTGGTGTCGGGGGTTGCCATGCTCAGGGTACCTCAGTGTGTTTGTGTGTGAGCACGGTGCCATGTTCAAGGCACCTCACTGGTACGTCTGGGGGAATTCCAACCTGCCACCCTCTGGTCACAGGTTGGTTACCTTGACCACCAGACCACCGCTGCCCCTTGATGATGGTGGCAACAGGAACAGGAGTTCACATTTAGAGACCCTGATAAAACCACCACAAAAGTGCCATGCTATGTCCAGCCTTCTTAGTTTTTAAATGTAGCTATTTGGATGTGCCTTGCCCTGTGCATGCTCATTGACAGCAGTTTGACTGTAAATGCAAAAGCTAATAAAAATTAAAATACCTATCAAAATATTTTTGCTTTTGAACGAAAGTTTGACTTGTGCCTATCACCTTAGATTGCATTTATGCTGGAGGTACCTTTAAATAAATTAATAAATAAATTATGTAAATTGTAAAATCGTAAATTAAATAAACGGTAATACATTGTAAATTATTAATAAATTGTAAGTTAATAGATTGGTTTATGTAATGCTGTACATCGTGACTTTGCAATGGAAATGATCAACTACCATGATTTTTTTTTTTTTAATTTTTAATCTGACTTGGCTACTTTACTAATTGCTAACCGCTATATATATGTAATGAAAGTCTCATCTCTCATCATCTCTCCCTTCTCTCCCTTTCTGTCCTCTCATTGGCTGCCTGCTTAAGGGAGCCGAGGTGGCATCGGAGGTAAGAAGCTATGTAGCTTAGCTGTCAGCTGAGCCACTAGCGCAGTTTGGGTTTATCGCTAAAGCTAGCCACTCCAGCACATTTTAGGTTTATTGCTAATGCTAAGCTAATCATGCTGTCAGGAGAATAAGGGGCTTAAACTCATAAATCACAGCGAAGCGCAACCTCTGCTTTCTTTCTGTTCCCCCTCTGCTTCTGCTCTGCTACACATTTTTCTTAATTCTTAGTCTACTCTTCTCTGCTAGTTTTCCAGTGCTCTTACCAACTTTTTTTCTTCATTCTCTTCATCCCCAGCCTCTTGTCATGCTCCTTATTTTCCCCATTCTCTGTCTACTTTCATGTTTGCCTCAAACACCAACATCCAATACACTGACTTTGTGGCTGGTTTTCACACAGCAGAATAGACACTTTTTGATTATGGGTGTGGTCTTTAAAAAACCGCCAACTTGGCCTTTGATGGTTACATACATCACAAAGATCCAGGATGTTCCTTATTTTTTATTTAATTCACATATAATCACAGTTAATTCATAAATAACATAAATTCTTCACTTTTGTACTTTAATGCAACTGTAAATATAAAAAAAGGTCTAATATCCGAGTCCTGATCGGAAGGTAACGTCTGATTCCGATCGAGCCTGAAATCATGTGATCGGGCTCGATTTCCGATCAAGTGATCGGATCTGGACATCCCTAGTTTTCTCACTCAGTCTCTTCAGATGGTTCACTGCATAGGTGCTGTACAGTTACACATGTATGGATGGTTTTTATGTTTCCAAAAATGTTAAACGTTGTGCTCCTAGACATTGGCAAAAACAAATTTGGACTCACTATATAATTTCTTGTCCTGTACACTTCCAGTGTATAGCCTTTGTTGTGGTTGCCAGTTTGGTATTCTACTGAAATCAAGTTTGAAGCTGTTGATTTCACAGCATCCGAGACAAAACTTCTTTACCCTTGTGGTCTGTTATATCCGTTACAAATGGATTGCAAATGGATGCAAATGGATTGCTGTTTGATAACAAGATGGCTGTTGGCTGCCGTTTAGTTACTGTACTGTACTACTGTGGATTTACTGTAGTGCACAGAAACCAAGTTAAAGGTGGTGGAGAATGCGGTTAGAAACTTCAGTCGTGTCATTCACAATCAAAAAATTGACTATGGTCAGACCTGTTTCCAACTCACTTCAGAGGGTGCATCACAAAGATGAGTTGGACAACCTTGATTAATCCTTTTAGGCCCAAGAGCAACCAGGGTTAAACCCTAGTCGAAGCTTTGGGGTCAAGCATTGGGGATTTTTTCCTATTGTGGCAATCAGGACCTTGCAGTTTTTTCTACCTTGACAGAGTGATGTTAGTGACGACTGCATTCACGTTTCGATGTTTTCCCCTCCATCTAGTCCTCTCGGAGAGCCGTCCTACAGCTGCTGGCCAATCAGGGTGAACTTGCCGACATCACTTCCCCCCCGCCCGAGCCCATAAAATGCCAAAGCCAGTCACATGTTGAGCGCCACACACATTTCCACAAACAGTCCTCCACCCTCGCCGAAACGCACCCCTCCCAGTTACAACCCCCTGATTTCCTCTCGGAAACAGACAGACTTCAGCCTTGTGCGGCACAGCATCCCTTACCCTCCACGAGATCTATAGACATTCTTCATGGGGGTCGTGAAGATGGGATGATCAGTGCTGCTGCAATCACCCATGAAACCCAGGATGTCCGTGTTGACCTTGTTTCCCCAGAGTCTGTCACCCGGGACCCTCCACCAAGTGGCCTGAGCACAGGGGTTCCTCTTGCTGTCTGTTCAGCTCCGACCTCTGCAGTGGTAGACTCTGCAGCTGGATGCTCAGAGACCCTTCACACAGTCTTTACATCAGCTCTGGAGTCAACCGACCAATTCCAGTCAAATCAAGACCCAGAGCAGTCATCATGCTTTCTGCCTGAGTTGAGTTCCACCAAGCTAACGTCACCAGAAACAGACTTACATGGTGTTACCACCAAGTATGTTTCACCTGAAGTACTCTTGGCCCCAGCCTTATCCCAGATATCTGCAGAGGCAAACTCGACCATAAATGGACCCACAAAAACAGGCGTTAGTCTAACTCAGGATTCTACTCAGTCAGCACCGATACCAGAGTCACCACCGACAACAGAGTCACCACGGTCACAGCTGCACATGAGTGTCAGTCCACCAATGTTGGGAGAAGAAGTAGACCTCCAAGTTAGACAACCAATAGAAGGCACTTTTGACACAGAAACAGCAACAGAAACAGACTCTAGTCACATTCAGACAGAATCTGAATCTTTACACACAGGTCTGAACATACAAACACCTAATGTTTTCCCCCACCTCAATCTTGCCCTCAAACCAGCCCAAGTCCAACCTGATGCTAACAAGACTAGCAGTCAAACAGTACCAGACAAGTCAGCCACATATCCCATTACTGCTCAGCTATTACATGTATCGGAGCAAGCAAGCAAGCAAAACGCACCTTCCCCATTAGAGACTTTGCCCCCCCTCACCCCAACCTGTGAGAGCTCTGACTCAACAGTGCCCCCTACACCCACACCTGCGCCCCTCACCCCCACACCTGTGCACCTCACCCCCACACCTGCATCCCTGGACACAACCGACCAGGTGCTGCCCCCACAGTGCTCAGAGAGCGGCTCTGAAGAGACTGCAGGACCACAGCTTGCTGTGAGTACCTGCTCTCTCCTCTGACTAGCCTAGCATGCACTAGCACTCATGCACACACAACTCACCATTCTTGGGGTGTACTAAAATGGATTACTGGCTGTCTTTAGGGTGCACTACAATAGGTCAACATGCTTTTATGATCCAAAACTCGTAGTCTTTCTCTCATTGTACAACCCTACTTAGCCTCACTACAGAAGGTATTGTTATAAAACTTACAAATTTAAGTGAATTAAAGTTATTAATGAAAACCAGCAAGGCATTTCATGCAAGTGGGATGGATGACTTCTATAGAGTACAGTAACGTTCTCGGCTGCATATTGCATATTGCATTAATACACACAACCCACTCACCTACACACCTATTCAAAAGCATGGAAAAACCCAGAGAACAAAAACTCCATAGCACACTAAACCCGAGGCATGGCAAAACCCTCAGAAGTGACCATGGTTCTCTGTATACTCCGCACATTGCTCACTAATCCTCCACACCAACACTGTCTGAAAAGATGCTCTTGTATAGATACTGTATTTATTCTGTAAACATGTGTTTGTATAAACACTGCATCAATGCAAAATGCCAAGTCTCTACATATTATATGGGAGAATATTACCATCACTGTAAGTCATATGTCTAATATAGCTGTAGTTCATATGTTATATGGTTGTGTACAGTGTTGGCACATAATATTTCGACATGGCTGTCCTGTCTGCGGAGTGTGTTGCTGGAGCTAGCTCTTTGGTGGTGTGCTAGGCAGACAATAGATGCATTTTCCAAGTCCCTTACAGTGAAACAGTTGAGTTTTATCGTTTTTGAATGCATTCAGCTGGTCTCCAGATCTGGCAGTAGGATCACCGGATCTGGCAGTAGGATCACCGGATCTGGCATTAGGACTTGGGAGTTGGGAAATGAGCCTATTTTCCAAAAAAGCGATGTGTTCCTTTTATGCAAAGCAGAGGATCCCTAGTGATCCTCAGACCTTGGATTTGTGGGTCAGCTCCATGGAGCTAGTATGACTGGAAGTGGCGCGACCAGTCCACACCAGCTATTAAAAGTGAAGCCAGGGGGTGAGGCTTATCCATTTACTTTATATGCTGAACAACATTGTGTAGAGATAACCAAGATGGTACAGTACATGCTGAACACCATTGTGTAGAGATAACCAAGATGGTACATGCTGAACACCATTGTGTAGAGATAACCAAGATGGTGGACATGGTCAGAGAAGCCAAGAGTTAAAACCTCAGTAAGCCTGAGTCACACCCTGGTCAGTTAAGTACCCATCACACACTCCTGGGTGTGGGTCAGATCAGACCAGACCGTGGCCAGAGCAATCCGCATTAGCTGTGTACTTCAAGTGCATCTCATTGATCCCTCTCCTCTTTCCTGGACACCTCATCAGTAATGCAGAGTAGAGTAATAGGCATTGCAGTGGACACGAGTGGTTTGCTTTGTTGTAGAGTAGTAGCTGAGCTCTGTTAGAATGTTGAAATTGACTGTTAATGTCTAGTAATGGATACTCCATTTCCCAGAATACTCCATTTCCCCATTTACTCTGACTCTATCCATTCATGCTTCATTGCCCCCTGCTTTGTCAAATAAGCAAAGGTAAAGTTGGGATTGTATACTCTGTGACGTATGCAAAAGTAGTGTTGGGATTATGTACTGTGTGAGATTAGTGAAGGTGGCTTTAGGATTAAATTATGTTTGAAATAAGCAAAGGTGGATTTGAGATTGGGATGTGGTGCTCATTGCACCATGAAATTAAAGTTTTTGACAGTGGTGTGTGTGTTTGTTATGTTTGTTATGGGTTGAACACTGTATGTACGTGTGTGTCTGAGTGTGAGAGATGGGTTGAACAGTAATGTGTGTGTGTGTGTGTGTGACGGGTTGAAGACTTATGTGTGTGTGTGTGTGTGATGGGTTGAAGACTAATGTATGTGTGTTTTCTGCTGTCTCTCCACAGGGTGCCAGAGTGGTGCTCTCCTCCCGCGGCTACGCCGACTTCACACAGCAGGCCACCTTCGACATCAAGGTGAGACACACACACACACTTTATACAGCAAGCCACCTTCGACATCAAAGTGAGACATACACGCACACACACACACACACTTCACACAACAAGAGTTTGTTTATGTTAATAGGAGTGTGAGGTGTATAATATTATTGACTATTAATTGTTTATTGTGATTGTTTATTGATTATTGTGTGTAGAGGTGTGATGTGTATAATATTGATTACTGATTAATTCATTCATTATAGGAGTGTGAGGTGTATAGTATTATTGATTATTGTGTGTAGAAGTGTGTGTATAATATTGATTACTGATTGATTAACTGATTGTAAGAGTGAGAGGTGTGTAATGTTATTGTTTGTCGAATAGAGGAAGTGTGTATAATATTGACCATTGTTGGTTATTGATTGTTTATTGTTAGAAGTGTGACGTGCACAAGCTGGAGGAGGGCCCGCCCCAGGAGGCGGTGCTAACCAGGGAGGAGGGGCTACAGTACTACAGGACCATGCAGATGATGAGACGCATGGAGCTCAAGGCAGACCAGCTCTACAAGCAGAAGATCATCAGGGGGTTCTGCCACCTCTACGATGGACAGGTGACACACACACACACACACACAATCACGTACACACACAGACCAGCTCTACAAGCAGAAGATCATCAGGGGGTTCTGCCACCTCTACGATGGACAGGTGACACACACACACACACACACACAATCACGTACACACACAGACCAGCTCTACAAGCAGAAGATCATCAGGGGCTTCTGCCACCTCTACGATGGACAGGTGACACACACACACACACACACACACACACACACACACACACACACACACAGTGTTCTACTGCACTTTCATGTTGACTTCTGTACTGTGGTGTGTGGGAGGCGTGTACGGTGGCCATTGAGGCACAATGGTTCATCAACCTGTCGCACCGCTTGTGTGTGTGCGTGTGTTAATGTGTGGGTGCTAATGTATATGTTTGTGTGTGTGCGTGTGTTAATGTGTGGGTGCTAATGTATATGTTTGTGTGTGTGTGCGTGTGTAGGAGGCATGTGCAGTGGGCATTGAGGCGGGCATCACCCTGTCGGACCACCTGATCACGGCGTACCGCGCCCACGGATACACACTCACACGGGGAGGCACCGTCAGGGAGATCCTGGCCGAACTCACCGGTGAGTAGTGTGTGTGTGAGAGAGAAAGTGTGCGCACTAGTTTGTTTGGGTGTGCATATGTGTGATTGTGCGCTCTAGTGTGTTTGGGTGTGTGTGTGTGCACTAATGTGTGTTGTAATGTAACGCTTATGAAAGATCTGGGCCGAGTGTGTGTGTTTGTGTGTGTGCAGGGTATTGTGGAGGCATCGCTAAGAGCAAGAGCAGATTAATGCTTGTGTGCGTGTGTGTGCGCTAACGTTTATGTGTGTTTATGTGTGCTAAGGTGTGTGTGTTTGTGTGGGTGCTAACGTGTGTGTGTATATGTGTGTGCAGGGCGTCATGGAGCCATTGTGAAGAGCAAGAGCAGCTTAATGCTCATGTATGTTTGTGTGTGTGTGCTAACGTTTATGTGTGTGTGTGTGTGTGTATGCAGGGCGTCGTGGTGGAATTGCTAAGGGCAAGGGCGGCTCCATGCACATGTACACCAAGAACTTCTACGGAGGAAATGGAATTGTGGGAGCACAGGTGAGTTAATAATAATAATAATAATGCATTTTATTTAAAAGCGCCTTTCAAAACACTCAAGGACACTACACAAGGATAAAACAATATTAAAAGTAGGAGACAGTAAGTAAACAAAAACTCTTAAGTAAACAACAGAGGAAGACATAACACAAAAAATGTAGACATGAGAAAAAACAAAGCAAAAAGAATTAAAAATCACAAATTAAAAATCACGATGGAGAAGCTAACTGAAACAGATGAGTTTTGAGTCTGGATTTGAAAAGAGGAAGAGTGTCAATATTGCGGATATCAGGGGGGAGTGCATTTCAGAGTAGGGGAGCGGAGCAGCAGAAAGCTCTACTTCCCATGGTACTGAGGCGGGCAGAGGGGACAGAGAGAAGGATAGAGGAGGAGGAGCGGAGGGAGCGAGAGGGAGTGACAATGTGGAGGAGATCAGACAGATAAGGAGGGGCAAGATTGTGGATGGCCTTGAAGGTGTGCAGAAGTATTTTAAAATTAATTCTATATTTTATAGGAAGCCAGTGACATGTGCATCTCCAGCTTGGGCGGCCGTGTGTGTGTGTGTGTTTTTCTCTCAACTAGTGTGTGTGTGTTTCTGCTGGCATGTGTGTGAACTTGTGTGTGTCTGTTTCTACTGGACTTGTGTTTAAAACACTTTGTATGTGTGTGTGTAAATGTGTATGTCTCTGTCTGTAAATGTGTGTGTTTGTGTCCCAGGTGCCTCTTGGTGCAGGTGTGGCGCTGGCCTGTAAATATCTGGGCAAGAATGAACTCTGTGTCAGTCTCTATGGTGATGGTGCGGCCAATCAGGTAAGAGTTCTGGACACCGTCTACACCTTATGACATCATCCTCTCTCTCTCTCACACACACACTAGCTGACTACATTATACTCTCTCTCACACACACACACACACACACACACACACACACACACACACACAGCCTCAGACCCTTCAGATGCATTTGTTCTTCCTTGACGTTAAGGAATAACACTGTTTGCTAACAGCAATTCGTGACTGTTGAGACATAGAACACGTGTGTGAGTGTTCAGTGTCACATCTTTCAGACGTACAACATGGCGGCTCTGTGGAAGCTGCCCTGCATGTTCGTGTGGGCACATTATAATCTCACATTAGTACAGACGTACAGCATTAGTGTGTGTAACCCGTGTGTGTGCGTGTGTACGTGTGTAACCCGTTTGTGTGTGTGTTTTCAGGGTCAGATCTTTGAGACGTACAACATGGCTGCTCTGTGGAAGCTGCCCTGCATCTTTGTGTGTGAGAACAACAAGTACGGCATGGGCACAGCCGTAGAACGCGCCGCCGCCAGCACTGACTACTACAAGAGAGGAGACTTCATCCCTGGACTACGGGTAGGGCTACACACACACACACACACACACACACACACACACACACACACACACACAGCTAGCACTGACTACTACAAGAGAGGGGACTTCATCCCTGGACTACGGGTAGGACTACACACACACACACACACACACACACACACACACACACACACACACACACACAGCTAGCACTGACTACTACAAGAGAGGGGACTTCATCCCTGGACTACGGGTAGGACTACACACACACACACACACACACACACACACACACACACACACACACACACACACACACACACAGCTAGCACTGACTACTACAAGAGAGGGGACTTCATCCCTGGACTACGGGTAGGACTACACACACACACACACACACAGAGCTAGCACTGACTACTACAAGAGAGGAGACTTCATCCCTGGACTACAGGTAGGACTACATACACACACACACACACACACACACACACACACACACACACACACAGCTAGCACTGACTACTACAAGAGAGGGGACTTCTTCCCTGGACTACGGGTAGGACTACACACACACACACACACACACACACACACACACACATACTCACAGCTAGCACTGACTACTACAAGAGAGGAGACTTCATCCCTGGACTACAGGTAGGACTACATACACACACACACACAGCTAGCACTGACTACTACAAGAGAGGAGACTTCATCCCTGGACTACGGGTAGGATCACACACACACACACACACACACACACAGCTAGCACTGACTACTACAAGAGAGGGGACTTCATTCCCAGACTACGGGTAAGATCACACACACACACACACACACAGTGTGTACACACACTCTGTACACTTTAACTCTTATGTGACTCTGTGTCTGTGTGTGTGTGTCCACGTGTGTCCACGTGTGTGTGTGTCCACAGGTGGATGGCATGGATGTCCTGTGCGTCAGGGAGGCTACCAAGTTCGCTGCAGACTATTGCCGCTCTGGAAAGGTTTGTGGTGTGTGTGTGTGTGTGTGTGTGCATGCATATCCTTTGCTGTGGTGTTATTTAGAGTGTGTATGTGTGTGTGTGTGTGTGTGTGTGTGTGTGTGTGTGTGTGTGTGTGTGTATAAATATATCAAGTTTGTGTGTGTGTGTGTGTGTGTGTCTAAAAAGAGTATGTGTGTATTTAGTTTTCTGTGGTGTTCTAAAGTGTGTGTGTATAGTGTGTGTGTGTTATCTGTGGTATACATATATCAAGTGTGTGTAAAAAGAGTATGTGTGGTATAAATACATAAAGTGTGTGTGTAAAATGTGTGTTTTCGGTGATGTTGTAAATAGGGTCCCATCCTGATGGAGCTGCAGACGTACCGTTACCATGGACATAGTATGAGTGACCCCGGCGTCAGGTGAGAACTCATGACATCATAGTAACCGTAGTGATGACATCATAGAAGTAGTGCTGGATAACGCTCCAGCATGGATAGATTACATCAGGCGCCAACCTACTCTCTCCCCATGATGTGTGTGTGTCTGTCTGTCTGTGGATTGTGTGTGTGTGTGTCTGTCTGTCTGTCTGTCTGTGGATTGTGTGTGTGTGTGTGTGTGTCTGTCTGTCTGTGTGTGTGTCTGTGTGTGTGTCTGTCTGTGGTGTGTGTGTGTGTGTGTGTGTGTGTGTGTGCGCGTGTGCGGCTCACCAGCTACCGCACGAGGGAGGAGATTCAGGAGGTGCGCAGTAAGAGTGACCCCATCTCCATGCTGAAGGACCGCATGCTGCAGAACAACATGGCCAGCGTGGAGGAGCTCAAAGTAACACACACACACACAAGCGCGCACACACACACACACACACACACACACACACACACACACACAGACCAGCTTATACACAACATGGCCAGCACAGAGGAGCTCAAGGTAGTGCGCACACACACACACACACACCTACACACACACACACCTACACACACACACACACACACACACTACATGGCCAGTGTGGAAGAACTCAAGGAAACACACACACACACACACACACACACACACACACACACACACACACACACACACACACACACACACACACACACACACACACCCTGGACCCAACTCTCATCTCATACACACTAGGTCAGAGATGTGTGTGTATATTTGACATGTGTGTGTGTATGTGTTGTGTGCAGGAGATCGATGTGGCCGTGCGTAAGGAGATCGAGGACGCGGCCCAGTTCGCCACCACGGACCCGGAGCCACCACTGGAAGAACTGTGCAACCACGTGTACTCCAGCGAGCCGCCCATCGATGTCCGTGGCACCAGCCCCTGGAGCAAGCTCAAGTCCCACAGCTAGACGGGGAGGGGCGGAGAGAGGCGTGGAGGGGTGCGGAGGAGGAGAATATCTGTGTGGACAGAAGACAAAGCCTGGGGGGGTGGGGGTTTGCAATAACAGGCACACAAACACACACGTGCTCTCCACAGCTAGCAGGGTTCTGGTCTAAATAAACCTTTTACTGTTCTGGGGACAACTCTGAGGAAGCTTCATCAACTATAGCGAGAGATAAGGTGGGAAACAGAAGGGGTGGGGGGTGGATGATGGAGGTATGGGTACATGGGGACGTTGCAGGTCTGGAGGGGTGGAGTGGCAGCTTGTGATTTTTTTTAATTCACACAGGAGAGTAATACTTATCCAACCCTTGACCTCTCATGTCTCTGCCTCAGACAGGGGAGAAACACTTCTTTAACGCTTTTCTAACACTTCTCTAACACCAACACCTCTCATGTCTGTACCTCACACAGGAGGATAATGATCATTACAGTATTGCAACATCATTAATTAATGTCACAGTACTGCCCAATATTATTCATTAATATTACAGTAATATTACATTATTATTATTCCAGTGCCAATCAATATCATTTCTTATTATTACAGAGCTTCTCAATAGTGAAATCTATTATAATCATCCTGAGGTCTTGTCTGAACTCAGTTCTGTTAAGATGCCTAGGACTAATCTTAGGGGTGTGTGTGTGTGTGTGTGTGTGTGTGTGTGTGTGTGTGTGTGTGTGTGTGTGTGTGTGTGTGTGTGTGTGTGTGTGTCCCTACTGTGCACATCATGACCCCCCCCCCAGAGTGTTTTGGCTTTGCATACTCCACACAGTGTCTGGACAGACGGTTGGAGTTACAGTGTCTGTAGGAGCACAGGAGTCTTTTTGGAGTCCTCAGAACTAGTTCTGCCATCTTGGTCACACACACATATACCTTGAGGCTTTCTCTTACTCAAATACACACACACACACACACTTAACTACACTCCACTGGAGGTATTTTACTATTTTATTTTAGAGTCCAGATATGTAACTATAGTCCTCTGACCTCCTCCTACCCTTAAAAAGTCATCCTTTGCACCTAAAACTGCCATCTTTCCATCAGTGACAAAGGGTTTTTTAGCAGTCAGCGGCCAGATGCTAGGCAGGAAGACAAAGGGAAAGTCACCACGTACACAACGGTGGCATTAGGTCGCTGTGTGCAGAACCGTGGCGCTTTGTTTTTTTAACAAGAGATGTTCCTCTGGCCAAACTCAACACAGATGCCTGTAGAGGCCGCAGGGGTTGTGTAGCTGCTGCACCCAACGTCATGTAGTGTGTCCTCTGCTGATGAGGCTGGGGGAGCACAGGTGGTGTGGAGGTGTATGGGGTTGAGGGGAGAGTAAGGTAGAGGCCCAGGTGTGTGGGGTGGAGGGTAGGGTAGGTGCCCAGTAGTGTGGAGTAGGGGGAGGGGAGAGTAGGGTAGGGGCCCAGGTGTGTGGGGTGGAGGGTAGTGGGCCAGGTGGTATGGAGGGTGTGGGTAGGGTGACATTCTTGCTCCTTACAGCAACACAACGGCTGCTGTAGATTCTGGCTGTTACAGTAGGATTAATAATCCAGTGGGGTATATCAGTTAGGTGGTGATTTTAGTAAGAAGTATGATAATGTTATTTAGAGTGGAACTCTGTAATACCCGTAACGTCACTCTGCCAAATGTTTTTTCCTCTTTCTCTTCACATTGTACATCATGCGCCCAGCTCAACTTCATGACGGTTTAGTTGCTACACAAAGTAGCATTTCCCATAAACTTATTTGAAGTGAAGTTTTTCCACTGTAGCTGCAGACACGGTATGTGTGAAGGTATCTAGACGCACAAATCCGAGCCCTGTCGACTGCTCTTGCTGCCTCTCTCCACCTCTTCAGGGAAACACTCGCCGTCTTCTGTTGTATTTATTGAAAGGCTGATTTTCTTTGTTACATTACATTAAAAGAGACGTAAAACCCATGTCCAGTCACTTGTGTTTCTGATTTCTGGTGTAGGCCTCCTGTAGTCATTCTGACCCTAGTAACACCTAACACATGGTAGGCTACATCCTGAGAAGAGAACACGCTGTTGTTTAGTGAAATCAATAAAATGATTAACAAAAACAACCGGAGAAAATATAGGTCAAGTGTTGTAAAGAACGTTTAAATGAAAACATATGTCGATTTGCTTGACAATAAAGGGGACACCAACATTAAGACAATAACATTAAGTCCACAGAATCCATGTGCACGGCACTGGCTGACCAAAGCCATGCGCGTGGTGGTTGATGGTAAAAGCCATTGACTGTATAAGTCAATGGTAAAAGCAGAGTGTTGAGGAATCTAGGATCTTTGGTAAAAGGCTGCCATCTACTGGACGCCAAATGTGACGCACACGTATGTAGGCTACGTCACGTGTACGCAAACACTATATGAATACAGGAAGCCCGTGATTTCAGACTGGTCAGAAATGACAGAAAATACTTTTTGAAAATAATTTACCTGCATCGACACGAAGTGCAACGAAACTTTAAGCCTTTGATGGTACCGGATTAGAACTCGAGAAGTTTTTTTTACAGTTTCGTCGTTTTTGCTAACTTTACCCCCGACTTTTGTAACATCGTTACTTAGTTTAGGTTCAAACCCAAGCCATTTGAGGCGAAACTGAACTTCGAACTTGATAGGTGTTTTCGGGTTGTCCCAACAGGTCCATCATGCCACTGGCCCAGTTTGCAGATCCGTTTCTAAAGTTACCCTTGAGCGATGATACAGAGGTAAGTGGCATGGGTTGTTGTCAGAAAGCTGTGAAGGCGTCCTGTAACAGCTAATATTTCTTAATTTTATTGCAGAGAATGTTGCCAAATCCCATACTAAATGTGAGTGCGAGTTGTCGTAGACTCGACAACGTGTCTCTGTCTTTGCGAGATAATGGCGTGAGGCACCTGGTGGCAAAACGTTGTTAGACGCTTATCAGCTACTACTGTTGTGTTGAGCGCCGAATATTTAAGTAACGAGGAGAAACTGTCAGTCATCCGCCACCATTTATGATAAAAGTGGACGTCTTGCGTCGAATAATGTACTTTCCCAGGCGCATGTTGTGTGTCGGCTGGTCAGATGGCAAGTCAGCCAATAACTTAACTTGACCAGGCTTGCCCCAGTCGCTGTTACTGGCAACACCCTGAACTGATGAATGTGAAAACAGGAATGAGTGTGTTCGTGTGTCTACGTTTTTTTAAAACGTCACGTTTTTTAAAGACAGGTAAAACCTACAGAGCCCTCCACAATTATGTTCAAGTTTGTTGATATGTACAGTTAGAAAACAATGAAATTCTTTCTTTGCTGTCCACTTGAATGGCACACATAATACCACACGTGAACACATAGAACACATGAAGACATCGTAAGAGACACGAGACATGATAAAAGCAATATGTACTGTTGGATAAAGTGTGTGTAATAAAGCCCCGTTTCGATTAAAGTGTCTGTATAATGTGCAAGCTGCTCTGTAGTGCAGTGGTCTCTGTGCAAGTGTGCAATGACAGTTTAAGAGATAGAGTCTCAGTAAAAGCAATATGTACAATTGAATAAAGTGTCTGTGCATGGTGCAAGTTGGTCTGTATGCGCAAAGGTCTCTGTGCAAAAGTGCAACAGTTCAAGAAAAGCAGTCCCATAAACCCAGCTGAACTCCTGTCAGCTGTTTAGGAGTCTGATGGCAGTGGGCTAGAAAAAGTTTTTAAGCCTAAAGGTTCTACATTTCACACTCCTGTACCTCTGGACTGGGGGTGCCAGTGTGAAAGGTCCATGCTGGGGGTGGGTGGCCTTGAGGATGGAGGCAGCTCTGCTTTGGATTCTGTGGTGGGAGATGCCCTGCAGAGAGAGCAGTAAAGTCCTGATGATATTTTCAGTGTTATTCACCTCTCTCTAGCCGCTTGTGGCCCATAGCAGTCATGCTTGCGTATCAAGCGGTAATGCAGTTAGTCAAGGAGCTCTACCACCGCAGAGTTCAGAGCAGAGCTGCCTTTTTGGTGATGATTTAGCTAAAGTCCAGTAGCGAAGATGTATTTAAAGTGCAGTGGTAGGCGCGTTTGACTTTTGACTGTCTGTCTGCATACGTCAATGAGAACTGCTGGTCACAGCAGAGATGGGCATTAAAAATGCAGCAGCAAAGTTGAACACAACAACACCCAACAACACCATGACTGAGCTCACTCCTTCCTGATCTCTGTAGCAGATGACACAGATGTCATTTGCTTTGTGTGGGGGACAGATAGGGGATGGGGGCATTGTGGTGGGGTGCGCTGACAGTTCAATGGGGGGGCATCAGACAGCGCACAGTGCACAGACGTCAGTGAACTTTAAACCAACCAGGCCAAAGTTGCTTCAGCAGGGTACTATGTGGTACGGTGATGTTCGAACGAGATTGTCCAGAAACGTTACTATTTCAAGTCCAGAATGCACTGCCTCAGGCCAGCCACTCAGTCAGTTAGTCATTTCAAACAAGCCCTGTGTATCCTAATAAGTGGAATGTCTAAAGTGGTGATGCATCTCCTAAAGTCTCTGTTGTTCCTCAGGTCAGTGATGATGGCATGGGGGAAGAGGACTCTGTTGAAAGTGTAAGTGTGTTTGTGTGTGTGTATTTGTCTGTGTTAATCAAGCTTGTGCTGAATGTGTGTGTATGTGTTAACCAGATTTTGGCCAAGTGTATTTATGTGTGTTTGTGAAGCAGATCTGCACTGTGTGTGTGTGTGGCAGGAGGAGACATCGGTAGAGATCAGCATTACCCATGTGGTTAAACAAGGCTCTGAGAAGGCCGACCCCTCACACTTCGACCTGCTCAAGGTCCTGGGACAGGGCTCCTTTGGCAAGGTGTGTGTATGTGTATGTTAATATGTGTGTGTGTGTGTGTGAGTGTATGTGTGTGTATGTTTATATCTGTGTGTGTGAGAGAGAGTGTGATTGTGTATGTGTGTACATATGTATGTATGTATGTATGTATGTATGTTTGTGTGTGTGTGTGTGTGTGTGTGGCTGCACAAACAATGCAAGGTTACATGTACAAGCAGATGTGCGTTTAGCATGGTGTGTGTGTTTGTGTGTAAACTGTGTGTTTCCGTCTATGTATGTATGTATGTGTGTGTGTGCGGGCATTTGTGTGTGTGTGTGCAGGTGTTTTTGGTAAAGAAGAAAACGGGCCCAGATGTGGGTGAACTCTATGCCATGAAAGTGCTAAAGAAGGCTACACTAAAAGGTGAGGAAGTGTGTGTGTGTGTGTGTGTGTGTGTGTGTGTGTGTGTGTGTTTAAACACAGTCATTGTGAGCTTGCTGACCGACAATGAAACATCACATGGCTCTATCATACACTACTTTACCAACTGGTGTGAGGAAGCTTTCCTGGAGTTTAATGTGGCTAAGACCAAGAACATGTGTTTTGACTTTACGCACAAGGACTGTAACCCTACCAAAACAGCCTGTTGCATTCAGAGTTTAACTATTTTTTATTGTTTGTCCCAGGAGGCTAACAATGGAAGTGGTAGGTGCCCTTAGACGAAGCATGACGACTACGTTATTTTTAAACCATTAAAACAGCTCGAAGAAACTCCACACTCCATCAGTAGCACAACAAAGGCCACAACATTAAAAACAAGGCACTGAGAACTTTGTAAGTGTACACAACATTTCTTAATAAAACAGTTTTGACAGCCAGTACCTTGCTGTAGTTTCTCGTCGCCGCCATGACGAAAGTCTGCACAAGTCGATTGACGAACACGAACCAGCAGGAAGGATAGGAGGAGAGGTAGTACAATCGACTTGTTTGGACTTCCATCATGGTGGCGAAGAGAAACAAGTGCAAACTACTGCATGTCAGAACAGTTTTTTAAATAAACGTTGTGTACATTTACAATATTCTCAGTGCTTCATTTTGAATGCCAGAGCCTTTGTTGTACTACCAATGGAGTGTGGAGTCTCTTCGAGCTGTTTTAATGGTTTAAAAATAGTGTAGTCGTCATGCTTCGTCTAAGGGCACCTACCACTTCCATTGTTAGCCTTCTGGGTCAAACTATAAAAAATAGTTAAACTCTGAATGCAACAAGCTAAATCAATTTTGCTCCTCAGTACACATACCAACTCGTTATGATGTTTTAACATGCCAATTTTCATTTTACACCGAAGTTCTCCTTTAACTGTGACACAGACATGCTGTGCAAAAACGGACAGCAGTGCCTCTACTATCTTAGGAAGCTGGCAATGTTTAATGTAGACAAGTTCCTAACCACTCTTTTATACAGATCCTTCATTGAGTCAATGCTAACTTTTTCAGCCATTTGTTGGTATGCTCTGCTTCATGTAAAAACAGAAAAATGCCATATCTTTTTTGTGTGATGTTTGTCTTGTGTCTTTGTTGTCGTGTTTATGTGATGTTTGTATTTGTGTTTATTTGTTGTTTGTATTGGTGCCTTTGACAGTGAGGGATCGTGTGCGTACCAAGATGGAGAGAGATATCCTGGTGGAGGTCAGCCACCCCTTCATCGTCAAACTACACTACGGTAAGCCACCCTTCATTATCAAACTACACTATGGTAAGTCATCTTTCATTGTGAAACTACAGACAGTAAGTCACCCCTTTATTGTCACACTACACTATGGTAAACTGCAGAAAAGTTCATGAACTCATGTTCACTTTTTAGTTAATCACAAATTTACTTGAAGGGTTCCACAGAGGAGGTAGTGACACACACACACATATCCACATGGGTGAGATGGATGTGTTTTATATCTCAAAGGGGCTTCCAGAGGGGGAGGTAGTGGCACATGGAATAAAAATAGTGTGTTACATTGTAGTTGGTTACATTGTATTAACATTCCAATGTTGAATGGACACTAGTCATGGGCGTGTTATGTCTTGTGTGTGTGTGTGTGTTTGTGTGTATGTGTTTGTGTGTGTAGCCTTTCAGACAGAAGGAAAGCTTTATCTGATCCTTGACTTCTTGCGAGGGGGCGACCTGTTCACCCGCTTGTCCAAAGAGGTAGTTGTTCTCACGTGTTTGCATACTTACGCACACACACGCACACACGCACACACACACACACACACACACACACCCTTTTTCTATCTCGGTTTATTTCCTTTCTTTGTATTTTAACATATTTATGATGTTCGTTTTCTATGGTTTTGATACCTTACTTTTAAATCATGCAAGTTTCATGAAATGCTTTGGGCCAAGTCTGCTTTTAATTGTGCTGTAGAAATAAAGACTTGACTTGGCAACCTGTCTCTGTGAGAGGCTTCAGTGTGTTAACTCTGGCGTAGTTTAGTCCAGCATCTTGCCCATGGCTAAGGGCATTCCACAGGGTCCAGTCCTCGACCCAGTCTTACATTCATGACCTCACTGCTGTGTTCCTCTGTATGCTGATAATGGTATGTTCCTCTCTTAGTGTGTGTGTTTCTATGTGTTTGTATGTGTGTGTGTGCATGTTTTTGTGCATATGTGATAGGTCATGTTCACTGAAGAAGATGTGAAGATCTACCTGGCAGAGCTTGCTTTGGCTCTCAACCATCTACATACACTGGGGATCATCTACAGGGACCTCAAACCAGAGAAGTACATACACACACACGTACACACTCACTATAGCACGCACAAACACATTACATTACATTACATTATGCCTTTATCCAAAAGCGAGCCACAAGCCACTAAGAACAGAGGAAGCATTCATGAATGTGTGTTTGTGTGTGTCTGCAGTATTCTGTTGGATGAAGAGGGTCACATCAAACTGACAGGTAAACTGACCGGTTTCTCAAACAAAGTCATCTCCCTCTGTGTGTATGAATGTGTCTGTTAGTCAGTGGATCACGACGATGAAGCCTTCTGTGTGTGTGTGTCTGTGTGTGTGTGTGTGTGTGTGTAGATTTTGGCCTGAGCAAGGAGTCTGTGGACCATGAGAACAAGGCCTACTCTTTCTGTGGGACAGTGGAGTACATGGCCCCAGAGGTGGTGAATCGCAGAGGCCACACCCACACAGCTGATTGGTGGTCCTATGGGGTCCTGATGGTGAGTGGGTGGGGTTTATATGTGAGGCCACACCCAAGGTCAAGTTCAGGGTGAAGTTGAAAACATGTTTTCCTGCACAGTGTAATTCTAAATTTGAAATTCTGTTCTCTTGAATGCCACATGTAATGACACATTAAGACTTAATGAAGACATAACGCATAGTAAAAAGCAATATGTGCAACTGAATAAAGTGTCTGTGCAATGTGCAGGCTATTCTGTATGTGCGAAGGTGCAATGACAGTTCAAGAAAATGAGTCCTCCTGGCTATAGCTGGTCCGAAAAGGCCATCACATAATTTGGTTCTGGCAGATAATCCGTCCTGTTCTGATTGGTCTCTGATGCAGTGTCTCCTTCTCTGATTGGTCTCTGATGCAGTGTCTCCTTCTCTGATTGGTCTCTGT
>CM050214.1:9072706-9122706 GCA_027475355.1 Coilia nasus
AAGAACGTAAGTGTGACATCATCATGTGCGTGTGTGTAGGTGTATGATAATGGTGCTTGTGCGTGTGTGTAGGTAGTTGGTAATGGCCAATTGTGTGTGTGTGTGTGTGTGTGTGTGTGTGTGTGTGTGTGTGTGTGTGTGTGTGTGTGTGTGTGTGTGTGTACGTATATGATAATGAATGGTTGGTTAACTTGGACTTTAAACTGGTGTGTTTGTGTATGTATGTGTGTTTGCACGCATGTGTGTGTAGGTGTACGATGATGGGCGGTCAGTGTTTCTGGTGACAGAGCTGATGAAAGGGGGAGAGCTGCTGGATAAGATTCTGCGTCAGAAGTTCTTCTGTGAGCGCGAGGCCAGCGCTGTGCTGCACACCATTGCCAGGACCATGGAGTACCTGCATTCGCAGGGGGTAAGCCCCACACTAAACGCTAACCCATAAACCCTTAACCCCTTAACCCTAACCCCTAGCCCCTTTGCCCTAACTCCCAACCCCTAGCCATGCACTCACAGGGGGTAAGGCCAGCATTTACCCATAGCCCCTAACCTCTACGCCCCAAGCCCTAAACCCTAACCCCTAACCCTACACTCACAGGGGGTAAGCCCCACACTAAACCCCAACCCATAAACCTTTAACCCTAACCCCTAGCCCCTTTGCCCTAACCACTAACCCCTAATCATGCCCTCACAGGGGGTAAGGACAGCACTTACCCCTAGCCCCTAACCCCTACGCCCTAAACCCTAACCCCTAACCCCTAACCCTTAACCCTGCACTCGCAAGGGGTGAGCCCCACACTAAACCCTAACCCATAAACCCTTAACCCTAACTACTAGCCCCTTTGCCCTAACCCCTAACCATGAACTCACAGGGGGTAAGGCCATCACTGACCCCTAGCCCCTAACCCCTACACCCCAAGCCCTAAAACCCTTTAACCTAACCCCTAGCCCCTTTGCCCTAACCCCTAAGGCCAGCACTTACCCCTAGCCCCTAACGCCTAACCCCTAAACCCTAACCCCTAAACCCTAACCCCTAACCCTGCACTCACAGGGGGTGAGCCCCACACTAACCCATAAACCTTTAACCCTAACCCCTAGCCCCTAGCCCCTAACCCCTAACCATGAACTCACAGGGGGTAAGGCCATCACTGACCCCTAGCCCCTAACCCCTCGTCCCTAAACTCTAATCTTGCGCTCCCAGGGGGTAAGACCAGCATTGACCCCTCTCCCTAACCCCTTAACCCTAACCTCTAACCCATAACCCATAACCATAACCATGCACTCACAGGGGGTAAAGCCAACACTTATCCCTAGTCTCTAGCCCCTAACCCCTAAACCTACCCATGGGCCCTACTGCTAATCCGCTACGGCCATAATCGCAGTTCCTCAGTTGAACACAAGAGGGCGCATGGAGTATGCAGAGCCATAGGGAGCAGTGGACATCAGAAGAGCGCCTTACTTTTTTTTACTTTTAGATACACTGGCTGTGTGTGTGTAAGGTGGTGCATAGTTACCTGAAACTGTCTAACCTGCTGTGTGTGTGTGTGTGTGTGTGTGTGTAAGGTGGTGCATAGGGACCTGAAGCCGTCTAATCTGCTGTGTGTGTGTGTGTGTGTGTAAGGTGGTGCATAGGGACCTGAAGCCGTCTAATCTGCTGTATGTGGACTCCTCCGGTGACCCCGCCTCCATCCGGCTGTGTGACTTCGGATTCGCTAAGCAGCTACGCGCCGACAACGGCCTGCTCATGACGCCCTGCTACACCGCCAACTTTGTCGCTCCTGAGGTCTCTCCTCTCTCTCCCTCCCTCTCTCTCCTCCCTCCCTCTTTCCCCCCTCTCTTCTCTGTCTCCCCCCTCGCTCTTCTTGATTCTCTCTTTTTTTCTCTCTCACTCTCTTTTTCTCTGCTCTCTCTCCTTCTCTCTCTCCCTCTCTCCTCTCTCTCTCTCTTCTCTCTCCCCCTCACTCTTCCTGATTTTCTTTTCTCTCTCTCCCTCTCTGTCATGTGTTTGTGTGTATGGGTATATACAGGGTATATACACAGTATATCCCTGGTCATGTTTATGGTGGGTTGGTGTGTGTGTGTGTGTGTGTGTGTGCGCGCCTTGTATTTAGCCCTATATGGGGTGTGTAACAGTGTGTATGTGTGTGGTGTGTATATTTCTATGGTCTGCATGTGTGTATAGGTCCTGAAGAAACAGGACTATCTGTAAAGGTATACGTGTGTGTGTGTGTGTGTGTGTGTGTGTGTAGGTCCTGAAGAAACAGGGCTATGATGCAGCCTGTGATATCTGGAGTCTGGGAGTCCTTCTCTACACTATGCTGACAGGGTATGCAGTCAATCCCACAGTATCTTCCAGAGCTCCAACTCTACTCTAGATTAACACAGTATACACTCTAATCCTACTCTAGATTAACACAGTATATACTCTAATCCTACTCTAGATTAACACAGTATACACTCTGACCCTACTCTAGATTAACACAGTATACACTCCAACCCTACTCTAGATTAACACAGTATACACTCCAACCCTACTCTAGATTAACACAGTATATACTCTAATCCTACTCTAGATTAACACAGTATACACTCTAACCCTACTCTAGGTTAACACAGTATATACTCTAATCCTACTCTAGGTTAACACAGTATATACTCTAATCCTACTCTAGGTTAACACAGTATATACTCTATCCATACTCTAGATTAGGACAGTATGTACTCTAATCCTACTTTAGACAAACACAGTATATACTCTAATGCTACTCCAGGTTAAATACACCTGTATCCCACTAGACAGCAGCTGTGCCTAATAGTTTGGTAGTCGGTCTTTGGATTGGAGGGTTTCAGCTTCAATTTCTGTACCAGTAGGTCTGCGATTCTCTCAGTTGTGTGTGGCTCTTGTCTGTCTGTGACTCTGTTTTTGTCTTTGTCTGTGACTTTGTCTGTCTGTCTGTCTGTCTGTGACAGTCTGTCTGTCTGTGACTCTGTTTTTCTCCTTGTGACTGTCTGTCTGTCTGTCTGTGACTGTCTGTGTCTGTCTGTCTGTGTCTGTCTGTCTGTCTGTCTGTCTGTCTGTCTGTCTGTCTGTCTGTGACTGTCTGTCTGTGACTCTGTTTTTCTCTTTGTGACTGTCTGTCTGTCTGTCTGTCTGTGACTGACTGTCTGTGACTGACTGACTGACTGACTGACTGTCTGTCTGTCTGTCTGTCTGTCTGTCTGTCTGTCTGTGACTATCTCCGTCTCTCCTCCTTCCCTCCACTGCAGCTTTACTCCGTTTGCTAACGGCCCTGATGACACTCCGGAGGACATCTTGGCGCGGATCGGCTCCGGAAGGTTCTCCCTGACGGGCGGCTACTGGAACTCTGTATCTGCAGAGGCCAAGGTGCGGATGAGGATGATGGTGTATGACTAGTGATGATGGTGATGATGATGCTGGTGTATCACTGATGATGAGGAAGATGATAGTGTGTCATCAGTGATGATGACAGTGATGATGTATCATTAGTTATGATGATGAGGATGATGGTCTATAACTAGTGTGATGCTATATCACTAGTGATGGTGATGGTGATGAAGATGATGGTGATGACGAAGATCATGGCGTATCACTAGTGATGATGATGATGATGATAGTTTATCACTAGTGGTGGTGGTGGTGCTGGTGCTGATGATAGTAAAGGTGATGGTGTATCACTAGTGATGATGATGATGATGATAGTGATGATGATGATAGTGGTGGTGTGTCACTAGTGAGGAAGATGGAGATGATGGTGGTGGTGATGAAGATTATGGTGATGATAATGATGATGAGTGTGTGTGTGTTTATCATGATTGTGAGGATGAGGATGCATCACTGATGTGGGGCAGGCCACTTCTACAGCCGACAGGAAGCTATGATAGCCGGACAGGAAGCTGTCTGAGTACAAAAGGCAAGGGGGTGGGAAGAGGGCAGTTTTTTATCCAATCATCTGTCATCTCAGTGTAGGGCTATGATGATGTCACCTTCAGGGCTATCAAGTTCAACATCGTCCATCGTGCAGTGATGTGGTGAATTTCTCAAAGATACATATAGATGTGAACGCCTTTCGGAGATCATAAAAGGCTCTTACTGTGTTAAAGTGTGTGTGTTTGTGTGGTGTTGTGTTGCTCTATGAGGTGTGTTATGTAATATTTAGGTGTTCTGTGTATCATCAGGTCGCAGTTCTGCATTGTGTAGTGTAGTAATTGTTGATGTGATTGTGTATTTGTGTGATTGTGTTTGTGTGTGTGTGTATCAGGGCCTGGTGTCTTAAGATGCTGCATGTGGACCCTCATCAGTGTGTGTGTGTGTGTGTGTGTGTGTGAGTGTGTGTGTGTGTATCAGGACCTGGTGTCTAGGATGTGTGTGTGTGTGTGTATCAGGACCTGGTGTCTAGCATGCTGCATGTAGACCCTCATCTGTGTGTGTGTGTGTGTGTGTGTGTGTGTGTGTGTGTATCAGGACCTGGTGTCTAGGATGCTGCATGTAGACCCTCATCAGTGTGTGTGTGTGTATCAAGACCTGGGGCCTCATGTACAAAACTTGCGTACGCACAAAAAAGCTCCGTACACCACTTCCCACGCCAGATTTCGGATGTACAGACACTGACTTGACGTGAAAAAGTGCGGGCCTCCCTGCAAACTTCATGGCTGGCGTACGCACGTTTCTAGTGCATTTGGTCAGTTGGCGGCACATAGAGGCAATGCAGCGCAATAACTTCAGGTGTACTCACTCACGAGTCATGACATAATATTGCAATTTGCGGCTAGGTAAAGGTGGCTTTAAACGTCAGGATGCATGATTTTAAACGCACTTCAATCATGGGTTATTGTTTACACGCATAATGTGACACTGTTGGGTTAACTTTAACAGATACATAAAACTATAATAGCTATACTGGAATCAAGGACATCTGAAGCCGCGGTAAAATCATATTCAGGGATGACTGCTTATTAAACATTGCATTTTCAGGACTGTGGATGTCATTCATGCTAATATATCTCCCATGAGATGTTTGTCGCTCAATTCTTGACAGTAGTATAATGAGACTAGAGTTGTTGATGTTGCGTGGAGTAACCATAATATTTACTTGAAATCAATCAATCAAACATTAAAGCGGAATTTGCAGCGATAGCCGGTTTTCCAAATGTAATCGTAGCGATCGACTGCACACATATTTATAAAGGCGCCATCTGAGGGGAAATATGCGTATGTGAACAGGAAACATTTCCATTCAATAAAGGTACAAATAATATGTGATGCCCAAATGCGCCTTACAAATATCGTAGCAAGGTGGCCTGGGGCAACCCATGACTCCTTCATCCGGACTAACAGCGTGGTTGGGAATAGGCTGGAAGTTGGCTGAGTGCGTAATGGGTGGCTACTTGGTAAGAAATTTAACACCTAAAGTGAATGTACTGGAAAATATATACATGATGTATAGTTTATGCTGTAATTATTCTAATCACTCATAGGAGACAGCGACTTTCTTTTTCACATCCACTTTTATGTCGGACCATTTTTTTTTTACATCAGCACGGCCCATGTTTCTGACCTTACCGCACTTACTGCCTTTGCCACATTTGTCCAGGCAAGTTTTTTTTGTTTTGGTGCTGATTCCGGTGGAAAGTGAACCAAACAAGATTTTGTGTCTGGCCTCCACCTCCAAAATCAGCACATTCACCTCGCATGCCGAAAAGTTATTTTTCCTTCCTTTCTCCATATCCATTCTCTCAACGGGAGCACTACTACAGGCCTATTTATACTAATTAGCATATTCAATGTGGGGTACTTGAGGGAGGAAACAAGGCGGAGAGTCGGGCTCGTGCATGTGCGCTGGATTTCACATGTACAAAGAGAATGTGCGTGGAAACCTGCTTACGCACGGATTGATACATCTGATTTTTTTTGTGCGTACGCATCTTTCCAGATTTTTCGCGTACGCACAGATTCAGTAGGAAATCCATGCAAGTGTTAGTACATGAGGCCCCTGGTGTCTAGGATGCTGCATGTAGACCCTCATCAGTGTGTGTGTGTGTGTGTGTGTGTGTGTCAGGACCTGGTGTCTAGGATGCTGCATGTAGACCCTCATCAGCGGCTGTCGGCTGCGCAGGTGTTGCGTCATCCATGGATCCTGCACAAGGACCGCCTACCTCAGTACCAGCTGCAGCGCCACGATGCCCCACACCTGGTCAAGGTATCTCTCACACACACACACACACACACACTCACACACACACACCTCACCTGGTCAAGGTAACACACTCATACTCACTCACACACACACACACACACACTCATACTCCTCTCCTCTCCTCTTCCAGGGTGCCATGGCAGCAACCTACTCGGCTCTGAACAGTCACGTGTCACCCTCTCTAGAACCAGTGGGGCAGTCCACCCTAGCCCAGCGCCGTGGAGTCAAGAAGCTGCCCTCCACCTCCCTCTAACACTCACCTGCCGATGACCTTTAGATGACCTTTACAGGTTCCCTCCACCTCACTCTAAGGGCCCATTTCCACCGCACTCTCTGCGTGTTCAGCGCGTGGCCGTATTCTGTCCGTATTCATTTAGAATGCACGTTATCAGATGAGACCATTCCCACCGCAAGCGTGTTCTGAGCGTATTCTGTCCCCATACAAACCTATTGTATACGCCCACGCGCTGAACACGGCTACGCGCTGAACGAGGCGGTGGAAATGAGCCCTAACACTCACCTGCCGATGACCTTCAGATGACCTGTAGACGCTGCCCTCCTCCTCCTTTGTGCAGATGACCTTTATATGACCTTTGGATAGAACACCCCTCAGACCAGTTCCACCCCACAAGTATGGAGCAAGACAGATATGTCCTAACTTGATACCCACAATTTCTTCCTGAAATAACGTGAAACTGACAAAAAGCAGTTGACACCCCTCATTGTTTATTGAAGGTTTTATCCAAATCTATCTTTGCTTGGTGGGATTTTGGCTCCAAACCTACCTTCCAAAAGGAGCAATGAACGTAATTATCATTTACATAATGAATGCCAAGAGTTGGGGCTGCTTTTGCCACTGTGTGTTAGTTAAACATTATAATACATTGTGAAATAATAGGCTTTTGGCAAGGCAGTTAAAGGTATTTATTTTTTTTGGCTATGTATCTATACAGCCATGAATAATGGGCACACTGTATGTCCCACTCAACTACCAGCAGAGGATAGTTGATGTTTGCCATATATAAACCTGCAGCTAGCAAAACGGATCATATTGGTAAAGCATCTCAACAAGTGACTAGCTACGCATAGCTTGCTAGTGTGACGGAACAAACACAGTAAAACATAATGAGAATGGACCATCTTAACTTGACATAGTCTACTGTAAGTAATACATTGTGATATTTTAGGTTGTTATTTGGTTGCACTGACTAATTGTTTTTCTATTTTATTGTGTGTAAAATGACCAGCATTCCTAGTGTAACTGATTCTAGGTTAGGTTCTATCTGTACCTCTTGGGTGGTTTGATTATTATTACATTTTGTGCATGTTGTAGTTTAGGTACAATGTCCGTTTTTTTTCTTTTGTTGCCAAGGTGTTGTTCTGTACAAGAGTTAAGAGATTCCTTGATGAGACCAAAATAAGAACAAAATATAACTTAAATACTTAAAGGGAAATTTGAATGAAACCTTAAGGAGAAGACATAAGGGTGGTTGTGCAGATGATTTTCATTTTAAGAAAGCCTTACAGATGTCAATTGTGTTTGTCAGTTTCAAGCTATTTCAAGTTATTTCAACTTGGAGAATTGAGTCTCACACATCCTTTGTTTTGGAAGGGCACTGGCACATGTGTTCATAGCTGCATGAACGCTGTATTAACGCTGTAATAACGCCAAAACTACCTGTGGAACACACCTGTGTCTTTAATGAGACCTTGTCAATTTGGCATCTGAAAAGATTAATGGACAAAAAAACAGACTGCAGATTTGGGTGTTTGAAACCTATGTTTCATTTAAGATTTCTCTAACATTTCTACACATTTATACAACCACTGGGTAGTTATCTATGAAAAACACTGGATTTAAAGTCTGTGTCTGAACACTTTCATTATGACTTACATTATAATTTTGAATTGGCCTGGTCAGGGTTCATATTAGTTAATGCTGAGTTTGGATTAGCATGGTTAGGGTTCACACAGTTTATGTAGAGTTTTTGTTAGCACTCTGAAGGATCATATTAGTTCAGGCTTAGTTGTAGGTAAGATAATCAGTAAAGTCCAGTCAGGTCAAAGGCTAACTGAATAAAAGATGGAGAGTGTTTGGGTAAGGCAGCCCTGGGGTTGGGTAAAGGTTTCAAGTCATTATGAACTCTGGTGCATTGGGCAGGCTATCTGTTATGCCAAGGTCATGTCTAGCATTTTTCATTTATTAATATTTTGACATTTCCATCATGGCGGTTTAGCATGATGTTCCCTCTGGGCAGCTAGTGGGAATAACTACTAGATCCTGCATCTCTGGAGTGAACTAGAGGATGTTCTGGAAACAGGTGTACTACAAAAGACACGCGGGAATTTATTGGATTCATACACTCCAACAACCTTAGAGTGCCTTAGCAGAAACACCTTTTTAAAACACTGCAGCAACCCTAGACTGCCTTAGCAGAAATGGCGTATTAAAACACTGTAGCAACCCTAGACTGCCTTAGCAGAAATGGCGTTTTAAAACACTGCAGCAACCTTAGACTGCCTTAGCAGAAATGGCGTTTTGAAACATCAATCCTTGACAGAAGGGGTTTGCTGGTTATAAATGTAAAATGCCACAGATTCACAGATTGACTAAAGAAACATTCCAACTACAATAAGCTTTTTCCACTCAGTTTTAACAGCGTTCAGTCTGAGAAAGAAACAAAGTGGGTCCTTCACCAAATCAAAGTAAAAAAATAAATCGTAGTGTTTCTTAATATACGGCTCTTGTACCACTGAAGTATAATGGCCGCCTTTAATGGAAACGAGATTTGTGCTTTTTTTTTTTTACATCACTCTGCAAGTAGTCATGTGATGTATTTCATATCTCATAAATAGTATTTAAAGTTAATTTTGAACTCTGGTGACCTGACTCTGGCTGAGACGTATTAGACTTTCTGAGAGTGAGTGATGGCTGTCTATTTGTGTTATATGAGGAGAGGAAATGGCTTCTGTACTGTCTTTGTGTTGTATGGAGAGAGGAAGGGCGTCCGTCCTACTGCTGTGTATGTGAACAAATTCAGGGTAATCTCCACTGTCTTTGTAATGTACCTGATTGGAATGTGGGGTGTGTTGATACTTGTGTGGCTTCCTGCACAAACACACACACACACCACATGGTCTCCTACACACAGACACACACACACACACACCATGGTCTCCTACACACACATATTCATGGCCTACACACATACACACACACACACACACATTATGCCTGCTACTCATTATGAGATGCAGAGGCAAGATTATTCCAATCAAGAAACACTCCTTAGACTTCTATCTCTCTTCTGTCTGTCTTTCTGCCTTACACACCTTTGGGGAAATATACTGGTGCTTTATTCTCAGGGTCTGTTGACATATATGTGGGAAGAGGTGATATGTAACTTCATACATAAGCTATATTTTAAAGAAATTTACATAATTGTATTTCTTTGATGTATACTTCTACGATCAAGTGAAATGAACTGCACTTAATAAAAAATGGGACTGAAATGTGAATGTGTTCTGTTCTTTCTGTCATTCAAACACTGTAACCAGAACGGAAATGGTTACATCGCTTTAAGTTGACACTCTTATCCAGAGCGACTTACAGTGACTTAGGTACAGACACAGCAGAGCACTGGCTGTACTCTTTCCCAGCCACATTGTTTCCCTACTGGTACAGAATTTGAACCTGCAACCTTCCTCTCCCTATAGTGGTCCCTCGTTATTCGCGGGAGTTACGTTCTAAAAATAACCCGCGATAGGCGAAATCCGCGAAGTAGTCAGCTTTATTTTTTACAATTATTATAGATGTTTTAAGGCTGTAAAACCCCTCACTGCACTTATACACTTTTCTCAGACAGGCAAAGTCCACACTTAAACATACAGCACTTCAGAGTCACACAGCTAGCGGTGAAAGATTTATGAGATTGCATGCACTAAAAAAATCTGCGAAACAGCGAGGCCGCGAAAGGTAAACTGCGATATAGCGAGGGACCACTGTATATATCCCTTTATATATATAAAGTAGTGATCGTGTAAGTCTGTAGTGAATGAAGTTTAGTCTCAAGTGTATTTTTGGTGAAGGTTTATGACATGAAGCCAAAGACACCAATCTGCTGAGCAACATTTTTATTCTCATTCATCTTTTTTATCTTTTATTTTATTCATCTTTATTTATCTTTATTCTCATGTCCTCTTTATTCTCATCCAATCTTTATTTTCATTGATGCGTGCTAAGGCACAGGCCGAATCATCATGACCAGCTTCTTCAGAGAGTAGTTATACCCTTTGAAGGTGTACCAGTCGATACCCACATATGAGATTGTGGAGTCAGCGCCCCAGCGGTACACGGCGTTGACATTGGACTTGTAGTCATTATAAAACCAGTTACCGCTCAAATATCTTCGCGCCAGGTTGGAGCTGCTGGTGTCCTGGTCTTTGTCAAAGGTGGAAAACTTCTGTCCTGAGTGAGCTGTCAAAGAATCTCCTGACAAGACATGGAACAGACCATTACACAAACTCATACACACACACACACACACACACACACACACATACACTGCTGTCGGATTCACCTGTGCCTCCATCAGTGAATCCACACACACACAGGTGTTGGACTCACCTGCTCCCCCATTAATGAAGCCACTCACTGACAAGTCTGTAGCCATCTCCCTCTGAACCCACAAAGAAGGAGGAGTATTTGGCAAAAACCTAACATACACACACACACACACACACACACACACACACACACACACACACACATATACAGGTTAGGGAGGAGAACTAATCCTAAACCTAGCCCATAAAGTAGGAGAGGTACTTGGCTAAAGTATAAAGCACACACACACAGGAGGAGTACTTGGCTAAAGTATAAAGCACACACACACACACACACACACACAGATCAGTACTTGGCTGAAGTATAAAGCACACACACACACACACACAGATCAGTACTTGGCTGAAGTATAAAGCACACACACACACACACACACACAGGAGGAGTACTTGGCTGAAGTATAAAGCACACACACACACACAGGGAGTACTTGGCTAAAGTATAGAGCACACACACACACAGGAGGAATACTTGGCTAAAGTATAAAGCACACACATACACATACACACACAGGAGTAATTGGCTAAAGTATAGAGCACACACACACACACGACGAGTACTTGGCTAAAGTATAGAGCACACACACACATACACACACAGGAGTAATTGGCTAAAGTATAGAGCACACATACACACACACACACGAGGAGTAATTCGCTAAAGTATAGAGCACATACACACACACACACACAGGGAGTACTTGGCTAAAGTATAGAGCACACACACACACGAGGAGTAATTGGCTAAAGTATAGAGCACACACACACACACAAAAAAAAGGTAAGGTAAGAGACAGTAAGGGAGTTTTATTAACTAAGTTGCAGATATGAAATACATCTACAGATGAAACGGTATGGCGCATAACAAACAAGAACTAAGACAAGAACTATTTTTGTTAAGAATAGGCTACAACCAAAACTGCGGAGCTCTGCATCGAGTTGAAGAGAGGTCGTGACGGGAGCGAGTTCATCAAAAGTGACCGAAAGCCAGGTTAATGTGAAGGGTGTGCTTGAGAGGATGCACATAGCCCCTGTATGTCAGGTCGAATCGGAGAAAGATTCAGCCTTAAATCGTCTTCTACACACAGCGTGTGTCGGTATTTCGTTTTCAGGCTTGTCAGACATGAAAATCCTCTCTCACATAAATATGTAGTTGCGAAGGGCATTAGTTTCTTGACAGCGCGTGTTGCCAATTCAGGATACTCTGTACGCAACAAGTAACAACAACTGTTTTCAGAAGCCTGGAACATTATGTGCATACCCCACCACATACCCCTACAAATGTATGCATGTGTAGTAAAGTGCTGGGACAGATTGGTAGGTTGTTTTTTTCTTGTGTTAGGCCTACGTTGCCAACATTATTTGGAATTATTTTCTTCCCGCAAAAAAAAAAAAAAAAAAAAAAAATCTTCTCACGTACCCCCATACGATCACGTCGCGTAACCCTAGGGGTACGCGTACCATAGTTTGGGAAGCGATGGCCTAAAGTATAGAGCACACACACACAGGGAGTACTTGGCTAAAGTATAGAGCACACACACACACACACACACACACACAGGGAGTACTTGGCTAAAGTATAGAGCACACACACACGCACACACACACACACAGGGAGTACTTGGCTAAAGTATAGAGCACACACACACACCCACACCCACACACACAGGGAGTACTTGGCTAAAGTATAGAACACACACACACACACACACACACACACACAGGGAGTACTTGGCTAAAGTATAGAGCACACACACACACACACACACACACACACACACACACAGGGAGTACTTGGCTAAAGTATAGAGCACACACACACACGAGGAGTAATTGGCTAAAGTATAGAGCACACACACACACACACACACACAGATGAGTACTTGGCTGAAGTATAAAGCGCACACACACACACACACACACAGGAGGAGTACTTGGCTAAAGTATAAAGCACACACACACACACACACACACACACAGAGTACTTGGCTAAAGTGTAGAGCGCACACACACACACACACACACACACACACACACACACACACACACACACACACACAGGGAGTACTTGGCTAAAGTATAGAGCACACACACACACACACAGGGAGTACTTGGCTAAAGTATAAAGCACACACACACACACACACACACACACACACACACACACACACACACAGGGAGTACTTGGCTAAAGTATAGAGCACACACACACACACACACACAGGGAGTACTTGGCTAAAGTATAAAGCACACACACACACACACACACACACACACACACACACACACACACACACACACACACACACACACAGGAGGAGTACCTGGTATAAAGCATAGAAGTGTAAAGCACAAACCTTCTTGCCCTCAAAGTCCTCCATGTCCACTCGCAACTCATACTTCTTCTGGGCAGTCAGCAGGAAGAGGTTCTGAAGACCTGCCAGTACACACACACACACACACACACACACACACACACACACACACACACACACACACACACACACACGCCCATCACACACACACAGGATACATAAATGATGATACTTGTCTTTCCACATTTGGAATCAGACCAATCTTACCCCGGTGCACACACACACACACACACACACACACACACTTACTCAGCCAGTACTCTCCCTCTTTCACACACACACACACACACACACACACACACACACACACACACACACACACACACACACACACACGTACCCAGCCAGTACTCGCTATGCTTGTTGCCAAAGCCCTCCCTGTAGTGCTTCCAGGGTTGGTAGAAGTTCACTGTGCCGTCCATTCGCCTCTGGATCACCTGAGGAGGGGTGGAGGGAGGGAGGAGAGAGAGAAGGAGAGAGAGGGGTAGGAGGGAGGAGGAGAGAGAGAATGAGAGAGTCAGGAAGAGGAGGGAGGAGAGAGGGGAGGAGGAAAGAGGAGAGAGAGAAGGAGAGAGAGAGACAACAGGAGGAGGGAGGAGGACAGAGAGAAGGAGAGAGAGGAGGAGGGAGGAGGAGGGAGGAGAGAGAGAAGGAGAGAGGAGGAGGAGGAAGGGGGAGAGAGAGAAGGAGAGAGAGGAGTATGAGGGAGGAGGAGAGAGAGAAGGAGAGAGAGAGACAGGAGGAGAGAGAGAAGGAGACAGAGTGGAGGGGTGGAGGGAGGGGGAAGAGAGAGGAGGAGAGAGGGGGATAGAGAAGAGAGAGGAGGAGGAGGGGAGAGAGACAGGAGGAGAGAGGGAGTGAGTGAGGGGTGGAGAAGGGAAGAGAGAGGAGGACAGAGGAGGAGGTGGTTGGCGGAGAGGAGAGGGGTGCAGAAGGGGGATAATTAGCTGAAAAACAAGGATATGCCAAGGGAAATAAAGTGGCTGAGTCCTTCTGCAGTTACCCACCGTCACACACACACTTGCACGCACACACACACACACACGCGCGCGCACACACACACCTGTAGTTACCCATCACACACATACACACACATACACACACACACACACACACACACACACCAGTAGATACCCACCGTCCATCCTCCATGGTTGGTCTCCATGTCACAGTAGACCTCCACACACACACACACACGCACGCACACACACACACACACACGCACACACAAAGACACGCACACGCACACGCACACACACACCTGTAGTTACTCACCGTCCATCCTCCATTGTCGGTCTCCATGTCACAGTAGACCTCCACACACACGCACACACACACACACACTACATACCCACCGTCCATCCTCCATGGTTGGTCTACATGTCACAGTAGACCTCCACACACACGCACACACACACACACACTACATACCCACCGTCCATCCTCCATGGTTGGTCTACATGTCACAGTAGACCTCCACACACACACACACACACACACACACCTGTAGTTACTCACCGTCCATCCTCCATTGTCGGTCTCCATGTCACAGTAGACCTCCACACACACACACACAGACACACACACACACATACACACACACTCACACCTGCAGTTACCCACCGTCCATCCTCCATTGTCGGTCTCCATGTCACAGTAGACGTCCACTGAGGTCCTGAAAGGGTAGATGGTGTAGATGCCACTTTCATTCACCCCGTTCTTCAGCAGCTCATCGCAGTCAGCCTCTCCCTCCACACAGTTCTTAATCTCACCACAATGTACCCCAACAGCCAGCAAGAGAAGCAACACAACGGCAGCCTGGCACACACAATACACAAGATCCCACAATCACCAATGCATTTCAGCTCAATATTATCACCAATGCATTTCAGTGCGATATTATCACCAATGCATTTCAGTGCAACCTTATCACCAATGCATTTCAAGGTAACATTACCACCGCAAACCACATGGAGATCCAACAGTCACCAATGCATTTTAATGCAACATTATCACAAATGCATTTCAATGCAACATTATTAGTGAACAGAGACTAATGCAGTTAAGTTTAAGTAGGTAGTTGTTGTATCCTTAGACCAACTCACCATCATCCTGATCAGAGTGAGGGTGTCTGCACAATGTTTCTGTATCCGAGTGGTGTCCAGTTTATAAGCTGTTTAGGAGCTATTTTATACATGTCATCATGACAATGCTATGTCAAAACACCAGCCTTTTACTCAAGAGAGATGTCATAATATCTAACTAATTAAGCATGTTTACAGCCTTTTACTCCACAGAGATGTCAAATACCTAACTAGTCAAGCGGGAGAATGCCTATGTTTTTACAGCCCTATGTTCCCATATTTTTAAGATTGTTCTTAAAATTAGGCCCTATGTTCCCACAGGCCTATGTTCTCACATTTCCTTTTTCATTTGTATCAGATTTTATTCCCATTTCTCCAATTTGGTAGCCAATTATACCCAACCCATTATCTAGTAGCAATGGACTACAGATGGAATGTAGCATTTAGCTAAATCTGGTGTGCCAATCTCTTTGTGTATTGCAAACATTTAATAGAAGTACACATTGCCTTTTTAAATAAACAGACTAAACTAAGTAGCTTTCGGTCAGCTCAGTCGAATGAAGCGCAGCAACTGGACAAAAACCATAGTTTGTAGTACCAATACAGTCTTAGAAATGAGGAAGCATAGGGCTGTGGGGACATTGGGCTAAATACAGTTGCAGTCTGCTTAAATACATGGATGAAGCACAAACTGTTATCAACACAGTCATCAAGGGAGCCATTCTCTGTTTCTGCGGCTACGGGCAACGGGCCTGTGTGTGTACATGTGTTTGTGCATGTGTGCATGTTTCTGTGTGTTTGTGTGCGCACACACATGCGTGCATGCGAGTGTTTGTGTGTGTGTAGTTAGAGAGCTGTTCAGGATACACCATAGGGCACATATCAATGTACTCTTGTCCTGTGTGTGTGTGTGTGTGTGTGTGTGTGTGTGTGTGTGTGTGTCTGCCTACATACTCTAGGCCTGTGTGTGTGTGTGTGTGCCAACATAGTCTAGCCCTGTGTGTGTGGGTAAGTGTGTGTGTGTGTGTGGCCTGTGTGTGTAAGTGTCTGTGTGTGTATGTGTGTGTGTGTGTGTGTATGTTTCAGTGTGTTACTGTGCGGCTGCAAAGAATGGCTGTCACACACAATAAACACAACAAACACAGTAGACACAAACGTAATAGATACTATAGACACAAACACAATAAACACAATAAACACAAACACAATAGACACTCTACACACAAACACAATAAACACAATAAACACAACAAACACAACAAACACAATAAACACAAACACAGTAGACACAAACACAATAAACAAAAACACAATAAATACAACAAACATAATAAACACAAACACAATAGACACAATAAACACAAACACAACAAACACAATAAACACGAACACAGTAGACACAATATACACAATAGACACAATAAACACAACAGACACAATAAAGACAATAGACAAAAGAAACGCAACCACAGAAGACACAATAAACACAATAGACACAATTAAATGGGGAAATTGCACAACTGCGCATATACGCACACAAACACACACGGTCACACAGAAACACGATAAAATGGGGAAATTGCAAAATGTACTGAAATGTTTCATTGCAAAGGAGGGGATGATAAAGCTGCAGTGTTTTTGTGTGTGTGTAAGCGGAGGGTGTGCGTGTGTGTGTGTGTATATGTGTGTGTGTGTAATCAGAGGAAGGTGTGTGTGTACAGTAGGCAGAGGAGTGTGTGCAAAGGAGGGGATGATACAACTGCAGCAGTGTTGCACAACTGTGTCTATCTGTAAAAGCAAGACTTCCTTTTAAAGATACTAAAGACACACACACATGCATACACACACGCACGCACGCACGCACGCACGCACGCACGCACATACACGCACATACACGCACACAGTGGAACATGCACCCACACAGACTGACACAAACACAGCTTTGCACAAGGGATAGAAGTCGTGTGCTGTCCCAAAATGCAAAGGGAATTTTTGTATTCATTTCCTAAGCACTCAGCACCTGTGCACAGACCACTGTGTGTGGTCCTGTATGGTATAGCGGTTAGGATTCCTGGTTTTCACCCAGGTGGCCCAGGTTGGACTCCCGGTATGGGAAGCTGTTTTGGGCAACCTTTACCACAGACTACTTGTAAGAGGCCCCATTTAAAGGAATACGCCACCCCCAGATGAAATTGAGTCTGTCCCCGCAGTCCCAAGAGTTGGATAAGTGGGCAGAAGCGTTTTCTAGCAGACCCAGCCACTGTCCGAATCTGGCAGCACTGACCTTAGCTTAGCTTAGCATAGTTGCTGTAATGTAGTGTTGCGAAGCACAGGCAAAGCATCGCTGAAAGGCGCAAAGACACCACGCAGCACCTGGAAACCCCCATCCCCCGACTTGTGTGTTGACGGTGCTTTGCCTGTGCTTTGCCTGTGCTTTCGCGGAATATAGTCCACCAAAAAAGGAACAATCTTTCAGATTTTGCTTTGAAATTATACAGAATAATTAGAGCAAGGCATGAGGGTCGACATTTTGTGGGCAGGGGTTAGGGTTAGGGTTAGCTTCACGATGTCCAGATTCCAGAATCATGGGGAGAAATGTGGAGGTTAGCCAAAGATATATATATAAAGATATATATATATAGAATATATATAGAAATATATATAGAAATATATATTTAGTGTATATATGGTGTGTACAGTTAGCTTACTCTCAGACACTCCCTTCTCACAGACCAGCTGTCTGTACAAAGCCAAGAACATTGCCAAAGACACTGCACATCCCTCCCATGGACTATTCTCCTTACTACCATCAGGTAAAAGGTTCTGCAGCATCACCGCCCACCACCTACCAAACAGGGGCTCTGACCGCAACGCCAAAGAGCCAGGCTCCTTGGGATGGCAGTCAGAGCCCCTGTTTGGTACCCCAGAGACCCGGGTTCGAAGCTGGGTGGGGTGACTTCTCCTCCCCTTCGCTACAAATGGTGTCAGAAGTGGGATGGCTTGCTGTGAGGTCATTGGAGGTCGACCCAATGTGTGAGCCATATGAGGGACCCCCAGGTCAGGTTGACCCCAGTTAGAAGGACCCCAGTGATAGGTGAAGCACCCGTATGTGTGGGGCACCCTGGATGGGAGAAGTATGGTGGAGATGCGTGAGGGACACCTGAGTGTGTGAAGCGCATGGGTGCGCCTCCCGAAGGGAAAGGTAGTGTGAGATGCATGAGGGACACCTGAGTGTGTGAAGCGCATGGATGCACCTCCCGAAGGGGAATGCAGTGTGATGGAGTGACCATCACTAGAGTTGTGGGTGTGCTCTGACTGACATAGACTATTCTCCTTACTACCATCAGGTAAAAGGTTCTGCAGCATCACCGCCCACACCTTCAGAATGGGGAAGAGCTTCTCTTCCCCAGGCAGTCAGACTGTTAAACAACCAATAATGCAACTTTGCACACTGCACTTTAATGCACTCCTGCACCTTAACACACTGCTGCACTTTTTTTCTGCTGCTAACTACTATGTACAGCTGCATCCAGACAGTGGCAGTCCAGGGCAATTCCTGTTGGATAAGGATTGTTCTGATTGGAATTATTTCATCAACAGCAATAAACATCCATTTATATATCCAACCATAACAACAGTTTAAAGAAACACTCCACTTTTTTGGGAAATAGGCTCATTCAACACTGAACTTTTAAGCATTAATCCCAACAATCAGATCCAATCAGAACAGTGAAAGCTTTCAATTATTGTCACGGTTTCGCTCTGGGCTTGGGATTTTTTGTGTGTGTTTTTCATTGTTACCCACCTATTAGTCTATTAGGTTCACTCTGCCGTGTTTTACTGCTCCTTCCCCGCATTATCTGATTATTCACTGCACCTGCACTTCCTTGTTTAGACCCTCCTTAGTTTATCTCTCTCACTCGCTCTCCTCGCTTCACGATCGCTGTAATCATCCGTCTCACCTGCACTTCCTGGTTTGTGACTATCACGAGTTATTCAATCATTCTACTCACCTGCACTCCTCGTTCACGCTCGTTTAGTTCCCGGGGTTTCCACTACTTATACTTGCCTCTCTCACTCACTCCTTGTCAGTCCGTCTGCGAACCACGGTGTACTCCTCGGCAAGCTATCCTGACTCCTGACTCCTTCACGTCTGTTTTGGCTGTTACCTCCTGGTGTTTGCTCGTCTCCCGTCTGTGCCTGTGTTCCCCCTGTCTGTCTGTCAGAATCTCCAGTCCTCCGGTGCCGACTCCTGCCTGCCTGACTCCGCCTGACTCTCCAGCCCTTGGTTTCGACCCCGGTCCGTCCCTGGCTCTCCCTAGCTCTTCAGTCCTCCGGTATCGACCTCCGCCTGTCCCTGACTCTGCTCTACGCTCCTGCCCCTGGCCTCGACCTCTGCCTGCCCACAACTCTGCTCTGCTCTACTGCCCGGCTGACTCACCTGCTCCTGGCTTCGACCCCGGTCCGTCCCTGGCTTTCCCTGGTTCTCCAGCCCTCCGGTGTCAACCTCTGCTCGCCCTCGACTCTGCTCGGCTCTCCTGTGCCCGGTACCGACCACAGCTCGTCCTCTACTGGGCTCGTCTCATCACGGACCCGGTCGCGGGGCTGTCCCTGCCCGTCTGCCTGGGTGCCTCGGCGTGCGATTCGCCAGTGACTTTTCCGCCCTACCGGGCTTTTGACTTTTTCCCCGTTTTCCCCGAACCCTTCAATAAAGTCTATTGTGAAGTTACGCTATTGGGTCTGTGTCTGTCTGTCTGCTCCCCGTGACAGAACGGACTGACCAAGCATGGACCCAGCGGACATTCCAATGGACCGAAGCCCGTCGCCGGAGTCACTCTCCGCCCTACAGCGCCTGGAGATTTCCGAGAGGGAATTAGGGCGGGTCTCTGGCGACGTGGCTTCTTTGGTGGGCTCGACAGACCAGATGCGTCAGCTGGTCTTGCTCCTGCAGCAACAGGGGGCTGCACACTCACAACAACTAGCCCAGATCGCCGCTCGCATCACGCCCTCGGGGGAGGGTGGACCGGCGGCTTCATCAGCTGGGCTCTCCGCACCGATGCCTGCTCCGCCTAGCTTGCCTCTTGCCTTCGGCGGACCCGAACCCAGGATTGGGGTTCCTGAACGATTTGGGGGGGATCCGGAGGAAGTTATCGCTTTCATAACAAACTGTCAACTTACCTTTGATCTCCAACCACGGAATTTCGCATCGGAGGCGGCACGGGTGGCTTTTGTCATCAACCTGCTGACGGGGAGGGCCAGGCTGTGGGGAACTGCAGAGTATCAGCGACGGTCGCCAGCTTGCTCCTCATTTGCTCTATTCGCTGCAGAACTGAGGAAGGTGTTTGGAGTTGGATCTCCCACAGCTGACGCCTCCCGTGAACTTATGGAGGTTCGTCAAGGCAGGCGCACTGTTGCGGATTTTTCTATTGACTTTAGGATGCTTGCTAGTAGGAGCCGTTGGAATGAGGAGGCTCCACACCCAAGACGAGCTGGTTTCCCACGAGAGACCTACAACACTGGATGAGGCTATCGCTCTCACCAGTCATATTGACCGTAGGGTGCAAGCTCGACGCCGAGAGAAGGGTCGTGCCAATCCCCCTGCCCGTCGTACCTCTGATGGGAGTGCAGCTTCCTCCACTCCTCATCAGCACTCTCCCGAGGCCATGGAGGTCGACCGCACGTCTCTCTCACCCTCCGAACGTCAATGCCGTCTGGTGGGAGGGCTGTGTCTATACTGTGGAGGAGAGGGTCACCGTGTGTCTACATGCCCGTTAAAAGGTCGAGCTCACCGGAAATAGGGGGCGTCCGGTTGAGCTCGACTTCCATGAATGCCCCCAGAGGAAATAGACCTTTCCTCCGGGTCGTTCTCCAGCTCCCGTCTCAGTCACACACACTCACTGCTCTCATTGACTCTGGTTCGGAGGCCAACATATTGGATACCTTATTTGCCCAGCAGATGGGGATACAGAGACAGCGCTTACCCTCCCCAGTTCCCGCTCGAGCCTTGGATGGTCGTCTGTTGGGGCAGATCTCTCACATCACCGACTCTGTGGGGCTGCTGTCGTCGGGGAACCACCAGGAGAGAATCCGTTTCCACCTGCTCCCCTCTCCAGGGGAGCCGCTTGTCTTGGGACTTCCCTGGCTCCGACTGCACAACCCCCGCTTGGATTGGCGAACTGGGACGGTGTTGGAGTGGGGGGTGGAGTGTCACCAAACCTGTCTTCGCTCGGCTGTTCCCTCGTGTCCGTCTGCCTCGCTCCTGGCCCCTCCGGACATTTCCTCTGTCCCTAGCTGTTACCATGACCTACAGGAGGTATTCAGTAAAGCCAAGGCCACATCCCTGCCTCCGCATCGCCCCTATGACTGCGCCATAGATTTGGTTCCTGGAACGTCTCCTCCCCGCGGACGTCTCTACTCTCTTTCTGGTCCCGAGAAACGAGCCATGGAGGAATACATTTCCGACGCCTTGGCGGCGGGTATCATTCGGGTTTTTCTTCGTGGGGAAAACGGATGGATCCCTCCGTCCATGTATTGACTACCGTGGACTAAATGACATTTAGCAAGTTGGATCTAAGGAACGCCTATCACCTTGTTCGTATCCGGGAGGGCGATGAGTGGAAGACGGCCTTCAATACCCCCAATGGACATTATGAGTATCTTGTCATGCCATTCGAATTAACCAACACCCCTGCCGTCTTCCAAGGGCTAGTCAATGACGTGCTGCGGGATATGCTGGACCGGTTTGTCTTTGTGTACCTGGACGACATTTTGATCTGTTCTAGAAACCTGGAAGAACACCGGCAGCACGTCCGACTAGTCCTCAACCGCCTCCTGGAGAATTCACTTTTTGTCAAAGCTGAAAAATGCGAATTCCATGTCAAGACCGTGGCTTTCCTGGGGTACATTGTGGCAGAGGGTTCCATCCAGATGGACCCCGCCAAGGTATCAGCTGTCTCCGCCTGGCCCGTCCCCGAAAACCGCAAGCAGCTACAACAGTTTTTGGGATTTGCGAACTTTTATCGGCGATTCATCCGTAATTACAGCGCAGTAGCTGCCCCCCTGACCGCACTTACCAGCTCCAAGATCCCTTTCGCGTGGACGACGGCTGCTGATGGTGCCTTCTCCGACCTAAAGACCCGGTTTACGTCAGCTCCCATCCTACAGGTTCCCGATCCTGAACGGCAGTTTGTGGTGGAAGTTGACGCGTCAGATGTGGGAGTTGGGGCAGTCCTCTCTCAGAGGCGACGGGAGGATGACAAGCTGCATCCTTGCGCCTTTTTCTCTCGCCGTCTCTCCCCGTCTCTCTGTTTTTTTCTAGATTTAACTATTCTCTCTCTTATCGTCCAGGGTCCCGTAATGTGAAGCCGGACGCCCTCTCCCGCCAGTTCCTGAAGGGAGACGACAGCCTCCAGGGTCCAGCCACCATCCTTCCGGGATCTCGGGTCGTGGCAGCTCTCTCCTGGGACATCGAGAGGCAGGTACTGAGGGCACTGCAGGACCAACCCGGTCCCAGCGCCTGCCCGGAGGGCAGATTGTATGTGCCTGAGGCTCTCCGTTCCCAGGTCCTGCAGTGGGGGCATGACTCCCTCCTGGCCTGTCATCCTGGAACGACCCGCACCAGTCATCTCATCGCTCTGCGATTCTGGTGGCCCGACTTGGAGAGGGAGGTCCGCGAGTACGTCCTAGCCTGCCCGGTGTGTAACCGCAACAAGGCCTCCAATAGACCTCCCGCTGGCCTTCTCCAGCCTCTGCCCGTTCCCTCTCGTCCCTGGTCCCACATCAGCTTGGACTTCGTGACTGGACTGCCTGCCTCGGAAGGGAAGATGGTGATCCTCACTATTGTGGATTGGTTTAGTAAGATGTCCCACTTCGTTCCACTACCCAAGCTTCCATCAGCTAAGGAGACCGCGCAGGCAGTCCAGCAGCATGTGTTCCGTCTCCACGGCATCCCTGCTGATGTGGTATCTGACCGTGGCCCGCAGTTCACCTCTTCTTTCTGGAAGGAGTTCTGCCGGCTGCTGGGGGCCACGGTCAGTCTCACGTCTGGATTTCACCCGCAAGCAAATGGACAAACTGAACGGGCAAAGCTGGAGAAGGCCCTGCGCTGCATGGCCTCTCGGCACCCCATCTCCTGGGCCAGCCGACTGGTGTGGGTCGAATACGCCCATAACACACTCACCTGTTCCGCTACCGGGATGTCCCCCTTCCAGTGTGTTTATGGATACCAGCCGCGGCTGTTTCCCAGCCAGGAGGGAGAAGCCTCCTGCCCTTCGGCCCTCGCCAACGCCCGTCGCTGCAGACGGACCTGGGCTCGGGCACGGGCCGCACTCAGGAGAGCTGTGGCGGCCTATTCCGCGGGGGCCAATCGTCGTCGGACCCCCGCACCGGAGTATCGAGTGGGGCAACGAGTTTGGCTTTCGGCCAGGGATCTCCCCATCCGGGTGGAGTCTCGGAAATTGGCGGCCCGTTTCCTGGGTCCGTTCCTGGTGGAACGCATCATCAGCCCTACAGCGGTCCGTCTCAGACTCCCTACCACCATGAGGGTCCATCCGACCTTCCACGTGTCCCGGATTAAGCCGGTGCGGGTGAGCCCTCATACCCCGGCAGAGCCTCCGCCGCCCGCTCCTCGTCTTATTGATGGGGATCCCGTCTACACGGTGCGGCGCCTTCTCCGGTCCCGACGGAGGGGGCGGGGTCTCCACTACCTCGTAGATTGGGAGGGGTATGGTCCTGAGGAGAGGTCCTGGATTCCGGCCAGCCAGATCCTGGACCGCTCCCTCATCGCGGAGTTCCACCGAGAGCATCCCGACCAGCCGGCCCTCCGTCGGGGCCGTCCCAGGGGCTCCTCCCAGCCTGTCCGGGCTCCTCCGCCTCTGGCTGCTGCTCCGCCCGCCAGGGGAGCCCGGGATACTCAGGAGGATGCTGCCCTGCTGTCGGACCGGTCCGAGGAGTTCTGATCCCTTGTCTCTCACCTCCCCCCCACCCGGTTGGTGTTGGGACTTCTGGGGCCGTCCCTTGGGGGGGGGGGGGTTCTGTCATGGTTTCGCTCTGGGCTTGGGATTTTTCGTGTGTGTTTTTCATTGTTACCCACCTATTAGTCTATTAGGTTCACTCTACCGTGTTTTACTGCTCCTTCCCTGCATTATCTGATTATTCACTGCACCTGCACTTCCTTGTTTAGACCCTCATTAGATTATCTCTCTCACTCACTCTCCTCGCTTCACGATCGCTGTAATCATCCGTCTCACCTGCACTTCCTGGTTTGTGACTATCACGAGTTATTCAATCATTCTACTCACTTGCACTCCTCGTTCACGCTTGTTTAGTTCCCGGGGTTTCCACTACTTATACTCGCCTCTCTCACTCACTCCTTGTCAGTCCGTCTGCGAACCATGGTGTACTCCTCGGCAAGCTATCCTGACTCCTGACTCCTTCACGTCTGTTTTGGCTGTTACCTCCTGGTGTTTGCTCGTCTCCCGTCTATGCCTGTGTTCCCCCTGTCTGTCTGTCAGAATCTCCAGTCCTCCGGTGCCGACTCCTGCCTGCCTGACTCCGCCTGACTCTCCAGCCCTGTGTTTCGACCCCGGTCCGTCCCTGGCTCTCCCTGGCTCTTCAGTCCTCCGGTATCGACCTCCGCCTGTCCCTGACTCTGCTCTACGCTCCTGCCCCTGGCCTCGACCTCTGCCTGCCCACGACTCTGCTCTGCTCTACTGCCCCGGTAACGACTCCTGCCCGGCTGACTCACCTGCTCCTGGCTTCGACCCCGGTCCGTCCCTGGCTTTCCCTGGTTCTCCAGCCCTTCGGCGCCGACTCCTGCCTGTCTGACTCACCTGCTCCTGGCTTCGACCCTGGTCCGTCCCTGGCTTTCCCTGGTTCTCCAGCCCTCCCGTGTCAACCTCTGCTTGCCCTCGACTCTGCTCGGCTCTCCTGTCCCCGGTACCGACCACAGCTCGTCCTCTACTGGGCTCGTCTCATCACGGACCCGGTCGCGGGGCTGCACCTGGCGAGCGATTCGCCAGTGACTTTTCCGCCCTACCGGGCTTTTGACTTTCTCCCCGTTTTCCCCGAACCCTTCAATAAAGTCTATTGTGAAGTTACGCTATTGGGTCTGTATCTCTCTGTCTGCTCCCCGTGACACTTATCTCCTCCCACAGATTTCCCAGATGGCCTCCAAAGGGAAGTGCATGAGGATCATCCTTAGGGTTGGAACTTGGAAATGTCTGACTGCTGAGAGAAATAAGACAGAATCTTATCACATTAGACCCTTTCCTTGGACCAGCTAGTGGTGTTTCTACATAATTGAGGGATACTCGTTGAAACAAGAGGAAGGGCCTATTATTATGACCGCCGCTAAAGCGGAAGCGGTCATTATAGTGTAGACTTTTTTCCCTTTTTTTTTTTTCTTTTTTTTCCCCAATTTTCTGTCAACGATTTCCGGGACACTGGAAGTACGGGGGACATGAATCTTTGTAGGCATGTAGCCCTAGAACTTTTTGAGCGACTAGAAGCTTTTGGTCCCCAAGGGCCACCCCCCCACCTTGCTAGGGTCCGTCAAAGAGGGGGAGACCGGCAAAAGTTTTTGCTGAATAACTCAATGAACGTTTCACCCAATGACATGAAATTTTTGTGATATGTCGGTGTTACAGAGACGTATCGACTCAGCCCATAAACACTCATTTGAAGCATAGCGCCACCTAGTGATATGGGTAAATGCAAAAATTGGTATTTTGAGTTGCCAATATCTTGGATCGAGAAGGTGGGAACTGCACAAAATACGTCATGCATGATCACCACAAAGACCTCTAACATCACAGCACATGCCATACAATTTGGTCCATAGGGGGTGCTGTAATTTTAGAAAATGTCATTTTGCCTATTATCTAGAGAATGCTAATGTTTACAACAACTTTTTTTGTATCGTGAAATCTATTGACCGTCACGCATTGAAAACACTGGTCGACGCCCACTTCCAACGAAAACAATTTCCGTGAAATTTTAACATTGCGAAAACGAATTTGAACGAACTCGTCATAGGCCGTTCATGTGAATCTCACTAAATTTGGTATATGTCATCTACAGACAATGCTGACAAAAAATTATCAAAGGATTTATCTTGAGATAAACCGTTTCGAAGTTACACGTCAATGAACATTTAACACGTAGCTTAAAATTCTTCAAAAGTCCATATCTTGGCTTTTAATTGCTCAAATTTGGTCAAAGGTGACATGCCATCTCTAAACAGGTTTCTTTTCATGTGTACTAAATTTTGTGACATTTCGTCATAGGGGGCGATGTTTATTGGCGAAGCTAGGTGTCAAAAAACAGTTTTTGTTAAATAATTCGTCAACAATTTTGCCCAAGACAACGATTTTGTGTTAGTATGTCGGTGTTACAGAGACGTATCGGTCCAGCCCATAAACACTCACTTGAAGCATAGCGCCACCTAGTGATAAGGGTAAATGCAAAAATTGCTATTTTGAGTTGGTAATATCTTGGACCGAGAAGATGGAAACTGCACAAAACACGTCATGAATGATCACCACAAAGACCTCTAACATCACAGCACATGCCATAAAATTGGGCCTATAGCAGCCGCTGTAATTGTACAAAATCTCATTTTGCCTATTCCTTTCAGAAATCACTCCTACACACTATACAAACACACACAATGTCATTCATTCAAAACCCACATTCATGCCCACTTCCAGGAAATCATTTCCACATAAATTCTCACCTCACAACACTGCTCTTCCACACACTCATCATACCAACAGTTCCCACATTTCAATAAACTGCGGCGGTCATACCATGTACCGCTATGCGGTACATCTAGTTTATGGTGGCGGTATTGTCTCCACACAGTAACAAATGAGTCAAAGTTCTGGGTTTATATATTTAGCTGTATTAAAGCCCTTAGGCCTACTGCTCACTCCAACCAAATGGCTGCTTGTGAATCAGCAATTAGGGATCAACCGACAGCGATGGGCTGTTGACCTATTCATAAGTTGTGCTAGCTAAATCGGCAGCCAGCCAGAGTATCGGGCGTGCATTGATGGGCAAGGACACTGACAGTCCAAGCCAACACTCCCCGTCACACACTGCACAATTCATGCTTTATTATCATTCTTTTATTTTTGTGCATCATCTTACAATAACCAGCCTGCGTTATATCGCAGTTTGGAAATCTGTTAACTTAAAACTTAAACAAAAGCGTGTGTAGATGTGGGGCTGCTGGCTATGCCGTGCTCCGGAGGGGAGGAGGGAACAGTCACTCTCATCCAAACGGATTTGCGTTGAATCACCGCAATGAGGCTCGTTCTCCCGGCCTGACTGCACAACCCGGCTGTTTCGTGCTGATCGCTTATTTTCAGTGCATTGCATTCTTTTCTTGCATTAACGACAATACAAAGAACGTGAACGATCTTATAATTTATTTAATCCCGGCATTGGGGTTTATTAAAACAAGGGAATCTGCCACAAACGCGAGCATGACCGACAGCACGGAGGTCCGCACGGTCCCAGGTAGGGCTACAGATACAGAAAAAGCATTTGTTTGGCGTGGGTAGCCTCCCACATATCTAGGCTGTAAGACAGACATGCCCTTGTGGTCTGGCTCAGGTCGCTGACGGCGGCACGTTTGCACATTGTCTTAAAAACAGTGAAATTAATATCTGGCGATAAAATTGGCATAAGCAAGAATTTCTCAGAAATGCGATCCGAGTGGAAATCTGTCTAGCCAATCCTGCATCAGCAAAACACCACTGCTAGCACACAACGCCACTGATATAGCCTACTGATATTCAACAACGCCATACATTTATTTTGATTCAGAATGTGTTGGACTTAGTCAATGTTTGTCTGGTCTAGCTATAGCCTATTTACACGACTACCTTATTCTTTGTCATTTATGACTTTGAGTGGACGGCTGCAAGGCTACGCCGTGACGACATATGCTGCCTTTGAATAGCCTATAATAATAAAAAAAAAAAATTCTTCATAAGATCATCGCTGTTTGCCAGACTCCAGGCTCTTTGTTGGACTACAAAGGACCCAAACAAACGGACAAAACTAGGGATAAACGTTGGGATGATGGAGGCATCCCATTGAAGCACATTCTAAACCACAGCAATAACATGCGTGTTGGTGTTGTTTTGTTAATCTGATGACTCCGGACTCAGTAGATTAAGTAATCTCGTGTTGCCAAGTGGAGATTTTTAGCTTCACTTTGCGCATTGGCGAGGTGCACGTGACGGACGTTATTGATCGAGCCTTCGGAAAATTCTCGAGTCATCTTTGACTCTCTCTCTCTCTCTCTCTCTCTCTCTCTCACACACACACACACACACACACACACACACACACACACACACACACACACAATCTTAATCTCTCGCTCCTTTACGCACGCGCGCACACAGACACACTTTCTCTTAGTATCTCTTACTCTCTTTCTCTCTCTCTCTTTCAAAAAACACACACACAGCCAATTGAAACTGCTAGGAGAGCCTGTGTGTCTAATAATTGATGTGTCCTTTTGGTTTGGACATAGTCCATATATCTTGTTTTTTTCTAAAGCAGATTTGTGTTTTGTTTTCTTTGACTAGAGAAAGTGGGTGTGCTTGTATAATTGTTTGGACAGTGTGAAAAAGTGTCAATGAAATATCAATGCAATGCAAGTGTCAAGTGTCAATGCCATGCGAACACATTTTGCTTGTTGTAAGTAGGCCTACATATTGCTTTAGTACAATATTAGTTAGATAAACACTGCATTAGCAGTTAGCACACTGGACATAATCACTGCATCAGTATACTGGACATAGCCCCTGCATCGGTATACTGGTCATAGTCACTGCACATATCACATTGGACATAGTCAATGCATCAGTATACTGGACATAGCCACTGCATCAGTATACTGGTCATAGACACTGCATCAGTATACTGGACATAGCCACTGCATCAGTATACTGGTCATAGACACTGCATCAGTATACTGGACATAGCCACTGCATCAGTATACTGGTCATAATACACTGCACATAGCACACTGGGCATAGACACTGCATCAGTATACTGGACATAGCCACTGCATCAGTATACTAGTCATAGCCACTGCATCAGCATACTGGACATAGACACTGCATCAGCAGTTAGAATACTGGGCATTAGCACACTGCATCAGTATACTGGTCATAGACACTGCATCAGTATACTGGACATAGCCACTGCATCAGTATACTGGACATAGTCACTGCACATATCACATTGGACATAGTCACTGCATCAGTAGTGGGCACATTTCTATTTGACATCCTACTGGTGGTATTCTATGAAGTGGTGCACAGTCCCTGGTAAATGTGATGCTTTTTCTTTGAGTTTGCTGATATGCCCTGTGTTTCATAAAACTGATGATGTATTAGAAACACACATGCTAATACACACACACACACACACACACACACACACACACACACACACACACACACACACACACACGCACACACACACACACGCACACACACACACACACACACACACACACACACACACACACACACACACACAGAAAATGGAGGTCAAAGGCATCTGCCAAGATGATTTTTTCCTCAAGGGAGCTTTTCTCTCTCTCTTGGTCCCTCTCTCTCCCTCCCCCACTCTCCCTCTCTGCTCTCTCCTGCTCTATCTCTTTCTCCTTTCTCTCTCTCCCTCTGTCTCTCTCTCCCATTCTTTCTCTCTCTACCTCTCCCTTTGTCTCCTACTCTCTCCTCTCTCCTCTCTCTCCCTCTCCCTCTCTCCTACTCTCTCTTCTCTCTCCCTCTATCTCTCTCTCCCATTCTCTCTCTCTCCCATTTTCTCTCTCTACCTCTCCCTTTCTCTCCTTCCTCTTCCTCTATTCCTCCATCCTGCCCATGTTTCCATGCAAGTAGAATATTCTATTCGGCAAAGTCACTTTGGCAGAGGGCAGCGAGTAAACACAGGTGTCCCCCGCACCCACAGGCTTCGTCTTACAAACGTCCTCAGTTTGTGCTGCTCTCAAAAACTCTGACATCTATCTATCTATCTATCTATCTATCTATCTATCTATCTATCTATCTATCTATCTATCTATCTATCTATCTATCTATCTATCTATCTATCTATCTATCTATCTATCTATCTATCTATCTATCTATCTATCTATCTATCTATCTATCTATCTATCTGTCTATTTGTCTATCTATCTATATCTTTCCCCTTCCTCTCCCTCTTTCTCTTTCTCTTCCCCTTGTCTCCCCCTCTCTCTTTCCTGTGCATCTTTTATTGTGCTCCATCACATGTACATGTACTGTCTAAGACATTTCTGTGTCTCTATCTGGGTTAGGGTCTCTCTCTATCTGGGTTAGGGTTTCTCTCTATCTGGGTTAGGGTCTCTCTCTATCTGGGTTAGGTTCTTTCTGGGTTAGGGTCTCTCTGGGTTAGGGTATCTCTGGGTTAGGGTCTCCCTGTCTCTCTGGGTTAGGGTCTCTCTCTCTATCTGGGTTAGGTTCTCTCTCTATCTGGGTTAGGGTCTATCTGGGTTAGGGTCTCTCTCTTTGTCTGGGTTAGGGTCTCTCTAGGTTAGGGTCTCGCTCTCTGTCTGGATTAGGGTATCTCTGGGTTAGGGTCTCTCTAGGTTAGGGTCTCGCTCTCTGTCTGGATTAGGGTATCTCTGGGTTAGGGTATCTCTGGGTTAGGGTCTCGCTCTCTGTCTGGATTAGGGTATCCCCGGGGTTAGGGTATCTCTGGGTTAGGGTATCTCTGGGTTAGGGTCTCGCTCTCTGTCTGGATTAGGGTATCTCTGGGTTAGGGTATCTCTGGGTTAGGGTCTCACTCTCTGTCTGGATTAGGGTATCTCTGGGTTAGGGTCTCTCTGGGTTAGGGTCTCGCTCTCTGTCTGGATTAGGTATCTCTGGATTAGGGTATCTCTGGGTTAGGGTCTCGCTCTCTGTCTGGATTAGGGTATCTCTGGGTTAGGGTCTCTCTGGGTTAGGGTCTGTCTCTCTCTTGGGAGTCGGGAGTCTTGCGCTTGTGCATAGGGCTGATCTGTGACCTCAGTGTACACACCGCAAGAGCTACCACAGGTAGAGCCTCAGATTACATGTTGACATCACAAACTACGTATTGTCACGTGTGCACCAGGAGGGGATATTACACAGTTCACTCACACGAAACTTATTTCCTGACATTGGTTGACATGGACGTCCGACTGCAGGCTAGTGGTTGTCTGCTTGCTGCCAGGCACCGAGTAGAGACAGAAAAAGGAGAAAAGGATGTGGAGAAAAGAAAAGATTGGTGCACGTGGACTGCATTGTTGTTGTGCTATAGTACTGTAGGTGAACCTCGGTGTAAACCATGCCTCTGATTGGCTGTTGCTCTTAGTCAATCGCGTCTGAGAGTAATTCACACCTGACGACTTGTTCTCGCAGATTATTGACCTACAAGGCAAGGTGATTACCTGTGATTTCCAAGATGACCCTCTGACCTAGAAATCCTTTTTAAAATTGTGTAGTCTGAACTTGGCCTTAAGGTCTTTCTGTGTTAGGTTATATCTGTCTATCTGGGTTATGGTCAGTGGTTAAATTGGCTTTTGTAAGGAGGGGGAGCCCTTCTTAACTCACAGTGGTCAGTATCTCCCTAAATTGTATTACTATAAATACTGTGGCAAAAATAGCTCAACTCTGGCTGGCTGTATTGCCAAGGTGAGGAGGGGGAGCTGAGCTCCTGAGGGCTCTGACCCAGTTTAAACTCTGGTGAGGGTCTATCTGGGTTAGGGTCTGTCTGTCTGTGTTAGGGTCTCTCTGGGTTGCGATCTTTTTCTGTCTCTCTGAATAAGGACACTCTGGGTCGGAGTCATTGTGTCCGTCCATGGGCTACTTTGCCTCTGGGTTCATTAGTTTTTTTCTCATTTCCGTCACTTTAGTCATAATGTGTGTGTAAGTGAGACTGCATGTAAGTACTGCATGTGTCTGTGTGTGTGTGTGTGTGTATTTCTGTGTCTGTGTATGTGTGTCTGTGTGTGTGAGACACATGTACTGCGTGTGTGTGTGCAAGTGTGTGTGTGCATGTGTGTGCGTATATCTGTGTGTGTGTGTGTGTGTGTGTGTGTGTGTGTGTGTGTGTGTGTCTGTGTCTGTGTATGTGTGTATAGCTGGAGGTGTCTCCTATTTCCATTTGGGTTAGACAAGGGCCCAGGGGACGCTCTCTGCTCTGCATTTAGCTTTGCTTCAGGTGGTCTGTGAGAAAGTCTGTCCGTGACATCACAGAGGGTTTGTCCAGTTCTCTTATACAGTCTATAGTACAGACACACACACACACACACACACACACACACACACACACACACACATACACACACACACACACACACACACACACACACACACACACACAGTTTGTCCAGTTGTTGTATACACTCTATGACCAGTACTGCTGCTGTTGCTGCACTGGGCCTCCTGGGCCTCCTCTTTACCACAATTTTAAACCACGCAAATTGAAGGTCATTGAGTTGTCTTGCCAGTGATGTCATGGTTTATGACCATAAAAGCAATGGTATGACCACCATGGACACTAAACCACATGGCCATTAAAAAAACTTTTGAACTTTTTTGAACAGTTTAAAAAAGTTAGTGGCTACATGTCAGACTACCATTTACATGTATATTAGTCCTAACATGTTAGATATTAGACTACTATTTGTATTGGTCATAAAATGTTACAGTCATGGCCAATTCTTAGCAAGTCATGCCTGAAACACTAACGTGTGATGCAGTGACAATGGTGTGATATGACAGGATTGTGCTACCGAGTGGTGTGATGTGACAGGGTTTGGGTATGGAATAATGTGACGGGACTGGGTTTGGGTAAGGAATGTTGTGACGTTTTTAATCTGTAACCTTTAATTCCTTACAGCAAAAGGTGTGATGTCACCCCCTGCAGCAGACAGACGTATCCATAGCAACGGCCACGCCTCCCCAGTCCGTCACCAGAGCGCCCCTGGCAGCCCTGTTGTGGCCAAGCCAAGCCGTGAGTGTATGTGTGTGCTTGGTGTATGTGTGTGTTAGTGTGTTTGTTAATGTGTGTGTGTGTGTGTGTGTGTGTGTGTGCTAGTGTGTGTGTGTGTGGGTGCGTGTTTGCATGTGTGTGTGAGGGAATTTTGAGTGTATACTCTCTATTCTGCAGCTGACACATTGACTCCGCCTCCTGAGAAGCGTCCACTGGCCAATGGCCATGCTTCCCCTGTACGACTCGTAACCAATGGCAACGGCCATTCTGCTAAGCTTGGTAACAAAACCAGTAAGAAAACAGAAGACATCTATCTATCTGTCTATCTGTCCGTCTGTTCGTCTGTCTGTCTGTCTGTCTGTCTGTCTGTCTGTCTGTCTGTCTGTCTGTCTGTCTGTCTATTTGTCTGTCTATTTGTCTGTCTGTCTGTCTGTCTGTCTGTCTACATAGTCACTGTAGTACCCTGTGAAAAAACTACAGTCATGGATAATATCATATTATGTTATACATATTATGTTTGGACACTCCTAAGTCATTATGGTTACCTATGCAGTCCCTGTGGTTACCCACACAGTCACTATGGTTACCTGTGCTGTCACTATGGTTACCTGTGTCACTATGGTTACCTTTGTAACTATGGTTACCTGTGTTGTCACTATGGTTACCTGTGGCACTATGGTAACCTGTGCAGTCACTGTGCTTACCCGTCACTATGGTTACATTACATTACACTTAGCAGAGGCTTTTATCCAAAGCTACTTACAATAGAGGACATACACACACTGCAGGTTACCTGTGCAGTCACTGTGGTAAACCTGTGTCACTAGGGTTACCTGGGCACTCACTGTGGTTACCTGGGTTACTATGGTTACCTGTAGCATTGTGGTTACATGTGCCGTCACTATGATTACCTGTGCAGTCACTATGGTTACCTGTGCCATCACTTTGGATATGCTGTGTTTTGTCTTTCAGTTACAGAGGGCTACTTGAAGACAGACGACCGCGTGAGACTAGCGAGAGAGAGACGAGAAGAAAGAGAACGCAGTCTAGGTGAGGGCACGGACACACCACACACACACACACACCCACATGCATACAGACACACACATGCACATACACACACACTAGGGCTGGAACACAGGAGTCACAGAAATCATGGTCCGAGGGAGTGTGCTGTGGTGCAGTGGTTAGAACATCCATGCCATGAATGGGCCTGTGGGGACACAGGCTCAGACGTTGTGATGTTGTGCTGCTTGTGATGTTGTGATGTTGTGCTGCTTGTGATGTTGTGATGTTCCTGTAGCTGCCCAAGAGGAGGCGCTGTTGTGCTGCGTGTTATGTTGTGCTGTGTGTGACGATGTGACGTGCTGCGTGTAACGTTGTGCTGCATGTGATGTTGTGACATTGTGCTGTGTGAGATGTTGTGGTGTTGTGACTTTGTGACGCTGTGCTGTCCCTGTAGCTGCACGAGAGGATGCACCCGTTGTGCTGCGTGTGACGTTGTGACATTGTGATGTTGTGACGTTGTGATGTTGTGCTGTCCCTGCAGCTGCACGAGAGGAGGCGCTGTTGTGCTGCATGTGGCGTTGTGACGTTGTAACATTGTGACGTTGTGACGTTGTGACACTGTGCTGTCCCTGCAGCTGCGCGAGAGGAGGCGCTGTTGTGCCGCTTGTGGCATTGTGATGTTGTAACATTGTTACATGATGTTGTGACGTTGTGATGTGTGCTGTCCCTGCAGCTGCGCAAGAGGAGGCGCTGTTGTGCTGCTTGTGGCGTTGTGACGTTGTAACATTGTGACGTTGTGACACTGTGCTGTCCCTGCAGTTGTGCGGGAGGAGGCGCTGCGTGAGAAGGAGAGGCGGGCGCGCCTCCTCTATGAGAAGCAGCTGGAGGAGCGGTGCAGGAAGCTGGAGGAGCAGCGCAGGAGGGAGGAGGAGCGGAGGGCTGCAGTGGAGGGGAAGAGGAGGCAGCAACTGGAAGAGGAGAAGGTACATCCATTACTATCTATCTATCTATCTATCTATCTATCTATCTATCTATCTGTCTATCTGTCTATCTATCTATCTATCTATCTATCTATCTATCTATCTATCTATCTATCTATCTATCTATCTGTCTGTCTGTCTGTCTGTCTGTCTGTCTGTCTGTCTGTCTGTCTGTCTGTCTGTCTGTCTGTCTGTCTATGTATCTGTCTAGCTACCTATACATCAGTCTGCCTTCTGTCTGTCTACTGCTGTCTTACAGTAATGTATCTGCTGCTGTCTCAGATGCCTGCTCAAAGGAAGCATTAGGCCCTGTGTTTGTGGTTGGAATCAGCATGAGCAAAGGTTTTGGACAGTAAACTAACTAACAGCAGTTAGTGCATTTCTCTAAACAATTAGTGCAAACTGCAAAACTTAGTGGATAACCTGAAAAAGAACGTGACTTGCTCAAAATGGATAGTCAATTCGTCAAAAGCAAGTATTTATATCAATGAAACTGCCAGTGTCACCAAAATGAGAAGCCTTCACACCATCGTTTATGATCAAAATAGTCAAATGGCTTTGTCATGTTTTCATTATGACAGTTTATTCTCTCTCTGTGTTTTACAATGCAAAACAAGGTCAGAACTCAGTTACACGGCCTGAAAATGCTCAACACAGCACTATACACTACTTGTACAGTCATTTGAAAACTACAGTAAAGTTACACATTGCTGCAGTTAGGGGAGTAGATGAGTACAAGACACTGAATATGTACGTTTCACATTTTTACTGGATATGCTCTTTGCAATTCTACAGCATTTCTTCACTGTTCTGTTCAAATGGCACTTTGTACAATTCTTTCATGCACATTTCATTTCTCTTGAGCACTCTATCAATTGTTGCAATTGACACAGACTCAATATTTTCAAATACATTGTTGTCCTCTATGACAGCGCATTGAACTTCTTTCAACCTTATTGCATTGTTTGCAACCACCATTGCACAAATGGCTTCCTCTTGCTGCGGGGTAAAAAGGGGCCCTCTTCTACCTCTTCTACGTCTTTCAATCCTATGTAGTCCAGAGTAAAATTACAGTAATGTACCGTGCACTTGAGATATTGCTACTATGATATGCACAAATGACTACATGTCATGGAGAATTTTCATTCTGATCTGAGAAAAGCACCAAAAGCGACTGAGAAAAACTGTATGAAATGTTGGATTACTGTCCAATACTATACATACCTGTTCTACCTACAAAATGACTGAATTCACAGTGGTTCTTCCAACATTTGGTTGCATCCACCGACTAGCCTCAACCATTGTGAGGCTGTGACTGACAACATGGTCCACAGCTGTAGTCCTAATTTCAATAGGAGTCTGCCTATGTATTTGGCCTCTTCCCCTGTTTTGTCCTCTTTCCCTTCCCCTTCCTCCCTGCATCCTCACCCCTCTTCCACGATGCTGACCTCACATTTCTGTGTCACAGAATTGTAGAAATGGTACACACTATGCCCTGCTCGGTATATATAAGCTTGCCAAGTGAGGGTTCATGGGACTCTAACACCTCACACACCTCCTCGTGAGTGAAAGCTGAAGTTCACCTGAGAGCAATCGTTTACAGTTTTTCTTTATCGCTTTGGTACATTTTTCAAATCTTTCTTGCAATTTGCAGAAGATCAAGTGCATTTCTCAAAACAGTTTGGACAAATAGCAAAACACCATAGATCACCTGCAAAAGCCAGTCTCTTGCTCAAAATCCTTAGTTTATCACTCAAAAGCAAGTGTCAACATACGTGTCAGTGCCATCAGAATGTTTAGTCATTGTGTCAGTGTGTATGGATAAGACAGTCAAATTCATTTGTCATGTTGGCAATTGAATAGTGCACTTCAAAGGGACATTTTGATGTAAAATGTGGTTTAGGTGTGATGACAAGTGTTGTACATTTGACTTCATATCATGTATATGTGTGAGATTGATAGCAAAAGACAAGATTCACATTTACAGTATGACTTCTATATTGGCAGACATTGACATTGCAGTGCGTAAAGAAAAAAAAAGTCAGCACTGCACAGAACAAAGGTAAAATACAGTAAGTAAACATAGGTCAAAAATATAAACATAGGTCATACAGTAAGTAAACAAAAAATATGAACATCTCCCCAAATTCTAAATCCTAATCCTGATCTTCAGCTTCTTCAGGCCACAAATTTTCATCCACGTCACGCTGTTGTCCAATTTCTTGTCCTTCCATTGTCAAACATTGTAACTTTGTATTGTGCTCTGGTTATATACTTTCCATTATATTGTTCATGAGATGCTCCCTTGAGCTCATTCGGAAAACTGTTGATCATTGGTTGATCAACTCTCTTCATTAGAGAAAGTCTAGATTCAAGCAATTTACCAATTTAGATCATATTTACAAATGTCTAATGGAAATGTATAGAAATGTGCTTGACATGTTATGATAGCTTGGTAAATCATTTTGCATGTGAAGACTTATATGATGAACTATAGCCTAAATGTTTTGGGGAGTGAGACTATTTGATAGATTCCCATAACAAAGCATTTTGATTAGCATGACAAAAGCAATTGATAATGTACGAAAAAAACTGAGAATTGTACACAATCATTTGCATGGATGGACAAAAGCATTTGCAATTTGTTTAATGCAATGAGAAACTGCCTTTTTCATCTGCACAAATGGCATGATGATGTGACAATTGAACAAGAACTTTTGAGAATTTCAATTCTGATGTGAGAAATGTACCAAACCAATTGAGAAAAACTGTAATTTAGGAGACATTTCCAGCACAAAAATGATCAAGAAAGGTATAAAATTAGCTTGACAGGTTTTGATAACTAGTTCAATAACTTTGTATGTAATGACTCAAGCAATGAAATTAAGACTTTATTGGGAATCACTATTCAGCATCCATAAGTATAGTTCATTTTGGCTAACATGACATAAGCAAATGGTAATGTTATATAACAGCATTGTATTGTATGAAAGCAACTGATACATGTCCAAAAGCATTTGCAATTTGTTCAGAGGAAGCAGAAATTGCTACTATGATGTGCACAAATGACTACATGTCGTGGAGGTTGAACTAATAGTTTTGAGAATTTTCATTCGGATCTGAGAAAAGCACCAAAGCGACTGAGAAAAACTGTAAGTGGAAACCTTGTTACAATTGGCTGCATTATTTGCATGCACGACTATACAGATTAAATTTTGGCCATGGAAAACAACACTAGTTATGATGGTGATGGTGATGATGAAGATGCTGATGATGGTGATAATGTTGGATATGGTGATGACGACGGTGATGATGATCATGATAGTGATGATGGTGGTCATGATGGGGATTATAATGATTGTGATGGTGATAATGATAAAGACTGCCACGATGATGATGGTGATGATATGATGGTGAAGGTGATGATGAAGATAATGGTGATGGTGATGATGTTGGTTATGATGATGATGATGATGGTCATGATGGTGATTATGTAAGGGATAATGGACGACACGGTGTTCGGATATCAGAAAGTTAATGCATGTTCGAGGTAGTGTCGCAAAGTGGAGTAACTGCCGTTGCTAATTCCAAACTGGAGGTTGCTATGGCCAAGACCCAGTCGTTAATTCCATGACTTTGGTTGACAAGCCAGCTATTCGAAAGTTCTGTTAAGCCTTGCTTAGCAAAGTCACGTTAGTAAAGAGTCCAAATGCAACGTCACAGCACTAAAAGACGATCTCAGAGGCATATAACATGTTGCAACTCTGTGTTCTTCCATCTGCTCGTCATTTGCTAAGGCTGTCACGTCTTAATTTGGTTATTTCTGAAATCAGAAAGTAGCACCACGTTCCAGAGGGCCATAAGTAAGGGGTAACATCCGACGATGTGTGCATTATACAGTTTTAAGTCAACGAGGTGGAGCCTAAGAACTTCCCGACGCGTTTGCTCCGCCAAGTTGACTTAAAACTGTATAATACACGCCTCGGAGGATGTTACGCCACTTATGACCCGGGTAATGCCACTCAATTATGTAGAATGTATTTAAAATAATTCTCAATTAACTTAGAGGGTTAAGTTAGACTCAGTTTCGCTACAATGTGGCCTACAATGTAGCCTAATATTTGTAACGTTAAAGGAGAACTTCGGTGTAAAATGAAAATTGGCATGTTAAAACATCACACCGAGTTGGTATGTGTACGGAGGAGCAAAATTGATTTAGCCTGTTGCATTCAGAGTTTAACTATTTTTTATCGTTTGTCCCAGAAGGCTAACAATGGAAGTGGTAGGTGCCCTTAGACGAAGCATGACGGCTACGCTATTTTTAAACCATTAAAACAGCTCGAAGAAACTCCACACTCCATCGGTAGTACAACAAAGGCCCTGACATTAAAAACGAGGCACTGAGAACTTTGTAAGTGTACACAACATTTAATAATAAAACAGTTTTGACAAGCAGTACCTTGCTGTAGTTTCTCGTCCCCGCCATGATGAAAGTCTGCACAGGTCGATTGACGAACACGAACCAGCAGGAAGAATAGGAGGAGAGGTAGTACAATGAACTTGTTTGGACTTTCATCATGGCGGCAACGAGAAACAACTGCAAACGACTGCATGTAAGAACAGCTTTTAAAATAAACGTTGTGTACATTTACAATATTCTCAGTGGTTCGTTTTGAATGCCAGAGCCTTTGTTGTACTACCAATGGAATGTGGAGTTTCTTTGAGCTGTTTTAATGGTTTAAAAATAGCGTAGTCGTCATGCTTAGTCTAAGGGTACCTACCACTTTGTTAGCCTTCTGGGTCAAACTATAAAAAATAGTTAAACTCTGAATGCAACAGGCTAAATCAATTTTGCTCCTCCGTACACATACCAACTCGGTATGATGTTTTAACATGCCAATTTTCATTTTACACCGAAGTTCTCCTTTAAGTAGAGCGCTACACAGCCCTCAGTCACTAGCCAAATTGGTTGTCAAGGTTACCTTTCATTTGGTAAGGTGATTGCTACTGCTCATCAGGTGTTAGCTAGCTTGGATTGAGCAACGTGACACATGCAATACCTATTCCAAAACGTTGATTTAGTTGTTATTTTCTGTTTACTATTTTTTTTAATTCATGGAAATTGAACTCGACATTGCCATTAATTGTGAAGTTTGATAGAGACGGTTACAGTAGGTACGTACATTCTATTGGGTATTGATATGGAACGGTGCTGAAGTTTTAAACTTTTTTGACAGAACTACTTTTAAGGCGTGCATGATATACGATTTTACTGCAAGCCTAGCAACCAATCAGAAAGCAGCACCACGTTCCAGAGGGTCATAAGGTTATTTACAGTTCACCACGAACTTGGCGCATTGATACATAAACATAATAAGGTCGGAAAGCAGGAACTACTTCATAGGTGTGCGTATATAGAAAGTTATTAACCGTTGTAAAGAACGCATCACAATGTGAAATTGAACGAAGCCGTGGTATGAGATATGATTATACTGTAAAGACTATGATTGTGATGATGATGAAGACTGTCGTGATGATGATGGCTATGATGGTGATGATGATGGTGATGTTATGGTGAGGATGATGTTATTATGGTGATGATAATAATGAGATTGTGGTGATAATGTGATGATGTTTCAGGAGCGTCTGGAAGCACTACTGAGACGATCACTTGAGAGAAGCTTGCAGCTGGAACAACAACAGAGACACCGCCAACGCTGGGGTGAGAAACACACACACACACACACACACACACACACATGCAGCAACAGAGACACTGACAACTCTGCAGTGAGAAACACAAACACACACACACACAAACACACACACACACACACCGAAACAATAGCAGAGACACGGACAAGGCTGGGGTAAGACACACACATACCTATTTTATTAATAAATTATCAAACGGTTGTGTGTGTATGTCTGTGTGTGTGCGTGTGTGGACACACATAGGTGTGTGTGTGTTTTGCTCAGCTTGCATCCTAAGCTCTGCCTCAGTGCCTGCAGCTTTGACGCGCTTGTTGTAAGCACGTGTGTGTGTGTGTGTGTGTGTGTGTGCGCTCGTGTGTGTGTTACTCTGAGGGCTGGTGTGTGTGAGTGGGTGAATATGTCACTCTTGCAGCTGTAAGTCTGTTTGTGTGAGACAATGTGTGAGTGTGTGTGTGTGTGTGTCAGTGTGCATGGGAGAGAGAAATGTGTGTGTTTATGTGTAAGAGAGAATGAGAAGTGTGTGTGTGTGTGTGTGTGTGTGTGTGTGTGTGTGCATGTGTGTATGTGGGTGTGTGTGCGTGTCAGTATGCATGTGAGAGAGACAAGGGTGTGTGTGTAAGAGAGAAAGACAGAGAGAATGAGAAGTGTGTGTGTCTGTTTGTGTGTGTGAATCGTGTGAATGTGTTTTTATACAGAAGAGTGCATGTGTGTGTGTGAGAAGTGTGTGTGTAATGTATATGTGTGTGTGTGTGTGTGCGTGTGTGTATGTGTGAGAAGTATGTGTGTGTGTGTGTGCGCGTGTGTGGCCATGTGCATTTGTGAGAAGTATGTGTGTATGTATGTGTGTGCGCGGGGGTGTATGCGCCTGTGCATGTGTGAGGAGTGTGTGTGTGTGTGTGTGTATGTGCGTGCGCACGCACGTGTGTGTGGGCCTGTGCATGTGTGAGAAGTATGTGTGTAATGCTTTCTCTGCTGTTTCTGCTTCTTGCTCCTGCCCCCTCGGTTTCCCAGGTGACCCTGAGAATGCCCCACCCCCTTTGCTTGCTGGCTCCTCCCACCCAGCTGCATCTGGTGACACAGGCAACGGTATGATCCCTAACCCCGCCTCCCTCCCCGAAACCCTTCCCTCTCTCCCGCTGTTTTTCTGACCCATGTTTGTCTCCCTCTCTCCCTCTCTATCACTCTTTCCCAACGGTATGAGTCCTAACCCTGCCTCCCATAAGCCCGCCTCCCTCTCCCACAACTTCCACTTTCTTACTGACCCATCTCTCTCTCTCTATTTAAACCAGTTTCTCTCTCTCTCTCTCTCTCTCTCTCTCTCTCGCTTTCTCTCTTTTCTCTTGTTCTCTCTATCAGTCTTTCTTTCCCAAATATATAATCCTAGAATCCTAGCATCTTAACGCTTGACTCTTGCACCCCTCTTTCTTTCCCTCTGTCAATGTGGAGCAAAGATGGTTCTTCTTCAATGTAAGAACGTTTCTCAGAACGCTTCTGGAATCATCTGAAACTGAGCTTCAGATTCTCCCTCAAAAGACCTGGGATATGTCTTGGACTGGGGATTTGGGACTTGTGAATAATCTATATTTAGTGCCATTATTGTTTCCTGTCTTAGTTCACTTAAATTGCTTTTTCCCAGTTTTGTTTGGGAAATGGTTTGCCAAGTACGTTAGTCTTTAATGTTAGTCTTTAACATTAGTTCTACATGTTAGTTTTTAACGTTAGTTCTTAACATTAATCCTACACGTTAATCCTACACATTAGTCTGTAATTTTAGTCTTTAAAATTAGTTCTACACATTAGCCTTTAATATTAGTCTTTAACATTAGTCCTACATGTTAGTCTTTAACGATAGTCTTTAATGTTAGTCCTGCATGTTAGCCTTTAATGTTAGTCCTACACATTCATTTTTTTAACATTAGTCTTTAACGTTAATCTTTAATGTTAGTTCTTTACATTCGTCTTTAACGTTAGTCTTACATGTTTGTCCATAACATTAGTCTTTAATGTTAGTCCTTAACGTTAGTCTTTAGCATTAGTTCTTAGCGTTAGTCCTACATGTTAGTATTTAACAGTAGTCTTGCATGTTGGTCTTAACATAAGTCTTAATATCTAGATACTGCAATAATATAAATACATCAGATCCAGTTCTAGGTTGACATTACTTCAGTAAATGAAATATTTTGGATACAAAAAATCCTTGCATACAAAACACTGGAATTGACTGCAGGAATGCTAAATGCTAAATGCTAAATGTACTGCAGGAATGCTGCATGATTTTGCCATGTGCACAAAAAGAGACTCAACTGTTTGGTTTGTATGTTGTGTTGTATGTGCCGTGTTGTGTATGTGTGTGTTGTGTATGCTGTGTAATGTGTCGTGTTTGGTTTGCATGTCGTGTTGTGTATGTATGTGTTGTGTATGTTGCGTAATGTGTAGTGTTGCAGGTGGTGTATAGTGTGTGTTTGTGTTGTGTGTGTGTGGTCTGTAGTGGTGTCTGCGTAGTGTTTGTGGATGTCTATGTGGTGTGTAACTTCCACTGGAGGGGAATGGGCATGGGATGGGGATTTAGACTACTGCAGTACTGCTCGATGTCAACACTCTGGGCCATACTGTATAACCTGCAAGCCAGCATATTCTCACACACACACCAAATCCCTCAACACAGCATACCCCCCACCCCCTCCAAAAACACAGCATACCCAGCAACACAACACAGCATACACCCCCTCCCGACCAGCATACGCCCCTCTCCACCCGCATTACTGTATGACAGCATACACCCCCTCTCCTGCCCCATCCCACATGTCAGCATACGCCCCCTCTCCCCCAGCATGCATCCCTTCCCCCTTAGCAAGCAACCCCTCTCTCCCTCAGCAAGCACCCCCTCTCCCCCCGCATTATTCTATGCTCAGGGCTTTAGATGATGACTCATGGACACCATCGCATCTGCATTTGTACTGTCAACTCATAAACATGGATGCCCAATTGGCCCCATATAGTCCCTTTAGCCTCCTATAGTTCCTATAAGCCTCCTGTAGTGCTCATTTAGCTTCCTATAGTTTATATAAGCCTCCTATAGTGATTAGTGCTCATTTAGCCCCATAAAGTGAACATTTAGCCCCTATAGTGTCTTTAACCCCCTATAGTGTCTTTAACACCCTATAGTGTCTTTAGCCCCCTATAGTGTCTTTAGCCCCCTATAGTGTCTTTAACCCCCTATAGTGTCTTTAACACCCTATAGTGTCTTTAAGCCCCTATAGTGTCTTTAACCCCCTATAGTGTCTTTAGGCCATTATAGTGTCTTTAAGCCCCTATAGTGTCTTTAACCCCCTATAGTGTCTTTAGCCCCTATAGTGTCTTTAGGCCCTTATAGTGTCTTTAACCCCCTATAGTGTCTTTAACCCCCTATAGTTCCCTGGCTTTACATTCTGCCCTGACTTTTAGTTTGGCGCTATACTGTTTTAGCCCTATAGTATGTTAGTTTATTGTATTGGTTTATGGTTATGGTGTGTGTGTGTGTGTGTATCAGAGTATACATTTGTATTTATATACACACTAAAATTGCCTTGCCTGAACGGTTTTGCGTGTGTGTGTTTATTTGTGTTATACCCACAGTGTGTATGTGTGTGTGAGAGAGAGAGAGAGAGAGACAGAGAGAGGAAGGGAGATTAGTGTGTGTGTGTGTGTGTGTGTGTGTGTGTGTGTGTGTGTGTTGTGTGTGTATTATCTTCATAGCGTTTGTATATTTGGAAGGGAGAAAATGTACAACATGCATTACAATATCATGAGGAGAGTCTGCTATGTTTACTTTTTCACCATTAAAAGCCACACTGTCTCTCTCCCTCTCTCTCCATTTCTTCTTTCTCTTCTCTCCCCACCTCTCTCCCTCCATTTCTCTTCACTCTGTCTTCTCTCCACCTCTATCTCCCTCATTCTATTCTCCCTCTCTTCTCTGTTCACTTTGTTACCTCCAGTTCTTCTCACTCCCTTGTCTCTCGTTGTGCTTATCTGCATGTTGTATGTGTATGTGCATGTGTTTGTCTATGCGTGCTTGTGTTATGGTGAGTCTATGTGCATGTCCGTCTGTGTCTGTGTGTGTGTGTCTGTGTGTGTGTGTGTGTGTGTGTATGTGTGTTTTGTATGAGTTGACTTATATGACATATATGAGAGTTGACGTATATGTTTATATGTTTGTGTGTGTGTTTGTGTGTGTGTGTTTGTATGTGCAGTTGTGTATTTCTGGCTGTGGATGTGTATGCTAGTGGGTTTTTATATATGTGTTTTGTGTAAGTTGACTCATGTGTGTTTGTGTGTGTTTATGTATATGTATATGTTTACATGTTTTTGTGTGTTTGTGTGTGGTTATGTATATGTATATGTTTACGTGCTTGTTTGTGTTTGTGTGTGTTCATGTTCTTTCAGGGCCTGCCAGCCCTCACCGCTCCCCCTACCGGGGGTCACCACGGCGACGCCCCCCTCCCTCTCAGGCAGCAGCGGGCGAGGACAGCCCCGACACCCCGAAGGTACGCTGGTCTCCTATTGGACAGCCATGACTAGACCACTTCCTGTTCATGGACAGTCATGACTAGACCACCTCCTGTTCATGGACAGCCATGAATAGACCACCTCCTGTTCATGGACAGCCATGACTAGACCACTTCCTGTTCATGGACAGTCATGACTAGACCACCTACTGTTCATGGACAGCCATGACTAGACCACTTCCTGTTCATGGACAGCCATGACCATAGACATCCTATACATGTATAGTATGTCTATGGCCATGACTAGACCACTTGCTGTTCATGCACAGCCATGACTAGACCACTTCCTGTTCATGGACAGTCATGACTAGACCATTTCCTGTTCATGGACAGCCATGAATAGACCACTTCCTGTTCATGGACAGCAATGACTACACCACTTCCTGTTGCTGGGGGGTTGCTGTGGTAGCACTGCTGCCATTTTGGACTGATAATATGCATCAGCCCAACACAACAACAGTAAACAGTAGAGTGGGTCAGAAACAGTCACATAAAAAAACACAGTTATATCATCGCTGTCTTTGATCAGGCCAGGCACTGCTGTGTAATCTGCAAACCTGACGATGGTGTTTGAGCTGTAAATATGAAAATGAATGTGTCATGAATATGAGCTGAATATGAGTACAGTTGTGAATATGAGCTCTAAAAGTGAGCACAGCCATGGGTAAGGGAGGCCCATGGGACACCACAGCGTTTCACTTTTAGCTCCAATGTCCTGCACAGGAGGAGGAACAGAACACCGGATCCCCATGAGCTCATTTCTCTGCTTTTGGTTTTTAAATCAAATCTCATACAAATTCAATCTGTGTTCTGCCCATTCCCCTCCATCTTCTTCCATCTCTCTCTATCCCCCTCCATCTCTCTCCACCTCCCTCCATCTCTCTCCATCTTCCTCCATCTCTCTCCATCTCCTTCCATCTCTCTCCATCTCTCTCCATCTCTCTCCACCTCCTTCCAATCTCCCTCCATCTCTCTCCATCCCTCTCCATCTCTCTCCATCTCCCTCCTTCCATCCCTCTCCATCTCCCTTCATCTCTCTCCATCCCTCTCCATCTCCCTCTCCATCTCTCTCCATCCCTCTCCACCTCTGTCCATCCCTCCATACCTACATCTCCATCCCTCCATCCCCCCATCTGCAGAGGGAGTGGCTTAGAGCAGAGAGGAGGGGAGGAGCCACAGCACCAGCTTCTCCTGTCAGACGCTCAGAGTCTCCTGCCGGCTTCGCCCGACGCTCCACCTCTCCCGCTACCCCCAAGTAAGACTTCTCTTTCTTTCTCTCTTCCACTCTTTCTGTCTCTCTCTCCTTCTTTCTCTCTCTCCTACTCTTTCTCTCTCTTTTTCTCTCCCTCTCTCTCTTTCTCTCCTGCAACACCCCTCAAGTATAACTTTTTTTCTCTCTTCCAGTCTTTCTCTCTCTCTTTCTCTCTCCCACTCTTTCCCTCTTTCTCTTCTGCAATCCCCAAGTATGACTTCTTTTTTTTCTTTCCTACTCTTCCTCTCTTTCTCTCCCTTTCTTTCTCTCTCCCACTCATTCTGCCTCTTTCTCTCTTTCCTGAAACCCCCGAGTATGGCTTACCTTTCTTTCTTTCCCATTTGTCTCTTTTTTTATTTTTCCCTTTCTCTCCTGCAACCCCCCAAGTATGACTTTTCTTTTTCTCTCTTTCTTCCACTCTTTCTGTCTCTCCCTTTCTCTCTCCCACTCTTCCTCTCTTTCTCTCTCTTTTTCTCTTTCTACCTCTTTCTACCTTTTTACCTCTTTCTTGCTACCCATGAAGTCTTCTTTTCGCTATCTCTCCTAAGATCTGTCAATGCTATTTAAGATATGTTAAGTCAGTTTAAGATCTATCGAAGCAGTTTAAGATCTGTTAATGCAGTTTAAGGTCTGTCAATGCTATTTGTGTTTGTAGATGCTGTGTAAGACAAAACTCCTGCACATTCAGCATCTCTCTTACGCATACACATCCTGCCAGCCTCCCTCTCTGACTCCAGACACTTTGTCTTCAGGTTGACCCCAAAACATCAGAACTACCTATCGTCCCCGATGAGACAGCGTCCAGTAGCAACAGTCACCGAACCATTGTCGCCGATGAGACAGCGTCCAGTAGCAACCCTCACCGAACCACCGTCTCCCATGAGACAGCGTCCCATAGCAACAGTCACCGAGCCATCGTCTCCCATGAGACAGCGTCCCATAGCAACAGTCCCCGAGCCATTATCTCCAATGAGACAGCGTCCAGTAGCAACAGTCACCGAGCCATTGTCTCCAATGAGACAGCGTCCAGTAGCAGTAGTCACCGAGGCATTGTCACCCATGAGACAGCGTCCCATGGCAGCCATCACTAATTGCGACCGGAGCAGTTCCTCCTCTGTCCCTGGAAACGGCTCTCAGAAGGCGGCAATGAAGTCCCCCTCAACCAGTCCAACCACACATGGTAGCAGAGACTGAAATAGACTGAATGTTTAGATGTGTGTGTCTGTGTGTATGTGTGTGTATGTGTGTGTGTTACTGTGTGTGTGTTACTGTGTGTGAGAATCAATGTGTGTCTCATTTCTGTGTGTGAGAATGGACATGCAGTACATGTGTCTTACTGTGTAGAAATGGACATTTATGTGTCTTGTGCCCCAGCACCTAACCCTTGGGTATGACTGCTCACTGTATCACAGTCATAAAGACTGTCACATCCGTTCTTCACGCAGTTCTTCAATGTTAAGTCTAAATGTAAAGGTTTCCTATATACTCCTCCTATATACTGCTCATACTTAGGAATGCCTCCCCTGTAGGCGGCGATGTCCCAGATTCTTAGGAATGCCATCCATACTTAGGAATACCCCTAATAGTAAAGAATTCTCCCCAGAGTCAGGAATCCCCTCTGTAGTTAGGAATACTCCCCAGAGTCAGGAATGCCCCCATAGTTAGGAACGCCCCTTATCATTAGGAATTCCCTCCATAGTTAGGAATACCCTCCATAGTTAGGAATTCCCTCCAGAGTTAGGAATGCCCCTCATAGTTGAGAATTCCCTCAATAGGAATTCCCACCACAGCCAGTAATGCCCTTCATAGTTGGGAATCCTCCTAATAGTTAAAAATTCTTCCCAGAGTCAGAAATTGTCCCATAGTTAGGAATGCCCTCCATACTTAGGAATGGCCTCATAGTTACGAATGCCCTCCATAGGAATTCCCCCCACAGCTAGGAATTCCCCTCATAGTTAGGAATGTCGCTATGACTTTCCGATGTGCCTGAGCGCAGTAATGTTACAGGTGTTTGTATGAAGTGTTGTGATGGTGTTAAAAGTGTATCTGTGTATGGTGTTGTCATAGTGTTAGGTGTGTGTGTGTGTGTGTGTGTGTAAGGATGGGATAGTGTTAAAGGTGTAATTGTGTGAAGTGTTGTGGTAGTGTGTACCTGTGTACATGTTTACCTGTGTGTAGGGTTGTCATATTGTGTGTGTCTGTGTGTAGTCATCGTGTGTGGTGATGCATTACATGGATAATGAGTGCAGTGCTGATGTCACAGGTTCCTCCAGTGTTACCGCGGTGATGAAAGACTCTTCTGGAAGAACCAATGCAGAGGAAGCAAACCACCAGCTTGGAGAAAGACGCCACCTGGAGAGGTGTGTGTGTGCATGTGTGTATGTCTGTAGATTCTCATTCATCCAGGTCATGGTAGTCAAAGGTGCTAAGTTGTAAGCAACTGGATTTCTCTTTTTTGGAGCTTGAAGATGCTTCACCTTTCATCCAAAACGCTTTTTCAGTTCTGGGCCAGTTCTGGCCATGAGTCACCCATGAAGGTGTGAATTGGAGTGAGAGTCGTCGTGGTCACCTGATCCAGAAAATGAGAACTGCTCTGAATGTGAAGAGCAGTTAAACTTCCTGGGATGAGATCTCAAGGCAAAATGGTACGGCGTGAAGGAGGCCATCTAAGTCCATTTGGAACAACCAACTTTGAACAGAGGAGGGGAATTGCATCATCATTAGTGATCCAGAGATATAGCTCCTCGTTTCCCATTATCAGGCAAGAACTGAAGAAGCCTTTTGGATGAAACGTCTTCAAGCTCCAAAAAGAAGTCCAGCTGCTTACAACTTAGCTCATTTGACCGCATGTGCATATGTACACACCAACTCACATACACACAAACACACACACACACACACACATTCACACATACACACACATTTGCTGTAGTTTTGTTGTTTTCCTCAACTGTGCAATAAAGCGCAGACTACATATAATTATATACACTACATATAATATAATATAACATTAAAAAGAGTGTGTGTTGTCTCTTCCTGTGTGTGTGTGTGTGTGTGTGTGTTTGTGAGACAGACTGAAGGTTGAGGAGGAGAGGAAGAGTAGAGAAGAGGAGGAGAAGCATCAGAGAGCAGAGAGAGAGAAGGAGGCCCAGGCTTTGATGGAGAGAAAGGTACAGACGCATATAT
>CM050214.1:9127706-9167706 GCA_027475355.1 Coilia nasus
CTTTTTTTTCTTTCTTCCTTCATTTCTTTCCTTTATTACTCTAGCCCTGTCTCTAGGGATGATCTGGTATCCATTCCCGAATTCTCCCCTCTTCAAGAAGAGGCAGTGCTGACCCAGACTAACCCCTCCCACAGGTCCGGCCCAAGCCCCTCCCCCACCAGAGCGCTTCTTGACCTTCTTGACCTCACCGGACATGTGGCATATCCTTGCCCGGTCACCACGGCGACCATTTCAGTGTCCTCCTCTGCCACTATCTCCATGGTAACCAATCAGCCTAGTGACTGCAACCGCAATCTTGTGACATCCTCAGTGACATCACTGAGTTCAGCCAGTGATCAGAAGCATCACAGTCAGTGTCGCCCAATCCCGTCACCGATAAAGCCAATAGCGACACCGCTTCCAGCAGTACTCATAAAGGATGGAACAGCAGTGTTACAAGGCAGAGACAAAGCAGACGCCTGGTGAGTGTGTTTGTGTGTGTGTGTGTGTGTGTATGTGTGTGAGAGAGAGTTATGTGTGTGGGTGTGTGCTGTACACAGGGTGAATAATTATTTCTGCTTGCACCACCTCACCATGACCACCTCTGTTTATGTACACACAATCATTGCTGTTCATAAAATCTTTCGGTTACACTTTATTTGGATAGTCTACAAAGAGACTTTACGGCCACAGAGTCCACAGAGACTTTACGGATGGCCTGTTGAAATTCAGTTTCATTTTGTTTATTATTTACTGACTTGACTTATCACCTTAATCAAACCCAACCCCAAACCGTAACCTTAACAAAACACAGAGCTTTGTTTATAGTTTCAGCATCTGTACATAGAGAACCATGTATGTAGATATAAAACCATCTAGAGTACTATCCAAATAAAGTGTGACCGGTCCTTCTTAAAAGTGTGACAAGTTGACATGCAAAGTAATTTCATCTGTTGTAAAAAAAAAAAAAACTGGAATATGTACAGCGCACATAGTCATTTCTTTGATTTTTTTTCTTTCCATTCCACAGAAGAACTCCTATGCAGTGACTTGATGGCTGTTTTCCAGCTGTGTGTGTGTGTGTTTGTAAGGCAGGACATAAGACCCAGTGTTTTGTGTGTAGAGTGCAGTTGTGAGAATATTGGCCATGTTCATTTTATATTCTATCTGCTTTTGCTCATTTTCTATTTTGTCTGCTTCCGGTATTTTCTGTTTGTTTGTTTGTTTATTTATTTATTTATTTAATTTTGTGGGTGCTTCCTCTTCCTGTTTTAGCGCACTCAAAAAACTCTCTGACTTGAAATTTGCATTCAGTATTTGTCAACTAAAAAATATCTATGACTCCTCAAAAGAGAGTGTAAAAGGAGGAAAATATTTTGAAGTGAGTTTTATACAACGCACATTTGCAGTTCTACAACATCTACCCAAAAACAATCGTCAATCATCAAAGACCATTGAACACGGATGCCTTCTGTGTAGATATTTACAGTATAGACTCTGTGTAGATATTTACAGTATAGATTCCCTGTAGATATTTGCATTGTAGACTCTGTAGATATTTGCATTATAGACTTCGTGTAGAAATATTTGCTATGTAAACTGGCTGATTATCCATCGCTAGTCATTTTAGCAGTCGCTTATATGACGACACTGTAGTGGAAGAGTGCAATAATATGCCATCATAAACAACTGAGCTAAATTACCTCCTTACACTTCTGCACATAGGACAACATTACAGTTCCACTAGAAGTCATATGTTGAAGGCCTGTTTGAGCGGTTGCTCCACTAACCGTAATGTGTTAAACGCTTATTTGAGTTTGTGCCCTTAAAAAGACCTCAAGACCTTACATGGCAGTAGATGCTATCTTGCTGACAAAGGAATGACCCAGCTGGGCTTTATGTGTCATTCTAGATCAGTCATATTCTAAACACAGTCATATTCTAGAACAGTCATTACTCTAGACCTAGTCATATTCTAGAACAGTCATTATTCTAGACAGTAATATTCCCACAGTCAGACCCATAGACCCACAATCATATTGTGGAGCAGTCATTATTCTAGGGCTCTCCTAGGGGTAAAGCTCTACACCCTACCCCCTAGGTGTTTGCCAAGAGTAAACCCCTACCCCCCAGGGCTCTGCTAGGGGTAAACCTCTACCCCCTACCCCTAGGGCTCTGCTGTCCTATAGTCAGACCCATAGACCCACAGTCATATTGTAGAGCAGTCATTATTCCAGGGCTCTGCTAGGGGTAAACACCTACCCCCTACCCCCTGGTCTCTACTAGGGGTAAACCCCTACACCCTAGGACACAAGGCTGCTGAGGAGGAGGTATCCACCCTCCCACACACACGCGTGCACCCTCAGGAGGAGTGTACCTCATGTTGCCATGGTGTCTGGAACACGTCATGGCTACATGGAAGAACAGTCACCAAGAGAACTAGTCATAGAGAAACTTTGTATTCTGACCTTTTTTGCAAGGAGTTTAAAAATGCTAATTGTGTGTATGTGTGTCAGGCTTTGCTGGAGTGCGTGCCAGTATGCATGGCATATGTTAAAAACCTCCTCTAGTGTTGACTTTTGTGTCTAGCCCAAATATACTAAGAGCTCACGTGCCCACTAAAGATGTCCCCAATCCTCTGCTGGCCCCCAGTAGCACTCAGCAAGCCCACCTTTGCTCTGCCCTCAAGTGTGTCAAAGATAAATATGCATCTGTGCTTGTTAAGATCTACATAGAGTAATTAACTGTGAATAAGGTAGACTAGGTTGTCTGTTTGGCATACATACAGATATTTTAGGCCAAATGTTGAACTCATATTGGTCAAATTGGTTCTTGGGGTAACTGAATGTAGGAAGTGAGACTAAGAGAAACTATACCTGCGCTACCTGCTGAGAGACTATACCTGCTCTACCTGCCGAGACACTATACCTGTGCTGAGAGACTCTACCTGCTCCTGCTCCTGGTTCCTATGTGAGATCTCACTTATAGACAATTATACATCCTGAAATGCTTGGTACACACTGCAAACACCACACAATTCAAAAATGCTACACCAAACAGTCACGAGGACCTGTGGCCTTGAGATACAGTCAAGCTGACTGATGTGTTTACAATTCACCACCCAGACAGCACGGCAGTTATAGGTTAGATCAGTTACAGGTGTACTCAGGCCCGCTGACAGTCTTGGCTGGGCCTGGGACAAGATAATCTGATGCCCCCCCCCCCCCACCCCATATTCCAGAATTTGAGGAAGGACCAGTTCTGCCCCCCCCTTTTTCCTGGGCCCAAGACAACAGACCCGTTTGTCCACCCCATCGGTAGGCCTGGGTGTACTGTATCTATACTGTTTTCATGCTGTGTTCAGCTAAACTATATCCATACTATTCTCGTACTGTGGTAATGTGGTACTGTGTTCAGCTATACTGTCAATACTGTATTCAGATATACTATGTCCACACTGTGTTCAGGAATACTATGTGTACTGAGTTAGCATTCTCATCCCATATCTATGTTCACCAAGATTGGGTTCAGAGGTGGGCTTAATCCACACAGTTAGGTCCAAGGTAGGCTTAATCCACAGGGTTGGGTTTGGAGGTAGGTTTAATCCACATGGTTACATTTGGAGGTAGGCTTAATCCATGGGGCTGGGTTTGGAGGTAGGCCTAATCCTAGTGAACAGTGTAAAGTAAGTCTCTAGTGTACCATAAAGTGACATCACGGCATTGCCTCTGTAATACTTTATTTAGTCCTCACTTCACATGTCATTTCAGGGTGCTGAGGGACAGTTTTTGAAATCCAATTTCATCTCAAGAAACTAAAAGCTTCAGAAACTCCATCAAATGCACAAAAGCCAAACTAAATATATAACCAGTGAAACATTACAATACAACATTGTACAATAGTGAAATACCTCTTAATACAGGCTGTGAATTAGAGATAAGAGGTTTATAAAAATTATATGTATGCAAATTGTAATTACAGTTATTTAGGCAATATGTCTAAAGTTAAGGAGTTAAGGAGCTTTACAAGAATTTCCCAAGCTTTTACCTTTAACCCTAGCAGGCATGCGTTACATAATGAGAAAGAACAGAGCCTTGTTTTTAATGCAAAAAAACAGAACTGCTTAGTGTTGGAAACAGACATTTTTATGAAGCGCTCTGTGATTGGTTAAAGTGGTGATATGATTGGCAGTGCACACTGGTGGTTGAGTGACTTTGTGATTGTAGCGTATGCTGTGTGAAATCTGAGACATCTGATGCAGGGACAGAACTGTACCATAGAAACATCGATGTTTGGGTGATTTTTGTTTTGAAAGAAAGACCACCAGGGGGTGCAATGCAAGCAAATGTCTATGGCTCGCAGCATGTGACCCCCCCCCCCCCCCCCCCCCCCAGTTGCAGTGACAACAGAGCGCCACTAGAGGGAGGCAGTCTGCTGCTTCATCAGCATGATGTGACCATACCATACCTGCTCAGAACTCCTTACTTAGCACTTAGGAGACTTTTGAATGATGTTAATTACTGCATTGAAACTGTAAGTCATTTAAATAAAGCAATGACATTGAAAACATGTTCATGGTGTGTTGTTTGAAGCTATCATTATGTATATGGGCCGTGTGTTGGTCTAGCCTACAGCACACTGACCTCATCTGTGGAGGGGGGTGGGGGGCGTTGCATCACATTTGCTGCATTCATTGAAATTCATTGAAATTATTGTAGTAAAAACATAAAAAAGAGACAAAACAACAGGATGTGGCACAGGTAAAAAAAATAGTAGCAGAAACACATGCACACCATCTCTACACTTGCAGTGCTGCCACAATAACAATCCTGAATGGTCTTTTCCTTGAACACACCACACTGCAACATTAGATATAGCAGGAAGCTGTGCAGGCCATCATCTTAGTGTTTAATTACCTCTTACAGTGCAAAGTTAGCAGCTACATATAACTGGTCTAATTCGATTCAATGATTTATGCTAAGATACACGCTACATGCTATGCTAACAACTAAAGTGCTCCTGCCAGATCAGGAGATCGGCTGAATGGATTAAAAAATGGTAGAACTCAACTATTCAACTCTAAGGGAGTTGAAAAATGAGCCTGTATCCTATAAAAAGTGGAGTGTTCCTTTAAGTGATAAAAAACAGTGCTCAATACTTTCTCCCCCGCAATTTCACTATCATTACACATAATGTTCTTGGCTTTACAGTTCTTATTTCTTTATATGAGTGGATGGGACCCCAGTAATACCCATGTCTGATCAAAATTTCATGTCCATAGTTAAATTTAAAGTACCCCCCCCCCCAAAAATAAATAAATAAATAAATAAATAAATAAATAAATAAATAAATAAATAAAATAGTGATGCACTCAATAGCCTATTTTCCTGCTGTGAATGAATGTTTACCCTACGTCTGTAATCCCATGCTATTCCTGAAATGGCATGATCTGTGAGAACCCTGTTTAGTCTGTGTTTTTGTGACACGTGAATAAAGCTTACCTTGGCCTTGACAACGTACTGCTGTGACTGGAAACTAAAACGCAAGCAAACAAAAACAAAATATAACAAAAAACAAAAAAAAAACAATCATTGCACTTTATTGAACTCCTAACATGATTGAAATTTTACCTTTCAGGCATAAACCTGTGTGTGAAACAAGGGGATGAACACAGTTGTCAAAGGTATTTTTTACTTAAATTTGACATTTTGGTAAATTTGATTTCGTGATCAAGTCACACTGTGTTTACAATTCTGAGTTGAAAGGGTAGCCTGTATGAAAGTGCATCTGTGTTCTTTTATTGTAAGGCCACATAAACACTGCACTCAATGATACACCCGTCGCCACAACTGTAACTGTGCTAATTCTGGATTTTCAGTGAAAGCGCTCCATATTTGTGCACAAGGTCAAAACGATTTAGGTGATGTCATTTCCGTTTCCCTGTTTGTCCAGCCCCGTCGGAGAGCTCTGGAACGTCGTGAGATATTCTAAAAACAAACATTTTTTCGAGATTATGATTCAGTCGTTAGTGATTTCTGACGTTTGTCAAAGTGAGATGTGAATAAACCGATTAAGTTACTGTTTATTAAGACGTTGAACGGGACTATTTGTTTCTCGTACCGGACAGCTTCTCTTATCGACTTAAACGTAGCAGCTAGCCTAAAGGTAAGTAGCAGCCAGTAAAGTAGCGTGTTGTAATAGCTTAGTAAGGACGGTAAAGTTTCATCGCAAGTTCACCATCGCAAGCGTACCATGGCTTCCAAAACATCCAAAAAATGCATGTAAAGCCTCAGCAAGCTTGCCTGAGTCGACGGGACACATCATCCTACGTGTAGCAGCGTTATATCGATAGTGTGCTAGATAAGGTTAGTCAACGTTAGCACCACCAGTGCTGAGGTTATGGCGCAGCTAAAGTCCTCGCTGGGCTGAGTTCATTTCTGTAACCCCTTAAATTATTTTGTGAACCCACGGTTAGTTACATATTATCTGAAGCTGCATAATTATTGTCGAATGATGTAACTAGCTTGTATTTGGCAATTGTGTAATGTGACGTCGTTAGCTGCTGCCGACATGCTTTGGGGAAAGAGCAGCTTGGCCTCCTACAGGAGGCCCAACATTTTATCTTTTGACCCGTTGACTGGAAGAAGCAGCTGACTGCAAAGGATCTAGAATAACTTTAGCCGATTGCTCAAGTAAAGAACGGCAATAGTCAGCCAATAGATGGTCATTTAGCAAGCGAAGCTAAAATTGGGCCAGTGTATCGGACGCTGTTATGTGAGTGACAGCTTCCCCTAAACCCATCATCGCCCTGTGTGGTGTCTTGCAGGCTAAAAACCCTATACTTGTTTAGTTAGTATGTGTCACGTTATTGACAGTGTCCTATAGACTATTTGTTTCTGATCGACGTGGGTACATGTGATGTAAAATCTCAGCGCCAAACAAATAGAAATGACGTCGTTATTTAAAAAATGAATAGTTACATTATTGGTTTGCAGTGTTGTCAGTATTGGAGACAAATATTTTTCAAACATTTGCTTCTACACAGAGCCCCCATCTGAAGCACCAGACATGGCGAGACCGCACTCCGGATCTCCGCGGGTGAAACACAGGTTATGGCTCTATGCTGCTTCTCTCTCATGTTTTTAGACTCTCCTGTCTAGCTGCGCTATTCTCTCTAGTCCTGTGCCAGATATCAGAGGTACATATTAAAACGGTCACTTAGGCTGTTTAACCCTCACGATGCATAGGATATGATGGTTAACCCAGTTGTTAGGTGTAGTAAGTAAAAGTAGGCCTAATTGTTCTACATATAACCCTTCACAGAGGACATACTCTCAACAAATAGACATTCTTCAGTGAACAGTGAACTAACCTCACTGAAAACAGTGGGAGAGCAAACATTGTGTAACATTGTGTACTCACACACATATATGTACATATATATGCTCGTTCTCATACTGTACTTCAGTCATGTCAGGAACATGTCATTGGTCAGTGAGTCTCTCTGTTGTGACTGGTCATCAAAGCAGTAGTGTCCTTGCCACAAGAGTTTCTACTCAAAAATATACATCGATTGCACTTACAATGCTGTCATATCTCGGTAAATTGATTTTGCTAACGGTGGAAATTATTTTCCACCTCAGTCAAGGCTGTAGTTGATGCTGTCGCCCTGCTCTGGAGCAGAAGTGAGGTAAACCGCAGGAACTGGAATCAGGAATTTCTAGACAGACAAGAAAAGTGGTTTCTGATGTCTGGGTTCCTCCCTGTGTTGTACTTTAATTTTTTTTGTGAAGCTGCATAACACTGATGGTATGGCAAGACAAATTAAGTCCTGTAAAATAGGAAAAGAATATACTTGTATACTGTCCTATGTGTCATTTTGTCATCTGCCTATATTGTAATATGATACCAGACAGAACGGGGAAAGCCTAACCCCAGACAACAGTCTTTCAGTGTCTTCAGAGGAAGCACATCGTACAGTAAAGCATAGGTCTATTTACAGTGAAATTACCTACCAGTTATCTGTAAAACACTTAGTGTGCCCAGTGTGAAGTCTACATTTTAAGTCTTTAAAAGTTTGGGAAGGATGGAAAAAAGCTACCCAGAATGGTGAGTTTGTTTGAAGTTTCAGTAGCAATAACCCAAAAATTGGCAAAAATCGTGAGATGTAGATATTGAGAAGCAGCCAGTAGGTGTTACCCATTTCTCTGACATCTGCACTGGGGTATCCACACAAATAGCTGCTCACATCTAGCCTGACAAGCCAGCCCACATTCAGCTGGATGGATAAGACAAGCGCAATCCAAGGGGCGGTATCAATGATTCTTTAAAACTGCCTCTGCATGTAATAGGATGGCGTTTCGATCAATTAGAGCAACGAATTTGTGATTTGAAAACAAATCTATGTTGATAGCTGATGACTAGCATTATAACCATAGTGACTAGCATTGGAATCTGATTGAAGAAGTTAATTGAATATTGCTAATAAATCAGTGCAGGCTACCCCAATATAAAGCAGTCGGCTAACCAACTCCATCCACCTTTGGCGAGGCTGACCCGTCAGCATGGGGCTCTCCTGGTTGTAATGCAGAAAACAAATTTTCAATTTTAAATTTTTCAATTGGCTGCTCCTAACATACAGTGTCCAGGAACATGTTGTCCTTGATGGGTCACATTTTGGAAAAGATGGCGTAGTTAACATATTTGGAATGTGAAGCATGTAACCTTATGATGATACTGACGTGTTGTGATTGTGCTCACTAGGTCCTACATCAGTGACTATGGTTCTGAGAATGGCGGAGAGCATCCTCGAGCGTTCCGCGGCAGCAGAGGGGGCGGTCCTATAAAGGTTCCACACTGGAAAGAATCCCAAAACAGGGGTCGCAGAGCCCCCTACCCTGACAGACGACCAGCGCCGTGGCAGCAGAAAGGCCCCCAGGGCCGAGACCGTGGACCCCCTCCCTGGCAGTCCAAGAGCCAGGAGAACTACGGGGGATATGCCTCCTCTCAGCCCTCAGATGCTCACCGTCACCACGGAAACCCAGCTACCAGACCAGGCCCACCTCACCGCAGGCCCTCCCCCCATGAAGAGTTTGCCCGACCCCAGCTCAGGCGCTACGAAGGAGGACCTCGGAGATTTCAGCCCCCTCCCCACACCCCCGACCATCGCAACCACAAGCCAAACCACCCCCAGCCCCCCCACCACCGAGGTTCCTTCCACCCCCTCAGACAGGAGCAGCGTTCCTGGGGCAGGTCCCAGTCTCCCAGCGGACCCCCCCGTGCTCCGCCCAAACCACAGGGCATGACCCCAGCCGGAGTCCGAGGCAGGGGTCGAGGCCGAGCTCGAGGAGGTAGAGGATCTGGGAACGGATGTGGCAGACAGGCATTCTGGGGTGACCGCAGCCCCGACAGAGGCCCCTCCTACCCCGGTCCTCGAGCCCACTTCCCTCATCCCCGGATTAACGAGGGGCGTTGTCCCTCTGACTCCCCCTCCAGGAAAAATCGGGAGTTTCACAGCCGAGAGAGGTACCAGAGCTCTCAAGTTGGGATGCCAGCTGGGTAATCAGAGCAAAGTCCAGATTAAGGGACACAATTGAGAATCATCGTCAGAATATTTAATTCTCAAGCTGTGGTCTTAAAAAAGGTGTTAATGAATAGAGGAGGCACAATGTGGAAAAAAATGGAAGGTGCTTAGAATGTCCTAAACATTCAGTGTGCAGGAGTGAAGAAGTGTACCCCCTTATTTACCCCCCCCTCCCCCCCAAATCTCCATCAAACATAGTCATGCCTGTGCTGATTTACCCCCAAAAATCTCCATCAAACATAGCCATGCCTGCACTGAGGTATATTGTTGCTGTCTAAGCTATTTTTTGAAGAAGATGAGATGGTAATCCTCTACAAGGCACCTAAACAAAAGCAAAAGCAGAGAGAAAATGAGAGGATGGCCTTTGGCTGCTTGCTTGCATTCGCCAGGCATTTGATGTTAGGATGCATTCAGGAGATGGATTACGGTGGGAAGCCTTACTGTAGGTTAACAGTAACAGGTGGTGGTAACTAGTCCCTATGTCATACTAAACCAGTTAACCAATGGGCATGTTTGGAAGTCTTCCTGGGCCTCTCGCTCTTTGTTGTTGATGCCTATGAGCCCCTCCCCAATTGATTGATTGTTTTGTTTGTAATGGATGTACAGGTGGTCTTCGTCCTCTGAGAGGGACAGCAACGAGAGGAGGAGCAGAGAGAGGGAGAGGATGGCGCCAGGTCGCCATGACGGCGCACCTGAGCGCTGGCCACAGCCCAGTCCCTCTCAGAACAGGCCGCCCCCACCACCATCATCCTCGTGGAAAGCTGGCCAACGACCCCAAGGGCCCCACTCCTCATCGGATGCACTACCCCCACGGAGATTCCAGAGCCACCATACCCTCAGAGGTGCCGGAAGAGGCCACAAACGGAAGTTTCCAGAAATGTTGGAACAGCCACGCCCAGTCCCACCTCTTCTCAAACACTTTCACCATGAGCCGTCGCTGGCTCCTCCTCCCAGAGGTTTTGGGGGACGTGGATTGTCTTTACGTGACAAGAGCCGTTTGCTGAAAAACCGAAAATTTCGTGAGGAGTCTGTTTCTCGATTCAAGACGTTTCCCCCTCCCCCAGCCACAAGGGGGCGCCCTGGCCCCTTCCAGCCCCGCATGGGCCCCAGACCACCCATGGGCCGGCCACCAAACCCCCGTTACCAGGCAGCAGGACGTCAAGTGGACCCCTCGGCCAGGCGATTGCCCAAAAGGTCAAGCCCTCCAAGGAAGGCCTGGGAGGAGCACAAGCCTGAGCGGGAGAGTCCTGTGTCTGAGGACCCTCAAGATGAGCGCAAGTCGCCTCAATACCGGCGATCCTCCAGCCGGCACAGGTATGGTATCCCTCCCCACTCTCCACCCCAAAACATCAAACAGACCACACCCCTGCCTTTGGCCCAAATCATGCACATAGGCTCCTGTTATCCTGCTATCAGAATCTAGTAGTACGTCCACAGCAAACAACAAAAGTGCTGGCCACAGTTTGTTACAAGCATCGTTGCCACGTACAGCAGCAACAAGAGGCTGGTGAAGTGGGATGCGAAATAGGACATGAAACGATCGATTGTAAGGTGTGTTTCGTGGTGATGACTAGCGGGGTTTGGAGATAGACCTCAGAGATTGGTCCACATCTTTTAGCTTCACAACCAATGAGCAGACTCCATCCAGGAACGTCTACTGACGGCCTGCTGTGACAGCTTTCCCTCTTCTATCTGGTTCTGTGTGGACCCACCACTCCATCCCCACAAATGATGGCACAAGTTCAAGATCTTTTTTCCCCCCATTTTTGTGACAAGAGGAACTAGTGTTACCTCTTTACCTCTGTCACATGGTGTTATTTGCCAAGTTGTCATATTGAATATATTTCGCAGGAAGACTCATGTAGCAGTGCCCAACAGTTTGACCAGCAATGTATAGTTTGTCATGAATTCTAAATTGCACTTGGACGAAGCTCAAGAACAACTTCTGACCAGCCTGAATGTAACATCTACGAATGGAGAAGCCCATTACCTTTCAAGATGCCAGAATTGTGGAACTTGCTAAAGGTACCAGGAGCACTTGCTCATCCTTGCTGTGAAATACCTTTTGCCAAACATTTTTGTCCCAGCAGCTGAATGTTGCAAATATAAAGAAGCTTAAGCAAGATGGTGTGTTCTACTTTGCTTAAGATGCACACCGCAATGCTGGTTGTGCACCTTGAAGGACCCCATAAATCCCCAACAGTGATGATTCCCACAAATTCCTCATCGTACACGGATACCCCCTAACAGTGATGATACCCACTGGTTCCTCATTGGACACGGAAGCTCCCAGATTCCTCATCGGACATGGACACCCACTGATTCCCCATGGGAGAGAGACACCCACAGATATTCAGTCAGCCCTGACTCCCCCAGTAGGTTTGGGTCATGACCCTAGTTCTTGTTGCCACGTTTGCAGAAGTTGAGCACTTGTTGAGCACAAGTCAAGCACACAGCCATGTGCTGTACAATAGAAATAAGTCCCAAGGCCAAGCCTCCAGTGCAACCCTTGTTTTGAGTGGCAACATGAATGTTATTCAGCTCAGTACTTAAAAATGTCCTCCGCATAAAGACACCCATCAGATTGCTGTATTGGAAGAGCCTGAAGAAGAATGAAGAGTTGTGTCTCAGTGATAAATCTCACTCCGTAACATTTGTTGTCACCACTCCCCCTGTTTCTGAATACATCCCAATCTCTACTCAAGTCAGCCAGGACACAGTGCATTGTGGGGCGTCATTGGGCACAGGAACCAAAAAAGGACATTTTTAGATGAAGGGCAGGCTCGTATGCTCATGCAGTCTGTATTCCAAGTCTTCTATCCAGGATACGACGCTGAGCTCTAAGATAAATACCAAATGTGGCTGTAATCTGACCTAAAGGAAGTTGTTTGGCAAGTTTGCTGTAACCGATGGAATAAATAGGTTTGAGCTTGATGAAGACCCTAGTAAAAGTACAGGTCATGCTGCAGTTGTGTCCCCCAAACTAATGAAGTCATACCCCCCAAACTAATGAAGTCATGCCCCCAAGCTAATAAAGCCAACACTTGTGTCTCCCCCCCAAGCTAATGAAGTCAACACTTCTGTTTTTCATGCTACTATTGGAAGTACTTGCTTTGGGAGTCCCCCACATTATATCAAGATTGTGATCCTTTTTACTCATAAAAACCTCTCAAGTCTGTGATATTGTTTGAGACATGAATTCAGCGTACTGGTCATTGCACTGTGCATTGAAAATGACACAAGCGGAGTGTGGATGTATGTGCTTGAATTACCCCTTGATCTTTCACATGAAGCTAAGAAATCAGAGCAGCTTGGATGAGGCTCTTTTGGGACCAGAGCCATATTTCCTTTGTGAAGTAAAATGAGCAAAATGAAGAATGAAGTGCCTGCACTAGCTCATAACCCCTGCCATTGCTATAGCAACCAACTCATTACCTGCCCCCCTGCCCTTACCCCAGCTAATGGTTTAACCCCACACGCTTACTTGAAAGCACCTAGCCAGGATGAAGTCTGAGTTCTTTGAAATCAAGAGAACGTACAAAATATTGTCTTCTGGAAAAAGGGATGGTACCTTGGAGAAAAGAGTCAGTTGAAGTTGTCCACCTTATTTATAATTTTTTGCAAGACAAGAGGTTACTCTCAAACACTCGGCCTTGACAGGGCTCCCTACCCTCTATGCTGTACTGTCATAATGATACAGAGCTTGGAGTTTGGAGTTGTTTGGTGTAAGTATAATGCAAAGATCTGCTGTCATTGGTAGTTGTTTTTAGTGATAAATGTTTAAAGTACCATATTTATAGAGAATGAATAGGGTTCCTGTAAAACTTATCATTGATCGAAAGTAGAAATAGGAACCGCTTCGCTTGTTAATGCAGTAGTAAAAATCAACAGGAAGCCCTACCTGACAAGCTAGTTAATAATAGTCTATTTTTTTTTTTAATAAAAGTTCCCAGAACTGTTGAATATGCCCTTCCCCTCATTGGCTCATTCTAGTTATTTATTTCCCATTGGTCTACAAACTTTGCATGTCTTCTGTGTGGTCAGTTAGGCGCTTATGTACGTCTGTGCCTCTCTGTAGTCCTCCTGCTGTTTTGTGACTCCCGTTTCCCTTTGACTCACCTCTTCCCTCAGCCCCACCCCAGTGGACCGGCCTCTGCCACGCGATCTGGTGGTGGTGTCGCAGTGGCAGGCTGGATCCCCAGAGAATGACGGGGATTGTGACGAGCACAGTGTGGCGGACCAAGGAGACGCGAAAGAGGATTTACATGACACCGCATCACAGGAATCCCCCATCAAGGCCACCCCTTCACCGCAGGACCAGGGTCAGCCGAACAGGAGGTATGTGTGTATTTGCCCCATGGGTTTGGAGGTGGTAAGAGGCAGAGGTGTTAATTATGGCTTCAGGAAGTAAAAACCCTGCCACGTACAGTATTTGGTCCAGCCATTTTGTGAACTAGCTAATGATGCTAATGAGTACACACATCAGCTGATGGGTAAATCAACTAGTTACTGAAAGCACCTGTGTCAAGTGCACACGCAGAGGGAATACATGGCAGGGTTTTCACTTTCTGAACCCATGATTGATGAGTGTTGTGAGTGTTTGCGAGACCAACAGTATCATACTGACATTAGGCCCAGTCAAAGCATACACCTTTTGTTAGTCCAGATAGTAAGTTAGTCACTACGTGCACATGGTAGGATTGGATTGGATTGAGATTGGATTGGGTGTTGCTACCCAAAGGGTGGTCTGTCCCAAAATCCAAGTGCACATGGAGTTTGTGTAATCGGATAATGGTCAGAGATCTGGCCAGGGGTTTCAATCGGATTCGCGAAACCAATCCCTATACGATCTTTAGCCTGTGCACATGAATTCAATACGATCCTAATCCCTTTCCAATCGTATTCAACTCGTCCATGTGCACGCAGTGAGTGTGTCCTCAGGAATTACGAGAGGCAAGTCTTGTTTTCGTGACATTCCCTCTAAAGCAGTACCCTGGCTGTCTTCCGTGTAGTTTCAAGATCTCGACCTATATCCTGAAGAGAACCCTTTACTTTTAGCTACTTTGTATTTAAGGTGAAAACTCTACAACTTTGATAGAAACTTTTAGCATTAGAAATTAGAAGGTTGTTCACTGTTTTAGGTTTTTTTTATGGCATTCTTCTGGCCCTAATATGCCAACCATAGGGTTATAAAACTGCATGTTTTAGAAGCGACTTCTTGACCATCCAGAGAGCCAGCTGTTTGTTTGTGTCGTTCCGAGGGCTAGCTGTTCATTTGTGTAATCTGTGTTTTCCAGGCTCATCAGACGGCCACTCATGAGCCTGAAGACCGTCAGGCCCCAGAGGAAGTTTGGGCAGCTGGTGAGTACACCATTGGCACTTTTCCACTACGGGGTAAAACCCCAGCCTGGTAAACCAGTCCCTCATACTACACTGCCTTTCTTATAGGCCCCGTTCAGACTGGGTTTTTCAAAATCCGGATAAAATTTATCCTAGAACCTCTTGCGTTCATACCAGACTTTACTTAATCTGGTTTTCAAAAATCCTGTCCGGCGAATATCTGGTTAATTGGCCATGACTGCAGTTCGAATACAAACCGCTAGATGTCGCTAAGCAAAGTGGGGTTAGCGAACAACAGCCCGGCAAATTTGCGAGAAGCATAAAAACTATGGATATAAAGACATGGTATAACAAACCAATCCCCCTTCCCCACATAAAATAAATCTGAATTGCTTTTACTCAAGCGAGCTTAATCCTACATTCTCTGTAGGCTATGTCTCGTGGCTGGTGGTGAATGCTTGGCTGGTAACATTTCAATTGCCCACCGTGATGCGGTGGATTAAATGACTCCTTGTCAAATCAATTGGAAGAAACAAATGACTAGGCCTATAACATTGCCTTGTGTCATTTTGGGTTATTTTTTTAATGCAGTTTCGCAGTGCTGAAGTGTGCAGCTGCCGACAAAAAAACCCAACTTGCCAGTGTCTGTCCTTTACATGCCTTGTGCATGGTAACGTGGTTCTTCGCGGTGACTTCACAGTTAACTGTTCTAAACGTGTGTGTCAAGCCAATAGGTCAAAATCACTTGTTTTTCTATTAAATTCATATATATTTGGCATTTCCGACCGTTTGGGCTGACGGTAGTGGTACCGTTGGTTTAAAACAAGACTTTGGGAATGACCAATGACCGCGTGATGATGACCGTGATGATGACCCTGTGAACCCGGAAGTATGACGCAATTATCCAGATTAATGATCCCTTAGCGTTCAGACTAGGTTTTTCGGCCTCAAGATCCCTTAAAAAAACACCTCATGAGGTGGTTTTTGAAAATCCGGCTTAACCCCTGGAAAATCCTGATAATTTGCGTTCACACTAGGATACATTTTATTCGGATTTTCAAAAACCTGATAATCTGGATTTTGAAAAGTCTAGTGTGAACGGGGTGATAGAGGGTCTGGCTGTGCTTCCATTGACATGGTTGTCTCAGGCAGAATCTTGCCTGACAAATCAGCAAACAGAGTCATGATGTCTTTGACTTGTGTGCTACATTTGAATTGAAGTGCGTGGGCAGGCTTATAGCCAGGCTAATTGCATACATCACGACCAGACGTTAGAGATTGGGTAAAGGCAGATCCAATCATTTTAAACTTAAGAGTCTACACCACCAGGAAGAAATTGTTTGTTGCTTGGTCACGCAAGATGCTGCCTGAGACAACTATATCAATGGTAGCACAGCCAGACCCTCTATAAGAAAGGCAGTGTAGTACGAGGGGCTGGTTTGCCGGGCTAGTGAAACCCTGGTGGCTGGGCAGAAGCGGCCGGCCGTGGAGTAGGTCAGGTCCAAACGGGGGTTTACCAGGGACTTCCGGAATGGTGCAACGATAACATCGGAAGAATTTAAAAACCGTCAGGTAGCATTTGTTTGCCTGGCAACAGAAACAACTTGACGTCGTGTTTATAGAGTAAAACAATCAACAAAAATTTTTTGAAAGCTTTGCACGTGAACCGTGCATGATATACAAACATAGATAGGCAACAAAAATGTTCATGTCATTAATGTTGGTTGTTGTAGATTGTTTATTTCCCTGTACAGGGTGGTGTTGATGTCTTTATGTTCCTGTACAGGGTGTCATAGCCACCAAGCGCAGCCAGAGCATCGTCTCCAAGTACCGCCTCATGCGTCAGAGGGCTCCACCCACACAGACACTCGTCAGCCAACCACAGCAGAGCACAAGCCACCGACGCTGGTGATCTCTCTGAAGGTGATGCTGCACCAGTCAGTGGTAATGACCCATTTATTAACACACCCACCTGCACCTGTAATACATCCACCTGCACCTGTAATACATCCACCTGTACCTGTAACACATCCACCTGTACCTGTAACACATGCCTACTACACACCCACCTACACCTGTAACACACACCCACCTGTACCTATAACACACCTGCTACACACCCATCTACACCTGTAACACATACCAGCTACACAGCCACCAGTAACACATTGGCTAAAAACTGTAATTTGTTTACCTGTAAAGTGTAAGTCTACCTGTACATGTTTTGTCTTTTACCATGGGGCATGTGTTTAGTTATGGGGTATGTGTGTAACTATGGGGCATGTGTTTAGTTATGGGGTATGTGTTTAGTTATGGGGTATGTGTGTAACTATGGGTATGTTTTTGTGTCACAGGTGGCCTGGGTGGCTTGGATACGCACTTTCATCACTGGAGAGATTGAAATATACCCTGATAATTTTTATTTCTTTTTTTTTAAAGGAAGAAATCTTTAAAAGGTGCTTCCTTCATAAAAATCTGCCATGATTAATCTCAGTCTTTGTGCTAATTTATTTTTCATTGCATACCCACAAAAGCCCATAACTTAAAATTACAGGCTTAAGTGTTTTGATTGTAAAACAGTGGGACATTTTACACGCAGTATTAAACTTGTGAAGTGTGACTGCGCTGTCCTGTTTGTACCATGGACACATGCTGAGGGGTCACAATCACGTTTTAGGACTTATTAAGGACTATTTATTTGGGAAAACTGCATCTGTCACCATAAAAAAAAAGTCAAGTTGTGGCAAGTAATTTAAACCAAGGAAAACCAATTAGTGTTGCGGTGACTTCAGTTGTTTTGTTTTGCAGGTAAAGTTTGTTAAATTGTATGTTTTTATTGCCACACATATTGATCAGTCCTCTATTGTTGATTACATAAATATAGTCATTGTTTACCAGTGTGCACTGAACATTGAACCAGTGAAGCATTAAACCAGTAATCATTTGCCATTTATTCTTTTAAGTTGTAACAGCATTGGCATTGTTCTGTCATTCTTGTTTTCTCATTCTTGGGTGGGTTCGATAATGCACCCTTTTTTTTAAATGCTGCTGGAAATGTTTGTATGAGTTTTTTCTTTGAGATGTATGGAGTCTTTCCATAAAAAAAATGTAATTATGTTGTTCATAGGGCTTTGTCAGTATGTTATACACACTTACCTGCATTAGTGTTTCATATACTACACACACTTGCGTTAATGCGTTTACAGGATTGTTTTAAAGTTTTGTCCTGGACTACTGTACATAAAGACTAAAGATGATGACCCATCTTTTTTCTGAAGAGAATATTACCTAAGAGATTTTGCAATAAATCATTTTGTTTTGCAGTGGTTTGTGTCGGGTCCATTTTAATTAATCAGTTTGTTATAAATGGTTGATCTGTCATTAAAATGGTCATTATCTTCTCCTGGCTCGCCGGGGACCTATGCTTATATATAAGCCAATGAAGTCTACCAAGGCCTAGGAGGAAGAAATATGTTGTAAAATTTGAATATGGGTAATCAGGTTACAGTCCACAGTTCATATACTTCAAATTTATTTATTTCCATTAAACAGTCTACTGAGTGCTGACAGGCCCACCAAATAGCTTGATGGTCTTTTAAACACAAATGTCTGGACTTTCTGTCTGCAGAGAGGGCCAAAAGGACAGCTACACTGTCTGTGCATACAGGACATCTCTGCTACACTGCCTCTACAAGTGCACAGTTGAAAACAGTCGTGTAGAGTTTAACATGCCAACTGAACAATAGCTTTATCTGCCATTACAGACAATCCAATCGCCATTAAACCTGGAAAAAAAAAACATAGTGGTGACAGTGCAATCCGTTATTAGGCGCCAATTATAGTTCAGATGAACTGTGTTGTGGTTCAAGCCACAGCTCTGGACTACAGTTCCCAGGTATCTGATGTCAGGGTCTTAATGTCGTTTGTTGGTGTCCAAATGATTTCTCTTCTGTTAACCCTTTAGCTGCCATACGCCTCTGCCTCCTCCAGAACAGCCTTCTTCTCCTGGAAATAATTTCGGAACCAGCCAATGTGCTCTTGCTTCTGATTGGCTGTGAGGTGGGGGTTCTTGGCCAATCCGGTGATCACCAGCTCCATGAAGTGTCTGACGGGGCCCTGCGAGGGAAACCCCTCAGCCAGGTGGCGTTCGAGGAACACATGTTCGTGAAACGGCACCGATGATTCCTCCTCCAGACCTGCGGGGAGGGGGCGGGGGGGAGATTCGGCATCAAACAATCCACTCTGAGGGCCTGTGTAACTACATAAGGGCGTGTGTAACTACATAACTACATAAGAACATGGGCAGAGTTCTGTCTGGCTTTAGCCAATGAGAAGCCTTCCAACATACCAGCCTCGTTGTTGATTGGATACTGCCAGAGTTGGTCCTGCCTGGTCCACAGCAGCATCTCCTCAAAGCCATTCCGTGGAAGCTGATTGGTTGCCATAGCGATGCGGTTGGCCAGATCAAGGTCCCATAGCGACAGGCCCGACGCTGAACAGACAGAATGATTCATGAAATTATACAAGCAGAATGACACAAAAGTTATACAGGCAGAATAGACAAACAGAGTGAAGTCAACTAGACCAATCCGTTGAAAGGAAAGGAAAAGATGGATCGATCAATATGGAAAAACACGTAATATTAAGGAAATATATACAAAGCTACTGTTTGCGTAAATTTGTTGCAAATGTTTTATTTAGTCTTAGTCAAATGTTCTTGGTATTTCTTAAATCAAGTCATGTCATTCTGTTTTTTTTAGTGTTGTTTAGTCAAAACTAGTCAAAGAAATGGAAGTATTTTGGCCACCAGAACAGTATGACCCATAAGCTACAAAGGTACTGGTGTGTGTGTGTGGGTGAGTATCAGTGGGTATGTGTGTGTGTGAGAGTATGTACGAGTGAGTGTGTGAGAAGAGTCAGTGTGTGTGTGTGGGTGTGTGCTGTGTGTGTGTGAGTGAGTGTGAGTATCAGTGTGTATGTGTGTGTGAGTATGTATGAGTGAGTGTGTGAGTATGAGTGTGGGTGCTGTGTGTGTGAGAGTGTGCCAGTGTGTGAGTGAGAGAGGGAGTGTGAGAGAGGCTGGGCTGTTGGACATTTACCTTCATCAGGCACAGGTGTGTCATCGGGCTTCACGATAAAAACATTCAACCGCTTGCCAGAGAAGCTGCTCTTCCTGCAAAACACACGTTATCAGCGTCTTCTAGCAGAAAAACAATGTGCCTTTTTTGTGTGTGTGCATGTTTGCGTAGGCGCGTCTGCGTGTGTCTGTGTTTGTGTGTGTGTTTCCTTACCTTCGTCGGACTGCATCCAGTTCACCTGTGATTCCCCGGTCCCGGTCCTGTGTGTAGCCCCTCCCATCCTCATCAAAGCGAATCTGATTGGATGGCCAGGCGTCAGGACGCCCATTGGCTCGTCTCCCCACCTTCATATCAGCGATGATGTTGCTGTGAGTGAACCAATCAACGTCAAGAAAAGGCCTTCCTGACCTCCCTACCCTCAGGGCCTGTAGCCCCTTCATCTGTCTGTCTGTCTCTCTCTTACACAACCATCTCACTTCTTTCTCACACACACACACACACACACACACACACACACACACACACACTCACTCACTTCTCTCTCTCTCTCAAACACACACAGTCTGTTTCACTTCCCTCTCTCATACCCACACTCACACTCACACAGACACACAGACACACACAGTCTGTCTCACCTGATGGTCTCTCCCCCAGGCTGCTGGGTGTGTGTCTGGGCCTCGTGGTGTCTCAGTTGCCGTAGCAACTCTGACGTTGCCTGGCGACTATTCGGGAGTGTTGAAGCGGCTGCTGATGCCGCGGCAACCAGCTCAGGGTTCAAGCCTGTTCCTCTACATAACATACACATGCACAGACACATTAAGCCTGTTCCTCTACATCACACACACACACACACACACACACACACACACACTGTAGCATCTAAATATGAATTCCTCCATAATTTCCATTTTTTTTAAATGTACATGGCCTGTGTCAAGAGTATCAACTCCAATGGTCAAAAGTGTCCCTCTATTAGTCAGTACTTTACCCTTTGACCTCCTCTCACACACATATGCGCACACACTCATTCACACACACACACATACTTACACTCACACACACACACCTGTCTGCGCTTTCCTCCACAGCTGCTGCTGAGGCCTCCTGGAACATTTCCTTTGTTGTCTCCATGACAACCGGTGTAGTAGGCTTGGGCTTGCTTCTCATTGGTTGCTCGGACAGAGCAGGGCGGGGCGTTCGGACTTTCCTTTTGGTCGTCACATCGACCTTCATGGCGCCCAGTAATTCCAGAAGACTCTTCTTCCCGCCCTCCTCCTTCCTCGCCACTGCAGCTCCACTCTCAGGAGCGGCCTCTACCCCAACTGCGACCTCTAACTCACCTACAGCCTGGGACCCCCCTGTAGTCACTTCAGGAGCAGCCTCGACTCCACCTGTAGTCACATCAGGAGCGGCCTCGACTCCACCTGTAGTCACATCAGGAGCAGCCTCGACTCCACCTGTAGTCACATCAGGAGCGGCCTCTACCCCACCTGTAGCCTCGGCTCCACCTGCAGCCTCAGCAACACCTGCTGCCTCTACTCCACCTGCAGCCACATCAGCAGCCTCTACTGCAGCCTCAGGAACACCCGCAACAACCTCGTTACCAGCCTGAGACACAGCAGTGGCCTCTACTGCAGCTGCTACTGCCTCCCCCACCGCTTGCTCTTGGGGGTGGGGTTCCCCTCCTGCTGCCACATGACGGAGGGGCTCCCCTAATGCTGGCTCCTGGACTTGGCCGAATACTGCTGTAGGCTCACCACTGCCCTTCTCCATCCCTGTGGCCTCCATCCCAAGTGCCTCGTCCTCCTTCAGTCCTCCATGCTTCTTCTCCACCTGGCTGTGTGTCGGCGGGCTGCCTGCAGAGGGAGCCGGAGTGCCTCCATCACCCTGAGAGGATGAGCCAGAGCTGAGGCCCTGGGAACAGGCTGGAACCCTTCAGAGGACAGAGAGCCACAACTTGTCATCACAATAACACCTGGCTTACAAACATACACATACATACACACATACACACACACACACATACCACAATGTGTAATATGTAGTTAAGACACACACACACACACACACATCCATCACAATAACACCTGGTTTACACACACACACACACACACACACACACACACACACACACACACACACACACACACACACATCACAGTCTTCACAATAACCCAGCTTTCACATAACAAACTTCAGGAATAGTTTGACTGCATTGCTTTGTAAGGACTGGAACTACCACACCTGGAGATTCAGAAAAGACATTATTTACCCACTCTTCTTGTTTTATTGTTTATGTTTTCATCTTGTAGAACCTACGTGTTATTTGTCAGTAGTGTGCATTTTAGTAACTGCTATAACATCTATGTCAACAGACAAACCATAACACCAGAATCAGGATATTTTTAATATTAAAATGGTAACATTTTATTCAGTTACATTCACCACAAAGTTAAGTGTATCACAGCACTCCGCTGCTGCTTGGGCGTTGCAGGCAGTGGTGCAAGATATTTTGAAATGTGGTGGTGTACTGAACTCGAGTATGCCTAAACTAACATGGAGTTTGCTAGTGTAAGCTACCTCAACCACTACACACACGTTACGTGGGCAATCTATTGTTAGTAATGACACACTGTAAACGTCTTTAAACGCCTGCTGAATGAATAGTAACAATGGCTGTCATCAACAATTGGCATACAAATTGTATGCACAAAGATACACAGGTTATGGCTACTAAATCTCTAACATGTGAGCTAAAACGTCATCAGCGGTGAACAACCTTGACGGACGTTCGCCCTTCTCTGTGTACATACCACAAAGCTCGCCCAAAAGAGCATATTTGAGTTACTTACCTGGGCACGCATTTCTGTGGTAGTTGACGAAGCCGTCGGACAAAAACAAGGGATTTATAAGCTTGATACGAGTGAATTAACTTGCGGTGCATGGTTGTCACCACATTCAATACAACTTCTGGTGTGCAACCTAGTAAAATATCCGTGCTACCACGGAAGACTTATGAATGTGTTCCTACCAAAGACAGACTCGGACCGAGTGTAGGTCACTGTCATTAGTTCCTACAATCACTTACATCGCAAACATTAAACGATGAGGGAGGTAAGTATAAACTGGCGTTCCAATTTAAACAAAACAACAGCAAAAACAAACAAACAAAAAGACCAAATGCATTTAACTACACCCGTCCATTTGTGCAATATAGCTCCTGGTTTTCAGACCTTAGATGTCACAATGTAAGTTCCTCGTTAACGGGCTCTGATATGACTTGATAGTTACTGTATCTGTACTGAAGATTGTTTTTTATCACGTTGATTAAACGTTCATCAAGCGCAAATCGTCCTCAGTAGGGATTGAATGTCACCTCAGCATGCATGACCACGCCAGCGCATCCATACTGGAAGGGCATGCTGCAAGTTGTCGGCGACATTCCGTTCTGCAACCACCGTACCCCAGACCCCAACTTGCCCCTTAATTGTATGCCGTGACTGTTTGTCTCGCACTGATTTGTACAACGGTGGAACGTCGTCAGTAAGTCATCCTAACCGAGGAAATGCTTGTTTTTTTGTAGTTGAAGGTAACAATCAGCTGTGTGGCAATGAATGAAGCAAATCTACGGTATGATGCAACTTGAATGTACCTATTGAGTTAGCATCCCAGCTATTGTTAGGATGCTTTCAGCAGTGTAACTACTGTAACTTTTCAGAAATGTGTACAATATACTTGAATCCGCAAAGAGACGCAAATTTGTCTTCGTGATTAAGAAAAAATGTGAGGTGTGTACTTAGAGAATCAATGTGTTTCTTTTGAAGTCATTTTCAAACATGTGTTAGCTAACGCTGGTATTTACACGTTTCCAGTCTCTTCTCTTGAAATTAGGATAAAGTGGCAAAATGTTGTTAGTATTGTACGCTTTATGAACTGTTTTAGACGCTCCTTAGAAGTTCAGGAGTAGCTTTTTCTTGGCATGTCCAACGGTAACTCGTCGACTTTCACTCGATAATCGACCGGTAGATCCAGCACTAGATGGAATTTCCTTCCTTCTGTGCTTGCTTGTTTGCGATATTAAGTCTCTCCGTCGTTAACAGTAAAATTGAAATGTTTGCAACACAGAAGCCTTTCAGAGATTCACACTCGTTTGCCGGTTTTGTGGTTGATACAAACTACCAAGCGTGCAACAGTCCTGCACATCTGAGAGCGAAACATAATTGCATGATCGTGATGTTTTGTGGTCTGTCACATGCACACTGTAATTTGACCCTTCTCTCTCCAATGGCAGGATTGTTAACCTTTGACCCTGGTGGCGCTATGGCGCCCCACCCTGTGGTCCAAGCCATCATAGACCTGACAGCTGGAGCAGTGGGTATGTTTCCAGCCGGCCTCACAGTGACAAAGCACACAGTGGGTTTAGTGATCCGAGTTAGTGTCGAAAGGGGTTCTACTTATGGGAGTAGTTGTAATAGTACGGGTGGGTGTGTGTGGTTTTGTTTGTTGTACTGAGTCGTATAAAGTATCCTAGAGTCGGGGTTAATAACTGCCAGTATGACAGCTGTTAATAAGTTCAAAGTCAACATTGTCAATTTTTCACGTGCTAGACATACAAGGAATCGAAATTACGTTTCTTACTATCGCATGCATAGACAAGACAGGACATTAAACATTAAAGTGCAAGATAAGACAATATGGAGTACTGTAAGGTATTTGTGTTCTTGAGTGTGTATCCTGAGTGTAATATGTAACATTGTCATAGTAAGTAACATTTTGCCTGACCACTACGGTTCTGCGGTACTACACCACTGTAAGTTAATCAGATTAACTCTGCTCACATTGCCCCTAGCCCCCTGCTGCACATACTGACAATGAAGTAGAAATGATTGTATAATTTCAAGTGAGGTAGATGTCAGACATGTATCTTATTGTATAAGTAATCTTATGACCATTTTAAAGTGAGGTACATCTCCGACATGTATCGTGTGTGTTTTAGGTGGCACAGCATGCGTGTTGAGTGGCCAGCCCCTGGATACAGCCAAAGTAAAGATGCAGACATTTCCAACACTCTATCGGGGATTTCTGCACTGTTTCACATCTACTTATCGACAGGTGAGTGTTTCTATGTCTGCTTGTGTGTGTGGGACGTACCTTCTGGGATCCTCCAGTGGGTGTGGTTTCGACTCTCTGATTTTGGGCAGAGTGGACACTCAGATACGTTCTTATAGGTGGAGATGCAGCACTGTAAAAAATCGTTCATAGAAATGCATTGGAAAACTGCCAAGATGGCAAGTGTCTGCAAATATCCTGCAAATATGCTTACACTCAAGTTTTTGTTGTGATCTCAATCACATATTTTTATGTCCCTCAGTCAGCGGAGAGTGCACATACTTGTGTTTTGCCATTCATTTAAGTAGGGCCTAGTCTTATTAAACCAAAATGGATGCTTGAAGTTGTTGCCAAGATGGCCGTCGAGTGCAGGGACTTGTCTAGAAGGACTTTGGGACAGTTCCTGGATTGCTGCCTCTTTATGACACTAGATCTCCTTTTCTCACCAGATGTCTCTCTTTTCTTAAGTCTTTTGGAAATAAAAGCAGGGCTGGACATTTCATGCAAAAAATGTTTTTGTGTGTTCCTTTGTCCTCCTAAGGTGGGTTTCCGTGGTTTGTACCAGGGGACGACACCAGCTCTGGTAGCAAACATTGCTGAGAACTCGGTGCTGTTCATGAGCTACGGCTTCTGTCAGGAGGTGGTGCGCATGCTAGCTGGCACCACAGGTGGAGAGCCACTCAGGTGGGTGCATCTAGTCATAATTTAGCACTGCTAACAGCCCTTAGCTAGTGATACTTTAGCACTGCTAACAGCCCTTAGCTAGTCCTACCTCAGCACTGCTAACAGCCCTTAGCTAGTCATACCTTAGCTAATGAACATGTGAATTTGAAAGCTCCTACAGCACTAATGCAAGTCCACCACTGATGCGCATCAGCACAAGCATGTATACTCTTCCCTCTCCATCTATACTTCCCTCCCTCTCCATTTGTACTTCTCCATCTCTTCAGCTGTACTTTCCTCTCAATCAATCATAAATCAATATTTGACTACATATCTACCTCTACACCTCTCTCTCCCTCTCCATGTCTACCCCTATCATCTCCCTCTCTCTCTTTCCATCACCCCTCTCTCCCTTAATCCTCTTTACAGTGATGTCCAGAAGGCCTATGCCGGCTCAGTTGCCTCCATCTTCTCCTCTCTGGTTCTCTGTCCCACCGAGCTGGTCAAGTGTCGTCTGCAGGCTATGCATGAAATGGCCGCCGCTGGCAAAATCAGTGCCGCTCAGAAGTGAGAAACTGTCTCTTTTTTTGTCACCTCTCTTCTTATCTGACCCTGCTGTGAACCAGTAATCATCTCTTCAGCATCATCACAGCAACAAATAACGCGTCTAAGGACTTATTAAAAGCTGAACTCTCCCATCTGCACACATTCAAAAAACACACAGTTCAGACACATTTGTATATTATGCACCATGTCCCTATGTATTAGTGATATGCTAATGCTAGTCAAATGTTGTAGATTGTATTAGTGTCGACAGACTTGTTGAAACAAATGGTGTAGATGCTTTGGGTTTGTGATTGAAATGAACAGGACGCAGACACATTACAAATACATTGATTGTGTTTAATACATAATTTGTGTTTTCCGGCTGTGGGGCCTTTGGGAAGTTTTTTCAGCTCTGTTCATCTACATCTGCTCCCTCTCCTCCGACCCCTCGCCTCATACCTCTCCTCCTCCTCCTCCTCCCTCTCCTGCTCCTCATCTCCTCCCTCCTCTGATCCTCTCCTCCTCCCACTCCTTTTATTCATCTCCTTCTTATTGACTCTACCTCTCCTCCTTCTACTGCCTTTACACCTCTCCATACCTCTACTCATACCTTTACTTGTTTTCTCATATCTGTCCTCCTACTCCTCTTCCTCCTCCTCTTCCTTCTCCTCCTCCTCTCCCTCTTCTCCTCCTTTCCTCCCCCTCTTCCTCCTCCTCCTCTACTCCTCCCTCATCTCCTTCTCCTCCTCCTCATCTCCTCTTCCTCCTCCTCTCCTCTTTTTCCTCTTTCTCCACCTAATCTTCCTCCTCCACCTCTTCTTCCTCCTCCCTTCCTCCCTTATCTCTTCCTCTCCTCCTCCCTCCTCCCTCTCCTCCCTCTCCTCCGCTTCTGCTCCTGCAGCTCTGTGTGGTCAGTGGTGCGTTCCATCTGGAGGGTGGAGGGCGCGCAGGGCTTCTTCCAGGGCCTGACCACCACCATCGCCCGCGAGGTGCCCGGCTACTTCTGCTTCTTTGGCGGGTACGAGTTGAGCCGCAGCACCTTCGCCGACTACTTCGGATGCGCCAAGGATGACATTGGTGAGTGCCGCCACGGCACCGTACCCCTGCAGTGTGTGTTTATGAATTCCTCACCCTCACCCATTAACACACTAACCTGCCTCACACTCACCCATTAACACACCAATGGTTCACATTAGTGTTTAGTGTTTGGCAGGGATGAAGATGGTGTGTTTGGCAATGTGATGCTGTATTAACTTGTGTGTGTGTGTGTGTGTGTGTGTGTGTGTGTGTGTGTGTGTGTGTGTGTGTGTGTGTTTGACAGGGGTGGCACCCATTGTCTTCAGTGGGGGGTTCGGGGGTGCTTGTCTGTGGCTCATGGTGTACCCCATGGATTGCGTCAAGTCCAGAATCCAGGTGATGTCCATGGCAGGGCACCAGGCTGGCTTCTTCAAGACCTTCATGGATGTCTTTCGAACAGAGGGTAAATCACTTTACTACAATTATTTCATTAAATTTTTCGTGTATTATAGAGGAAAGTATTAAAAGTAACAGTTTAGTTACAGTTAGGATGGGGCTGACTCAGTTTAAAACTCGTTTACAGCATGTTCCTGTTCTGCAGAACACAAAACATACAGCACTGTCCTATCTTACTGTAATGATGTAAGTAATTGAATTAAATAAAAACTAAGGGATAAAATTGGTCGGTGGTTGTTCTCATGGAATAAGCCCTGCCAGGGTGACGCAGGACCCCGAAGTGCCGAAAAGACTGTGTCTGTGTGTATTAGTTACATGTGTGAGGTATGACCGTGTGTATCAGTAGCCTCGTGTGTGTGTGTGTGTGTGTGTGTGTGTGTGTGTGTGTGTGTGTGTGTGTGTGTGTGTGTGTGTGTGTGAGGTATGATGATCAGGTGTCTTATTTACATGTTGCCCACCACCCCGCAACCCCAAGGCGTGTGTGTGAGGTGTGTGGTTCCATGTTGTGTGTGGGATGTGTATATGTGTATTAGTTCCATATTGTGTGTGGGATGTGTATATGTGTATTAGATCCATGTTGTGTGTGATGTATGATCCTGTGTCTTATTTACACATTGCCCTACCCCCCCAGGTGTGCGTGCGCTGTACTCTGGCCTGACCCCCACCATGCTGCGAACCTTCCCTGCCAACGGCGCCCTCTTTCTGGGGTACGAGGCCAGCCGCAAGGTCCTGATGGACAGATTCGACCACTGAGGAGGTGTACGTGTGTGGGGTACACGCCAAGGGTGTGTGTGAATAGGATATCTTTTAGTGTGTGTGTGTGTGTGTGTGTGTGTGTAGGATATCTTTACAGGGGTTATAGAATTCAAAGCCGCATTTACCTTGTTGTTGAATATAGGCAGCTTGGCATGTCAAACATACCATACCAAAACCTTAACTTAACTTCAACCTCCTCTACATGCAAATTTTTAAACTAGAAATGGCTATGGTTAAAAAATAAAAAATGCATTTGGGCGTATTGTATTATTTCACAAGCGTAGATAATAACTGCGAGCGAACAAATTATCTCTGCGTGTGAGGAGAAATCTGTGACTAGCGTGCAAAACAACCACTGAGGGCAGACGCACCCTCGAAATGTCAATGAGCTCTCTCTACGTTGATTTCTGCTCTAAGTTGATGGTTGCCAAAAGAGGGCGTCATTTAGCCTAAATGGACCATTTTAATCCCCAGTCTAAATTTACAATGTTATCTTGTGAAGTTGCATTTGATCTTATTTTTGATCAGTCAAAGTCGAATGCATTTTATTTGAACACCAGAGAATAAGGTGCAATACTCCACTTGAACTATTTTATGACCCCTTTAAGGTGTGTGTGTAGAAGGAAAAGTGACGGTAGGGCAATCATGCATATGAGTGTGAAGGCTGTTGCCTTATTGATCATACATTAGACCACTTTGAATAGATTAGCATATTATGAGCTAGGCTGTTTTTAAAAACAACACTGGAGTCAGGTGGTCTTCGACTCTAGCTTTACTGACATGGAGCACAGACTGAGGCTGCGGGGTTAGGGTTAGGACTGGTCTAAGACTCTAGGATGCCTGTTAGTTAGTCTAAGGCTCAGGCTGCCTGTTAGGTGTAGGGTTAGTCCAAGACTCTGGCTGCCTGTTAGGGTTAGGTTTAGGGTTAGTCCAAGACTCTGGCTGGAGCACAGACACGGGAATCTCCACGACACCTCACCAGCCGTTATCACTAATCCATTAATATCAGGTAAACTAGGAATTACTAAATGAAAGATTTCTACTGCAGTATCGCAAAAGCTGAGTTAGGGTTTGCACGCTTAGTTGTGTCTATGCTTGGATTGAGGCACAAGTACACACTCCGTTCACATGTTTTAAACACAGCCACACACTTCTGTTTCCACATTGGAAACACAGCTACAAACACACACACAGCTACACACTCTTTACGCACATTAGAAACACAGCCACATGCTTCTTTTTGCACATTAGAAATACAGTTGCACTCTTCACATGTTCTTTGGCTAAAACACAAGTGTGTAGATTTCTCATACAGAGTCTGATATATACTCCTTATTTCCACATTCTTTGGTTGAAATACATGTATGCTTGTGTCTGTCTGTGTCTGTGTGTGTGTGTATGTGTAGTCAGGCTAGCCTTCCACAATAGCAAAACTATTTAGTGCGCAATTCTCTCTCTCCGGTTATTATCAGGTGTGCTCTGTAGCTCACCTCAAAACCCTCAAAACCAACTAACTTGCTGTTTGATTTTCCCTGGGTTTTCTAGCCCATGGAGTAAACCAATCAATCAACTTTTAAAAGCTTAGAATCAGTACAAAAATATATACAAATACTCTATTTAAATCAGTAAACACTCCGGTTTTAAAATATATATACCACATACTTCAAAAGTTCGTTTTGTGTTTGTATGTTGCAGATGCTGTACATCCGTGACTGCAAGATGCATGCTCACGTTTGGTAGTAAAAAAAAAAAAAAAAAAAAAAAAGGGGGCTGTGTTTAAGAAGTGTGTCGGCATGGTGTTTGTTAGCGAGTGTGGTGTAAAAGCGGTAATGGGCTACCACACTGTTACACTGTGTATATGTGCTGGGGCTACCTACACACCTACCAGTCTTACCTCCTGTTTTCTCATCTTATATTGTTTTATATTGTATTTTATTTTCTTGTATTATATTGTATTGTACTAAAATGCCTACTGCCAATACTGCTGCTAAATATATAGTCGACTTTAGCACAGTCAGGAAAAATCATGGCTGCATCTCACCTTTACCCCTTTAACTAATCTAGTATTTTATTCTGATAGAACACTCTGGATTTACCTCATTCCCCTTAGTTTTATACATTTTACAGTATAAAAAAGAACAACCTGGGCTTATTCTCAAAGGCTAAATGAAGCTTCTACCATTTAGGAGCTTTTGACCTAAAAGTCAAGAGTATTAGTAATTCAGTATTCGTATTAGTAATATTGGTGCTAAACGTTGGTCCTTCATCTCAGTAAAAATGAAAGTAGTTGAGGACTAACTCACTATCTTGCAGAACATCTGAAAGCAGTTTGTACCTTTTTGCGCCAGTGTTTTCAAATGCACATGCAGGGCTACTTTGAGATCTCAGTCACAACAAAATAAGGGTGCAGCACACACACACACACACACACACACACACACACACACACACACACACACACAGGGTGCAGTAGGTATGCAATAACACCACCGACCACACATTATTTTATGCCAACAACACAGCAAGGAAACTCGCGTCTTAGGAGTTGTCATTTTTCCTGACTACAACTTAATATTTTTGGTCTTACCGGTTAGATGTAATGTTATGTGAATATAGGTCCTGAACTAGAAACAAATTCAGCCTTATTTCTCGAAACTGTCAAAAACTGCACAATATGCCTCAAGTATAAATACACTCCTACTTGTTTTGTGTTACACTAATGCCCACGGCAAACATCTACTCACCATTTGGGGTTCAACTTACTAACTTGTGACATTTTTGAAAACGTTTAATATGACTCCATATAGCCTTCATCGGTTGGTTTGTACTGACAGTTTCTATTATAATGTGTAAAACTTAACATTCTTTCCCAATAAATGTATATACTGTGGAACTGATGTCTGTTTTCTTGTGATTATTAGACTTTAATCAGGTTTTCATATTTTTTGCAGAATACTTAATCTCACACACAGCCACACTAGAGAAACATTTTATTGAAGTGGTATGAATTCACCAAACAGTAAAGTCAGACTGTAAAAAGTTTATTGGAGTGGTATAAGAGAAGAGGGTTATGGGATTGCGTGCCAGAGACAGTGATGGGCATCATGTAGCCAGGGTGTGGTTAGCATCACATAGACAGTGTGCGGTTAGCGTACACATCATTCCTCAGGTCTTCAGTACACTGTGGATGACACTGCAAAGACACGTCATTGTATTAAAATAAAATATATATCTATAGAGATATATAGAGATATTTTATAGAGATATATAGAGACTGCATAAGAATGTCTGTTTAGCTAGCTCCACATAATTTCTCCTTTTCTGTACTGTGCACACAGTTTTCCCAAACACAAGCAACCATATGCCAACTCATGAAGTTATGATGAACTCAGTTTTTTAGGGGATTTCAGGACTATTATGATCAACTCATAGGCATGGTAACATTTTACCACTGGTCCATCTTAATAAAGCATTTGGAGCAATTTCAATCAAGAGCACGTTTTCCTTACATGGAAAGCATGTTACTAAACAATGTATCTGTTACTGTCATGGTATGATGCCTCTTAGACCCTACCCATCTCCATCAAGACAGAAATGGTGCAGGTGTGCGATAAAGCTGCAGTGCAGTCTAAAGTAAGATTTGTAAAGTGCAGTGTTTGGTTTCATTCTATAGTAAGCGAGGTAGAGTGCAGTGTTTATGTTCAGTCTAAACTAAGCTTTGTTAGATGCAGTGCTTACGTTCAGTCTAAAGTAAGCCTTGTAAAGTACAGTGTTTATGTTCAGTCTAAAGTAAGTGTTGGTAGAGTGTTTACGGTTGGTTTAAAATAAGCGCTGTAAAGTGCAGTGTTTATGTTCGGTCTAAAGTAAGCGCAGTAGGGTACAGTGTTTATGTTCAGTCTAATGTAAGCCTTGTAAAGTACAGTGTTTATGTTCAGTTAAAAGTGGAGTAGAGTGCATGGTACATTGTAGACATGCAGTGAAGCTGTTCGGTGTCAACGATTCTGTATATTTGTGATAACATTTGTTCCTGTTTAAAACACTACTTCTTGTTAAGGCATCACTCAGACCAGGATGGTCAAGCATTCGTTATCACGCCTCTGGTCTTGTGATCCCTCTTCATATGAGAGAAAAACACTCAGAACAGCACTCACGTCCCTGGTCTTAGGATCAGTATAATAGAGAATGGGCTTATTTAAAATGACTGGTTGGCTGAGTTACTGGCTTAAAGCAATGGACTCTCTATTGTCACTATTGTCACTAAAAATTTCACTATTTCAACTCCAGAATGCATTGCTTTAAGCCAGCCACTCAGCCAGGCAGTCGTTTCAAACAAGCCAGTAACACTCAGAATGTCACTCACGTGCACTGCTGCTCAGGCTGGAGGAGAGGTAGCTACTCGCCCCAAAAGATCCACCTGCTCCGAGTCCTGAGGCAAAGCCGCCTCCTAAACCTCCTCCCAGTCCCGCGCCGAGACCTCCTCCCAGTCCTCCACCGAGACCTCCTCCCATACCAGCCCCAAAACCTCCTCCTAAACCGGCTCCAAGTCCTCCTCCTAAACCAGCACCAAGACCTCCTCCAAGACCAGCGCCGAGACCTTTAGGAGAAGAAGGGAACCGTAAGAGAGCAATGAGACTCAAAGCTGCCTGTCCTGAGCTCAGCGTCGTAATACTGAGCTGGCATACTTGAGTTGGCAAACTCCTAACAGCTGATACCCCAATGGAGTTCAGCTACATGTTAACCTTCAGCTAGATAACCCAATGGAATTTAGCTACATGCTAACATCTAGCTGATACTACAGTGGAGTGTAGCTCATGCAAACTGCTATTTAGTGTACATATGACAAGATCGAGATTTGAGTTATAGATTAGGTATGTCACATACACAGAGAGATAGGTTATAAACAGATACTGCACTAGATTGGCTAAAGAATGATAGATGGATAATATACCCAATCCGAAACCTCCAGCTCCACCTCCAGCACCCAATCCCAGGCCAGCACCAGCAGCAGCTCCTGCGCCTGCCCCTCCTCCAGAGACAGTCTTAGACATATGAACAGTCACGCCCCCTCCAGATCTCAGCCTTGGGAGAAGATGAGCACACACACAGACAAAGGGAGATTACAGTCCACACCATGTAGGTCATAATGCATAGATCCTCTTGATTGACCAATGGCAACTGTAAATGGCTCCGCAGGATTGCTGTACACAGGTGTGCACAGGTGTGCCGGTAAGGGCAATGGCTTCTCAAGATTCCTTGCCACAGGTATGCCGGCTAAGACATCTCTGTGTGTCCCACCTGCTCTCCTCGCCATCCAGGAGCTTCTTGTAGGCCGTGATCTCAACATCCAGAGACATCTTGCTAGCCAGCAGTTCCTGATACTCCTGGCCATAATGGGTGATTTGCTGGAACACACACACACACACACACACAAAGGCATGGTTGACATTTGCAAAAGTATTGAAGTCATTAGCATACACATGAAGTAGCTAGCAGAAATCTCTTAACTAAAAGAGTGATAAGATACTTACTGACTGCCAGACTTGATCAGTTTTTCTCAGGTTATCAAACCACACAGCTCCCCCGATCAGAACAAACAGCTCCCACTAAGCTCTCACTGTCTGACTGTCTAATCCCACACCAGAGTTGTATGTCCTTGGTGCTGTTACTATAAGCAGGCCTGCCCAGAGAGATGGCTGGGCCACTGAAAAGATCCAATTATTGGGTACCCCTTCCCCCCCAAAAAAACTATGTTTTTTAATGGACTTGCCTCCACCCCAATAATTTAGTTAATATAGTTTTCGGAGTTATGGCCTGTGGTGCTAAGCACACATAGTTTTGCATGTTGTTTAAATTACACAATTTGCCTTAGCTGTGTGCTGTTGTAGTGTAGACGAGGACAAAGTTAACTATGTATGTAACTTGCAGAGGTCCGATGACTTTAACAGAGGGTGTGTAAGTATCCTCTGGAGGTTTAAATTTCCCTTTGCCAGAGGATGTGTAAGTACCTTGCGAAGGTCGTCCAGTTGGGATTTGAGGGTCATCACCTGCTCCTGGTATGTCTCTGTGTGAGAACTGGAGTGGGACTCCGCCTCATCCACCTGTGACTCCAGCTGGATATTCTGAAACATCACCAGATGACACCAGTGAATCATACCACTGACTCGCACCATCCATCCATCCATCCATCCATCCATCCATCCATCCATCCATCCATCCATCCATCCATTCATTCATCCACAAAGAATCTTGGAATAATTGTGTACGTTTTTAAAGAGTATGTTGAATCCCTTACATGGGATTGACAAGCGAATGCCACTAGATGTTCTTACCAGTGACTTGAGGCGGTCGATCTCTCTCTGCACAGAGTCGATTTGCAGTTTGTAGACCCTCAGCTCCTCTTTCGCTGTTGTGAGGGTCTGTGTGCTTGGCTGGGTGGACATAGACATCATGGAGATCTGTGGACATATCACAGGAACTATTAGCCCATCACAAAAAGGTAGAAGAGGAAAAAAGAGGAGAACAGAGGAACAGAAAGAGACACTCTGTGCCATCTTGGGTTAGTTAAGAGATTCACACTTCGTTACTCTAGGTTAGTTAGACACTCATGCTGGTTTAGTTAGACACTTACACTGGTTTAGTAAGACACCTACACTGCTTTAATTAGACACTCATAGTGGGTTAGTTAGACACTCACACTGGGTTTGTTACACACTCACACTGGGTTAGTTAGACACTCACGCTGTCCTGGACTGATAGCAGGGCGTCTTGTTTGCTGTGCTGGGCCAGAGACTCGTAATGTGCCTTCACTTCTGACAGGGCCGCCGTCAGGTCCTGCGCCTGGGCCGCGTTGTCCACGGAGATGGACACGGCGGACTTCACACTGCCCGTCACGATGTTTCGCACCTCCTTAACTTTCTGTGAGGGGGAAACCCAAAAACTGCCTTAACTTTCTGTGAGGGGAAAACCTATCAAACGCTAAAATATTCATTAAGGTGAACGACAAAAAAAAGTTAGTTGAACCAAACCAAACCAAAAAAAGACTGAATTGCAGGTCATTGATTCACTCTGAATCTCACCCAGTTGTGTAGAAATGACTAACTAAATTTGGGTGCTTGTAAAGGCCAGTCTACTAAAGTGATCTACTTACAGCATCATAAACCTGTTTGGATAGGGTGATCTACTAAAGTTATCTACTTACAGCATCATAAGCCTATTTTGATAGGGTGATCTAAAGTGATCTACTTACAGCGTCGTAAACCTGTTTGGAAAGGCTGATCTGGTCCTCCAGACCACTAATGCTCGTCTGCAGCTCAAAGATGGACAGGTACAGGCTGTCAACTTCCTGCACACACACACACACACACACACACACACACACACACACACACACACACACACACACACATACACATGCACGCCGTGTTAAAGGGGAATTAATTCATTCACTCATTCATTCACTCATTCTTTTATTTAGTACAAATACTGGAGCATTGAAGAGGTCATATGTAACCTGTATAGAACAATCATACAAACATATTTAAAAACATATATTAATTTTTTTTTTTTTGGATATTGGCATGTAAACTAGCCTCTTTTAGGTTGGTCCAGTCAATCTCCAGTGTCTTTGTTTGTGATGTTTCGTCTTCATATCTGAAAAGATCATAAATCCGTATGCTTATGCATCCACATATCCACACCTCTCTAAATCTATATGCTTGCAATCCATATATCTCTAAATTGATTAAATCCATACATCTAGAAATCCATCTATAAAACATGTCTATAAATCACTGTCCTTGTCCTGCACACACACACACACTTGACAGTGGTTTAATGTCAATACACACACACACACATACCCATCCACTCACACACACTGATCTGGCGGTCACATCCTCAATGATGCTCTTGTAGTGTTCGATATCAATACACACACACACACACACACATACACACACACACACAGACCCATCCACCCCCCCCCCCTTCCCCACACACACACACACACACACACACACTGACCCATCCATCAACTCACTCAAACACACTGACCTGGCGGTGACGTCCTCGATGATGCTCTTGTAGTGCTCAATCTCTGCGATGACAGCCTCCTTGGTGGCGGAGAGCGAGTCAATCTGGCCCTTGTAGGAGCCGATGGCGGAGGTCAGCAGGATGGAGGTGCTGGCGGGGCCGCCCTGCTCCGGGTTGGTGAACATAGAGATCTTCGCCTTCAGCACCGCATTGTGCTGCTCCAGAGCACGCGCCTGATGGAGGGAGGGAGGGAGGGAGGTGGAGGAGGGGGCGGGGGGAAGGTGAGAGAGAGGGAGGTGGGGAAGGGTGGGTTGAGAGAGAGAGGTGCAGAGGTGAGGAGAGAGGGAGGTGGAGGTGGGAGAAGAAGGTGGAGAGAGAGAGATAGAAAGGAAAGGAGGGAGGTGGAGAAAGGAAAGGAGGGAGGTGGAGGGAGACAGGGAGGTGGTGAGGTGGGGACAGAGGGAGGTGGAGGGCAGGGAGTGAGAAACAGGGAGGTGGAGAGAGGTGGGGGTGGAGAAAGGGAGGTGGAGAGAAAGGGAGGTGGAGAAAGGGGGGTGGAGAGGGGGAGGTGGAGAGAAAGAGGGGGAGGTAGAGAGAGGGGGGTTGGGGGAAAGGAAGGTGGAGGGAGATAGAGAGAAAGGGAAGGAGGGAGGTGGAGAGAAAGGTGGAGGGAGAGGGAGGTGAAGGGGGGAAAGGGGGAGAGGGAGGTGGCGAGAGAGAAATAGAGAAAATCAGGAGGAGGGAGGTGTGTAAAGAGAGAACAAAATAAAGGGAGGGAGAAAGAGGTAGGTGAGTAGAGAGAGAGAAAGGGAGGTGGAGGGAGGCAGGGTGGGTAAGAGAGAGAGGAATTGAAAAGGAAGAGTGCAGTAGAGAGAGAGAGAGAGAGAGGAAGAAGGAGATAGAGAGAGAGAAAAAGGAAGGGGAATGGGGAAAGGGAGGAGGGCCAGAAAAAGAGGTACATAGAAAAATGAGAAAAATGTCCATCTCATCAGAACATGTGTGGACAAACACACACCACATGAACACGCAACTACTCATGAACACACATACATACACACAAACACACACACACACACACACAAACATACATAGATACACATTAACACACACAAATACACACACACACGCACACACACACACAAAAACACACACACACACACACATAGACACACACAGAGACACACACAAATACACACACACACACACACAAAAACACACACACACACACATAGACACACACAGAGACACACACAAATACACACACACAAAAATACACACACACACACAAACATACACAGACCATACACAGATACACACACACCCACCTTATCGATGAAGGAGGCAAACTTGTCGTTCAGCACCTGCAGCTCCTCCTTCTCCCTGAGGCGGGTCACCTGCACGGTGTCCAGCGAGGGCAATGAGGGGTCCAGCATAGGGACGGCCAGCCCTGCGCGCCCCCCTACACCAACGACCCCCCCGGCTCCAGCTGCGCCCCCAGCACCCGCACCACCCGCTGCTCTGGCCCCTCCCATGAAGGCGGGGTTAAAGCCATACGCTCCGATCTTGAAGACCTTGCCCCCGAGCCGAGCGCGCAGGGGAGCTACGCCCATACGAAACCCAGCGGCTCCCCGCGCCCCCCCGGCAACGCCAGCCCCTCCTCCGGCCCCCAGGCCCATGCCGAGCCCCCTGGCACTCAGACCGCCGCGCAGCCCGAGAGATGCTCCACCAGCACCCCCCAGCCCCAGCCCCAGCCCCATCCCCATCCCCATCCCCATCCCCAGGCCCAGGCCCCCACCCACGGACCCACGGCCCAGAGACAGGCCCCCGGACGCAGCCGAGGCTCGGGAGAAGAGCTTGCTGCCGCTGTAGGTGGCGCCAAAGCGCACCGCACCCCCACTGAGACGCGTCGAGTCGGCCATTGCTGCAGAAGAAGAGGAGGAAGAGGAGGAAGAGGAGGAACACAGCTGCTCTGCAGAGGCGCTCACAGGTGCAGGCGTACAGGAGCAGAGCGGCCTTTTATGCTCTGTACATGGAGGTGTGTCTCTGATACACATCACACACTCTATACACACACACACACACACGCGCACACACACACACACACACACATACTATAGCCACACCCCCCCACGCACATACTATAGACACACACACATACTATAGCCACACCCCCCCACGCACATACTATAGACACACACACGCGCACTTCACACACCCACACACACACTCTAGCCACACCTGCCACACGCGCGCACACACACACACACACACACACACACACACACACACACACACACACACACACACACACACACACTAAGGCCTACAGGATAGTTGAGCTCATAAATTTGCTCCTTAAATCCTTCAGCCTGCCAATCAAAACTGCAGCACCCGCGTCCATCCTCAAGGCTCCAAAAACACATGCATGCACACACACTACACACAGACACACACACTACACACACGCGCAGACAAACACACACACACACGCTACCTGCACACACACTACACACTAGTGTTGTTGGCCCGTCTCAGTCATCGTATGTTCAGCTGTCTTGATTCAGAAGAGCCTGGCTTGGACTAGTGTGTGTGTGTGTGTGTGTGTGTGTTTGTGTGTTTTCTCTGACTAGTGACCATCAGCAACCCACTTTGAAATGGCTGAGTTGTGAAACACTCTTTTGCGGCGCCGCCTAATTGCTGATGAGGCTGTAGTTATGAACGGTACTCATGGCTGTGTGTGCTTTAAGGAGCACTAACCTGCTCTTCTCAGCAATTCACATTCGATTGCACGTTTCCGGCTTTAGACTAGAGGAAGCTGACCAGCGGTGTGTTCATCGGTAAGACTACACGGGTTGATTGAGACCTCAGATTCGTGGCTCAGGTGGATAAATTGGCTTTTGTCAGGACGGGGTGCCCTTCTTTACTCACAGAGGTCAATATCTCCCTCTATTGTATTACTTTAACTACTGTAGCAGAGGGAGCTCAGCTGCGGCTGGCTGTATTGCAGGGGAGGAGGGGGAGCTGAGCTCCAAGGGCTCCAGCCCAATTTAAACTCTGCAAGTGATTAACCCGGGTGAATGGTTAATCACCCAGCTCTGAGTCTGAGGAGAGTGTGCTGTTGGGCTATGAGTGTGTGTGTGATTGTGAGGCATAAACTTTTAAGGCTCTCTGTGGTCTTCATGCCTCCACTCTCACACACCCACAAATGCCATGTCATAATTTACCCGCAGTGATTGCACACACACACAAACACACACACACACACACACACACACACACACACACACACACACACACACACACACACACCCATGCTCACACTGCCTCTCTCTCTTCCTGCTACACACACAGGTTTCCTCTATCTCTCTCTCTCTTATAGTCTCTCTCTCTCTCTCTCTCTCTCTCTCTCTCTCTCTCTCTCTCTCTCTCTCTCACACACACA
>CM050214.1:9172706-9205206 GCA_027475355.1 Coilia nasus
CCATGCGATGAAAAAATGAGAATAACATGGAGCAACAACGTGCCCATCGTAACTGCAAGAAGAATACCTTGCCTTGTCATGCGTGGCCAAATGAAAAGAAAAGCACTTTTCAAGGATCATAACAACTGCTTCGAAGACGCGAAAGGCGCTCGCCCCAAGTAACTGCAGTGAGTGTAAAGGCCCAACGAGAAAGAGACGCAAGCAAAGCCAGGACACCCCTGAAAGCACGGTTGGCATGGAGAGCAGCGGCTTGCTTGGACATGTGTCTTGAAGCCGCAAAGCTTTTCTTGAGTGCATCTCGCCTTTTGTTAAAGCATCGCCTGAAGAGGGACTTGAACCCTGGACCCTCAAATTAAAAGTCTGATGCTCTACCGACTGAGCTATCCAGGCTTCAAGGAAGGTCTTTGTCCAGCAGACACGAGAAAGTTTGGTTATAACACTTCGCTAGACGCTTCTGCCCAACACTTAGGCAGAAAGTGTTCTGAAAAAGTCTGCGAAAGTTTGATCAGCACTTTTCGCAGGACCTTGTGGCGCAACGGTAGCGCGTCTGACTCCAGATCAGAAGGTTGCGTGTTCAAATCACGTCGGGGTCATTAGAGGGCAGCAGCTTTTAAAGCCAAGCGATTGAAAGAGGCTTGGAAAATGAGGAGAAAAGGGAGCATGTTTGCCGATGAAGCAGCAAACACTACATCACAACCCGCCCATCATAACTGCAAGAAGAATGCCTTGCCTTGTCATGCATTGCCAAATGTACAGAAAGGCACTTTTTAAGGATCATACCAACTGCTGCGCAGACGAGAGAGGCGCTCGCCACGAGTAACTGCAGTAAGTGTAAAGGCCCAACGAGAAAGCGACGCTAGCAAAGCCAGGACACCACTGAAAGCACGGTTGGGATGGAGAGCAGCAGTTTTCTTGGACATGTGTCTTGAAGCCGCAAAGCTTTTCTTGAGTGCATCTCGCCTTTTGTTAAAGCATCGCCTGAACAGGGACTTGAACCCTGGACCCTCAGATTAAAAGTCTGATGCTCTACCGACTGAGCTATCCAGGCTTCAAGGAAGGTCTTTGTCCAGCAGACACGAGAAAGTTTGGTTATAACACTTCACTAGACTTAACGCTTCTGCCCAACACTTAGGCAGAAACGGTTCTGAAAAAGTCTGCGAAAGTTTGGCCATCACTTTTCGCAGGACCTCGTGGCGCAACGGTAGCGCGTCTGACTCCAGATCAGAAGGTTGCGTGTTCAAATCACGTCGGGGTCATTAGAGGGCAGTAGCTTTTAAAGCCAAGCGATTGAAAGAGGCTTGGAAAATGAGGAGAAAAGGGAGCATGTTTGCCGATGAAGCAGCAAACACTACATCACAATGCGCCCATCATTACTGCAAGAAGAAGGCCTTGCCTTGTCATGCATTGCCAAATGTACAGAAAGGCACTTTTTAAGGATCATACCAACTGCTGCGCAGACGAGAGAGGCGCTCGCCACGAGTAACTGCAGTAAGTGCAAAGGCACCACGAGAAAGCGACGCTAGCAAAGCCAGGACACCACTGAAAGCACGGTTGGCATGGAGAGCAGCAGTTTTCTTGAACATGTATCTTGAAGCCGCAAAACTTTTCTTGAGTGCATTGCGCCTTTTCTTAAAGCATCGCCTGAACAGGGACTTTAACCCTGGACCCTCAGATTAAAAGTCTGATGCTCTACCGACTGAGCTATCCAGGCTTCAAGGAAGGTCTTTGTCCAGCAGACACGAGAAAGTTTGGTTATAAGACTTCGCTAGACTTAACGCTTCTGCCCAACACTTAGGCAGAAACGGTTCTGAAAAAGTCTGCGAAAGTTTGGCCATCACTTTTCGCAGGACCTCGTGGCGCAAAGGTAGCCAGTCTGACTCTAGATTAGAAGGTCGCGTGTTCAAATCATGTCGGTGTCATTAGAGGGCAGTAGCTTTTAAAGCCAAGCGATTGAAAGAGGCTAGAAAAATGAGGATATAAGGGAGCATGTTTGCCGATGAAGCAGCAAACACTACATCACAACGTGCCCATCGTAACTGCAAGAAGAATACCTTGCCTTGTCATGCATGGCCAAATGAACAGAAAAGCACTTTTTAAGGATCATACCAACTGCTGCGCAGACGAGAGAGGCGCTCGCCACGAGTAACTGCAGTAAGTGCAAAGGCACCCCGAGAAAGCGACGCTAGCAAAGCCAGGACACCTCTGAAAGCACGGTTGGCATGGAGAGCAGCAGTTTTCTTGGACATGTATCTTGAAGCCGCAAAGCTTTTCTTGAGTGCATAGCGCCTTTTCTTAAAGCATCGCCTGAACAGGGACTTGAACCCTGGACCCTCAGATTAAAAGTCTGATGCTCTACCGACTGAGCTATCCAGGCTTCAAGAAAGGCCTTTGTCCAGCAGACACGAGAAAGTTTGGTTATAACACTTCGCAAGACTTAACGCTTCTGCCCAACACTTAGGCAAAAAAAGTTCTGAAAAAGTCTGAGAAAGTTTAGCCAGTGCTGTTCGCAGGACCTCGTGGCGCAAACGTAGCCCGTCTGACTCTAGATTAGAAGGTCGCGTGTTCAAATCATGTCGGGGTCATTAGAGGGCAGTAGCTTTTAAAGCCAAGCGATTGAAAGAGCCTAGAAAAATGAGGATATAAGGGAGCATGTTTGCCGATGAAGCAGCAAACACTACATCACAACGTGCCCATCGTTACTGCAAGAAGAATACCTTGCCCTGTCATGCATGGCCAAATGTACAGAAAAGCACTTTTTAAGGATCATACCAACTGCTGCAAAGACGCGAAATGCGCTCGCCCCAAGTAACTGCAGTGAGTGTAAAGGCCCAACGAGAAAGAGACGCAAGCAAAGCCAGGACACCCCTGAAAGCACGGTTGGCATGGAGAGCAGCGGCTTGCTTGGACATGTGTCTTGAAGCCGCAAAGCTTTTCTTGAGTGCATCTCGCCTTTTGTTAAAGCATCGCCTGAACAGGGACTTGAACCCTGGACCCTCAGATTAAAAGTCTGATGCTCTACCGACTGAGCTATCCAGGCTTCAAGGAAGGTCTTTGTCCAGCAGACACGAGAAAGTTTGGTTATAACAATTCGCTAGACTTAACGCTTCTGCCCAACACTTAGGCAGAAAGGGTTCTGAAAAAGTCTGTGAAAGTTTGATCAGCACTTTTCGCAGGACCTCGTGGCGCAACGGTAGCGCGTCTGACTCCAAAACAGAAGGTTGCGTGTTCAAATCACGCCGGGGTCATTAGAAAGCAGTAGCTTTTAAAGCCAAGCGATTGAAAGAGGCTTGGAAAATGAGGAGAAAAGGGAGCATGTTTGCCGATGAAGCAGCAAACACTACATCACAACGCGCCCATCATTACTGCAAGAAGAAGGCCTTGCCTTGTCATGCATTGCCAAATGAACAGAAAAGCACTTTTTAAGGATCATACCAACTGCTGCGCAGACGAGAGAGGCGCTCGCCACGAGTAACTGCAAAGGCACCACGAGAAAGCGACGCTAGCAAAGCCAGGACACCACTGAAAGCACGGTTGGCATGGAGAGCAGCAGTTTTCTTGGACATGTATCTTGAAGCCGCAAAGCTTTTCTTGAGTGCATTGCGTCTTTTCTTAAAGCATCGCCTGAACAGGGACTTGAACCCTGGACCCTCAGATTAAAAGTCTGATGCTCTACCGACTGAGCTATCCAGGCTTCAAGGAAGGTCTTTGTCCAGCAGACACGAGAAAGTTTGGTTATAAGACTTCGCTAGACTTAACGCTTCTGCCCAACACTTAGGCAGAAACAGTTCTGAAAAAGTCTGCGAAAGCTTGGCCATCACTTTTCGCAGGACCTCGTGGCGCAAAGGTAGCCCGTCTGACTCTAGATTAGAAGGTCGCGTGTTCAAATCATGTCGGGGTCATTAGAGGGCAGTAGTTTTTAAAGCCAAGCGATTGAAAGAGGCTAGAAAAATGAGGATATAAGGGAGCATGTTTGCCGATGAAGCAGCAAACACTAAATCACAACGTGCCCATCGTAACTGCAAGAAGAATACCTTGCCTTGTCATGCATGGCCAAATGAACAGAAAAGCACTTTTTAAGGATCATACCAACTGCTGCGAAGACGCGAAAGGCGCTCGCCCCAAGTAACTGCAGTGAGTGTAAAGGCCCAACGAGAAAGAGACGCAAGCAAAGCCAGGACACCCCTGAAAGCACGGTTGGCATGGAGAGCAGCGGCTTGCTTGGACATGTGTCTTGAAGCCGCAAAGCTTTTCTTGAGTGCATCTCGCCTTTTGTTAAAGCATCGCCTGAACAGGGACTTGAACCCTGGACCCTCAGATTAAAAGTCTGATGCTCTACCGACTGAGCTATCCAGCCTTCAAGGAAGGTCTTTGCCCAGCAGACACGAGAAAGTTTGGTTATAACACTTCGCTAGACTTAACGCTTCTGCCCAACACTTAGGCAGAAAGGGTTCTGAAAAAGTCTGCAAAAGTTTGATCAGCACTTTTTGCAGGACCTCGTGGCGCAACGGTAGCGCGTCTGACTCCAGATCAGAAGGTTGCGTGTTCAAATCACGTCGGGGTCATTAGAGGGAAGTAGCTTTTAAAGCCAAGCGATTGAAAGAGGCTTGGAAAATGAGGAGAAAAGGGAGCATGTTTGCCGATGAAGCAGCAAACACTACATCACAACGCGCCCATCATTACTGCAAGAAGAAGGCCTTGCCTTGTCATGCATGGCCAAATGTACAGAAAGGCACTTTTTAAGGATCATACCAACTGCTGCGCAGACGAGAGATGCGCTCGCCACGAGTAACTGCAGTAAGTGCAAAGGCACCATGAGAAAGCGACGCTAGCAAAGCCAGGACACCACTGAAAGCACGGTTGGCATGGAGAGCAGCAGTTTTCTTGGACATGTGTCTTGAAGCCGCAAAGCTTTTCTTGAGTGCATCTCGCCTTTTGTTAAAGCATCGCCTGAACAGGGACTTGAACCCTGGACCCTCAGATTAAAAGTCTGATGCTCTACCGACTGAGCTATCCAGGCTTAAAGGAAGGTATTTCTCCAGCAGACACGAGAAAGTTTGGTTATAACACTTCGCTAGACTTAACGCTTCTGCCCAACACTTAGGCAAAAAAAGTTCTGAAAAAGTCTGAGAAAGTTTAGCCAGTGCTGTTCGCAGGACCTCGTGGCGCAAACGTAGCCCGTCTGACTCTAGATTAGAAGGTCGCGTGTTCAAATCATGTCGGGGTCATTAGAGGGCAGTAGCTTTTAAAGCCAAGCGATTGAAAGAGGCTAGAAAAATGAGGATATAAGGGAGCATGTTTGCCGATGAAGCAGCAAACACTACATCACAACGTGCCCATCGTTACTGCAAGAAGAATACCTTGCCTTGTCATGCATGGCCAAATGTACAGAAAAGCACTTTTTAAGGATCATACCAACTGCTGCGAAGACGCGAAAGGCGCTCGCCCCAAGTAACTGCAGTGAGTGTAAAGGCCCAACGAGAAAGAGACGCAAGCAAAGCCAGGACACCCCTGAAAGCACGGTTGGCATGGAGAGCAGCGGCTTGCTTGGACATGTGTCTTGAAGCCGCAAAGCTTTTCTTGAGTGCATCTCGCCTTTTGTTAAAGCATCGCCTGAACAGGGACTTGAACCCTGGACCCTCAGATTAAAAGTCTGATGCTCTACCGACTGAGCTATCCAGGCTTCAAGGAAGGTCTTTGTCCAGCAGACACGAGAAAGTTTGCTTATAAGACTTCGCTAGACTTAACGCTTCTGCCCAACACTTAGGCAGAAACGGTTCTGAAAAAGTCTGTGAAAGTTTGGCCATCACTTTTCGCAGGACCTCGTGGCGCAAAGGTAGCCCGTCTGACTCTAGATTAGAAGGTCGCGTGTTCAAATCATGTCGGGGTCATTAGAGGGCAGTAGCTTTTAAAGCCAAGCGATTGAAAGAGGCTAGAAAAATGAGGATATAAGGGAGCATGTTTGCCGATGAAGCAGCAAACACTACATCACAACGTGCCCATCGTAACTGCAAGAAGAATATCTTGCCTTGTCATGCATGGCCAAATGAACAGAAAAGCACTTTTTAAGGATCATACCAACTGCTGCGAAGACGCGAAAGGCGCTCGCCCCAAGTAACTGCAGTGAGTGTAAAGGCACAACGAGAAAGAGACGCAAGCAAAGCCAGGACACCCCTGAAAGCACGGTTGGAATGGAGAGCAGCAGTTTTCTTGGACATGTGTCTTGAAGCCGCAAAGCTTTTCTTGAGTGCATCTCGCCTTTTGTTAAAGCATCGCCTGAGCAGGGACTTGAACCCTGGACCCTCAGATTAAAAGTCTGATGCTCTACCGACTGAGCTATCCAGGCTTCAAGGAAGGTCTTTGTCCAGCAGACACGAGAAAGTTTGGTTATAAGACTTCGCTAGACTTAACGCTTCTGCCCAACACTTAGGCAGAAAGGGTTCTGAAAAAGTCTGCGAAAGTTTGATCAGCACTTTTCGCAGGACCTGGTGGCGCAACGGTAGCGCGTCTGACTCCAGATCAGAAGGTTGCGTGTTCAAATCACGTCGGGGTCATTAGAGGGCAGTAGCTTTTAAAGCCAAGCGATTGAAAGAGGCTTGGAAAATGAGGAGAAAAGGGAGCATGTTTGCCGATGAAGCAGCAAACACTACATCACAACGCGCCAATCATTACTGCAAGAAGAAGGCCTTGCCTTGTCATGCATTGCCAAATGAACAGAAAAGCACTTTTTAAGGATCATACCAACTGCTGCGCAGACGAGAGAGGCGCTCGCCACGAGTAACTGGAGTAAGTGCAAAGGCACCACGAGAAAGCGACGCTAGCAAAGCCAGGACACCACTGAAAGCACGGTTGGGATGGAGAGCAGCAGTTTTCTTGGAAATGTGTCTTGAAGCCGCAAAGCTTTTCTTGAGTGCATCTCGCCTTTTGTTAAAGCATCGCCTGAACAGGGACTTGAACCCTGGACCCTCAGATTAAAAGTCTGATGCTCTACCGACTGAGCTATCCAGGCTTCAAGGAAGGGCTTTGTCCAGCAGACACGAGAAAGTTTGGTTATAACACTTCGCTAGACTTAACGCTTCTGCCCAACACTTAGGCAGAAACGGTTCTGAAAAAGTCTGCGAAAGTTTGGCCATCACTTTTCGCAGGACCTCGTGGCGCAACGGTAGCGCGTCTGACTCCAGATCAGAAGGTTGCGTGTTCAAATCACGTCGGGGTCATTAGAGGGCAGTAGCTTTTAAAGCCAAGCGATTGAAAGAGGCTTGGAAAATGAGGAGAAAAGGGAGCATGTTTGCCGATGAAGCAGCAAACACTACATCACAACGCGCCAATCATTACTGCAAGAAGAAGGCCTTGCCTTGTCATGCATTGCCAAATGAACAGAAAAGCACTTTTTAAGGATCATACCAACTGCTGCGCAGACGAGAGAGGCGCTCGCCACGAGTAACTGCAGTAAGTGCAAAGGCACCACGAGAAAGCGACGCTAGCAAAGCCAGGACACCACTGAAAGCACGGTTGGCATGGAGAGCAGCAGTTTTCTTGGAAATGTGTCTTGAAGCCGCAAAGCTTTTCTTGAGTGCATCTCGCCTTTTGTTAAAGCATCGCCTGAACAGGGACTTGAACCCTGGACCCTCAGATTAAAAGTCTGATGCTCTACCGACTGAGCTATCCAGGCTTCAAGGAAGGGCTTTGTACAGCAGACACGAGAAAGTTTGGTTATAACACTTCGCTAGACTTAACGCTTCTGCCCAACACTTAGGCAGAAACGGTTCTGAAAAAGTCTGCGAATATTTGGCCATCACTTTTCGCAGGACCTCGTGGCGCAAAGGTAGCCCGTCTGACTCTAGATTAGAAGGTCGTGTGTTCAAATCATGTCAGGGTCATTAGAGGGCAGTAGCTTTTAAAGCCAAGCGATTGAAAGAGGCTAGAAAAATGAGGATATAAGGGAGCATGTTTGCCGATGAAGCAGCAAACACTACATCACAACGCGCCCATCATTACTGCAAGAAGAAGGCCTTGCCTTGTCATGCATTGCCAAATGTACAGAAAGGCACTTTTTAAGGATCATACCAACTGCTGCGCAGACGAGAGAGGCGCTCGCCACGAGTAACTGCAGTAAGTGCAAAGGCACCACGAGAAAGCGACGCTAGCAAAGCCAGGACACCACTGAAAGCACGGTTGGGATGGAGAGCAGCAGTTTTCTTGGACATGTGTCTTGAAGCCGCAAAGCTTTTCTTGAGTGCATCTCGCCTTTTGTTAAAGCATCGCCTGAACAGGGACTTGAACCCTGGACCCTCAGATTAAAAGTCTGATGCTCTACCGACTGAGCTATCCAGGCTTCAAGGAAGGTTTTTGTCCAGCAGACACGAGAAAGTTTGGTTATAACACTTCGCTAGACTTAACGCTTCTGCCCAACACTTAGGCAGAAACGGTTCTGAAAAAGTCTGCGAAAGTTTGGCCATCACTTTTCGCAGGACCTCGTGGCGCAACGGTAGCGCGTCTGACTCCAGATCAGAAGGTTGCGTGTTCAAATCACGTCGGGGTCATTAGAGGGCAGTAGCTTTTAAAGCCAAGCGATTGAAAGAGGCTTGGAAAATGAGGAGAAAAGGGAGCATGTTTGCCGATGAAGCAGCAAACACTACATCACAACGGGCCCATCGTAACTGCAAGAAGAATATCTTGCCTTGTCATGCATGGCCAAATGAACAGAAAAGCACTTTTTAAGGATCATACCAACTGCTGCGAAGACGCGAAAGGCGCTCGCCCCAAGTAACTGCAGTGAGTGTAAAGGCACAACGAGAAAGAGACGCAAGCAAAGCCAGGACACCCCTGAAAGCACGGTTGGAATGGAGAGCAGCAGTTTTCTTGGACATGTGTCTTGAAGCCGCAAAGCTTTTCTTGAGTGCATCTCGCCTTTTGTTAAAGCATCGCCTGAGCAGGGACTTGAACCCTGGACCCTCAGATTAAAAGTCTGATGCTCTACCGACTGAGCTATCCAGGCTTCAAGGAAGGTCTTTGTCCAGCAGACACGAGAAAGTTTGGTTATAAGACTTCGCTAGACTTAACGCTTCTGCCCAACACTTAGGCAGAAAGGGTTCTGAAAAAGTCTGCGAAAGTTTGATCAGCACTTTTCGCAGGACCTGGTGGCGCAACGGTAGCGCGTCTGACTCCAGATCAGAAGGTTGCGTGTTCAAATCACGTCGGGGTCATTAGAGGGCAGTAGCTTTTAAAGCCAAGCGATTGAAAGAGGCTTGGAAAATGAGGAGAAAAGGGAGCATGTTTGCCGATGAAGCAGCAAACACTACATCACAACGCGCCAATCATTACTGCAAGAAGAAGGCCTTGCCTTGTCATGCATTGCCAAATGAACAGAAAAGCACTTTTTAAGGATCATACCAACTGCTGCGCAGACGAGAGAGGCGCTCGCCACGAGTAACTGGAGTAAGTGCAAAGGCACCACGAGAAAGCGACGCTAGCAAAGCCAGGACACCACTGAAAGCACGGTTGGCATGGAGAGCAGCAGTTTTCTTGGAAATGTGTCTTGAAGCCGCAAAGCTTTTCTTGAGTGCATCTCGCCTTTTGTTAAAGCATCGCCTGAACAGGGACTTGAACCCTGGACCCTCAGATTAAAAGTCTGATGCTCTACCGACTGAGCTATCCAGGCTTCAAGGAAGGGCTTTGTCCAGCAGACACGAGAAAGTTTGGTTATAACACTTCGCTAGACTTAACGCTTCTGCCCAACACTTAGGCAGAAACGGTTCTGAAAAAGTCTGCGAATGTTTGGCCATCACTTTTCGCAGGACCTCGTGGCGCAAAGGTAGCCCGTCTGACTCTAGATTAGAAGGTCGCGTGTTCAAATCATGTCAGGGTCATTAGAGGGCAGTAGCTTTTAAAGCCAAGCGATTGAAAGAGGCTAGAAAAATGAGGATATAAGGGAGCATGTTTGCCGATGAAGCAGCAAACACTACATCACAACGCGCCCATCATTCCTGCAAGAAGAAGGCCTTGCCTTGTCATGCATTGCCAAATGAACAGAAAAGCACTTTTTAAGGATCATACCAACTGCTGCGCAGACGAGAGAGGCGCTCGCCACGAGTAACTGCAGTAAGTGCAAAGGCACCACGAGAAAGCGACGCTAGCAAAGCCAGTACACCACTGAAAGCACGGTTGGCATGGAGAGCAGCAGTTTTCTTGGACATGTGTCTTGAAGCCGCAAAGCTTTTCTTGAGTGCATCTCGCCTTTTGTTAAAGCATCGCCTGAACAGGGACTTGAACCCTGGACCCTCAGATTAAAAGTCTGATGCTCTACCGACTGAGCTATCCAGGCTTCAAGGAAGGTCTTTGTCCAGCAGACACGAGAAAGTTTGGTTATAACACTTCGCTAGACTTAACGCTTCTGCCCAACACTTAGGCAGAAACGGTTCTGAAAAAGTCTGCGAAAGTTTGGCCATCACTTTTCGCAGGACCTCGTGGCGCAACGGTAGCGCGTCTGACTCCAGATCAGAAGGTTGCGTGTTCAAATCACGTCGGGGTCATTAGAGGGCAGTAGCTTTTAAAGCCAAGCGATTGAAAGAGGCTTGGAAAATGAGGAGAAAAGGGAGCATGTTTGCCGATGAAGCAGCAAACACTACATCACAACGCGCCCATCATTACTGCAAGAAGAAGGCCTTGCCTTGTCATGCATTGCCAAATGAACAGAAAAGCACTTTTTAAGGATCATACCAACTGCTGCGCAGACGAGAGAGGCGCTCGCCACGAGTAACTGCAGTAAGTGCAAAGGCACCACGAGAAAGCGACGCTAGCAAAGCCAGGACACCACTGAAAGCACGGTTGGCATGGAGAGCAGCAGTTTTCTTGGAAATGTGTCTTGAAGCCGCAAAGCTTTTCTTGAGTGCATCTCGCCTTTTGTTAAAGCATCACCTGAACAGGGACTTGAACCCTGGACCCTCAGATTAAAAGTCTGATGCTCTACCGACTGAGCTATCCAGGCTTCAAGGAAGGTCTTTGTCCAGCAGACACGAGAAAGTTTGGTTATAACACTTCGCTAGACTTAACGCTTCTGCCCAACACTTAGGCAGAAACGGTTCTGAAAAAGTCTGCGAATGTTTGGCCATCACTTTTCGCAGGACCTCGTGGCGCAAAGGTAGCCCGTCTGACTCTAGATTAGAAGGTCGCGTGTTCAAATCATGTCGGGGTCATTAAAGGGCAGTAGCTTTTAAAGCCAAGCGATTGAAAGAGGCTAGAAAAATGAGGATATAAGGGAGCATGTTTTCCGATGAAGCAGCAAACACTACATCACAACGCGCCCATCATTACTGCAAGAAGAAGGCCTTGCCTTGTCATGCATTGCCAAATGTACAGAAAGGCACTTTTTAAGGATCATACCAACTGCTGCGCAGACGAGAGAGGCGCTCGCCACGAGTAACTGCAGTAAGTGCATAGGCACCACGAGAAAGCGACGCTAGCAAAGCCAGGACACCACTGAAAGCACGGTTGGGATGGAGAGCAGCAGTTTTCTTGGACATGTGTCTTGAAGCCGCAAAGCTTTTCTTGAGTGCATCTCGCCTTTTGTTAAAGCATCGCCTGAACAGGGACTTGAACCCTGGACCCTCAGATTAAAAGTCTGATGCTCTACCGACTGAGCTATCCAGGCTTCAAGGAAGGTCTTTGTCCAGCAGACACGAGAAAGTTTGGTTATAACACTTCGCTAGACTTAACGCTTCTGCCCAACACTAAGGCAGAAACGGTTCTGAAAAAGTCTGCGAAAGTTTGGCCATCACTTTTCGCAGGACCTCGTGGCGCAACGGTAGCGCGTCTGACTCCAGATCAGAAGGTTGCGTGTTCAAATCACGTCGGGGTCATTAGAGGGCAGTAGCTTTTAAAGCCAAGCGATTGAAAGAGGCTTGGAAAATGAGGAGAAAAGGGAGCATGTTTGCCGATGAAGCAGCAAACACTACATCACAACGCGCCAATCATTACTGCAAGAAGAAGGCCTTGCCTTGTCATGCATTGCCAAATGAACAGAAAAGCACTTTTTAAGGATCATACCAACTGCTGCGCAGACGAGAGAGGCGCTCGCCACGAGTAACTGCAGTAAGTGCAAAGGCACCACGAGAAAGCGACGCTAGCAAAGCCAGGACACCACTGAAAGCACGGTTGGCATGGAGAGCAGCAGTTTTCTTGGAAATGTGTCTTGAAGCCGCAAAGCTTTTCTTGAGTGCATCTCGCCTTTTGTTAAAGCATCGCCTGAACAGGGACTTGAACCCTGGACCCTCAGATTAAAAGTCTGATGCTCTACCGACTGAGCTATCCAGGCTTCAAGGAAGGGCTTTGTACAGCAGACACGAGAAAGTTTGGTTATAACACTTCGCTAGACTTAACGCTTCTGCCCAACACTTAGGCAGAAACGGTTCTGAAAAAGTCTGCGAATATTTGGCCATCACTTTTCGCAGGACCTCGTGGCGCAAAGGTAGCCCGTCTGACTCTAGATTAGAAGGTCGTGTGTTCAAATCATGTCAGGGTCATTAGAGGGCAGTAGCTTTTAAAGCCAAGCGATTGAAAGAGGCTAGAAAAATGAGGATATAAGGGAGCATGTTTGCCGATGAAGCAGCAAACACTACATCACAACGCGCCCATCATTACTGCAAGAAGAAGGCCTTGCCTTGTCATGCATTGCCAAATGTACAGAAAGGCACTTTTTAAGGATCATACCAACTGCTGCGCAGACGAGAGAGGCGCTCGCCACGAGTAACTGCAGTAAGTGCAAAGGCACCACGAGAAAGCGACGCTAGCAAAGCCAGGACACCACTGAAAGCACGGTTGGGATGGAGAGCAGCAGTTTTCTTGGACATGTGTCTTGAAGCCGCAAAGCTTTTCTTGAGTGCATCTCGCCTTTTGTTAAAGCATCGCCTGAACAGGGACTTGAACCCTGGACCCTCAGATTAAAAGTCTGATGCTCTACCGACTGAGCTATCCAGGCTTCAAGGAAGGTCTTTGTCCAGCAGACACGAGAAAGTTTGGTTATAACACTTCGCTAGACTTAACGCTTCTGCCCAACACTTAGGCAGAAACGGTTCTGAAAAAGTCTGCGAAAGTTTGGCCATCACTTTTCGCAGGACCTCGTGGCGCAACGGTAGCGCGTCTGACTCCAGATCAGAAGGTTGCGTGTTCAAATCACGTCGGGGTCATTAGAGGGCAGTAGCTTTTAAAGCCAAGCGATTGAAAGAGGCTTGGAAAATGAGGAGAAAAGGGAGCATGTTTGCCGATGAAGCAGCAAACACTACATCACAACGCGCCCATCATTACTGCAAGAAGAAGGCCTTGCCTTGTCATGCATTGCCAAATGAACAGAAAAGCACTTTTTAAGGATCATACCAACTGCTGCGCAGACGAGAGAGGCGCTCGCCACGAGTAACTGCAGTAAGTGCAAAGGCACCACGAGAAAGCGACGCTAGCAAAGCCAGGACACCACTGAAAGCACGGTTGGCATGGAGAGCAGCAGTTTTCTTGGAAATGTGTCTTGAAGCCGCAAAGCTTTTCTTGAGTGCATCTCGCCTTTTGTTAAAGCATCGCCTGAACAGGGACTTGAACCCTGGACCCTCAGATTAAAAGTCTGATGCTCTACCGACTGAGCTATCCAGGCTTCAAGGAAGGTCTTTGTCCAGCAGACACGAGAAAGTTTGGTTATAACACTTCGCTAGACTTAACGCTTCTGCCCAACACTTAGGCAGAAACGGTTCTGAAAAAGTCTGCGAATGTTTGGCCATCACTTTTCGCAGGACCTCGTGGCGCAAAGGTAGCCCGTCTGACTCTAGATTAGAAGGTCGCGTGTTCAAATCATGTCGGGGTCATTAAAGGGCAGTAGCGAGAGAGGCGCTCGATTGAAAGAGGCTAGAAAAATGAGGATATAAGGGAGCATGTTTGCCGATGAAGCAGCAAACACTACATCACAACGCGCCCATCATTACTGCAAGAAGAAGGCCTTGCCTTGTCATGCATTGCCAAATGTACAGAAAGGCACTTTTTAAGGATCATACCAACTGCTGCGCAGACGAGAGAGGCGCTCGCCACGAGTAACTGCAGTAAGTGCAAAGGCACCACGAGAAAGCGACGCTAGCAAAGCCAGGACACCACTGAAAGCACGGTTGGGATGGAGAGCAGCAGTTTTCTTGGACATGTGTCTTGAAGCCGCAAAGCTTTTCTTGAGTGCATCTCGCCTTTTGTTAAAGCATCGCCTGAACAGGGACTTGAACCCTGGACCCTCAGATTAAAAGTCTGATGCTCTACCGACTGAGCTATCCAGGCTTCAAGGAAGGTCTTTGTCCAGCAGACACGAGAAAGTTTGGTTATAACACTTCGCTAGACTTAACGCTTCTGCCCAACACTTAGGCAGAAACGGTTCTGAAAAAGTCTGCGAAAGTTTGGCCATCACTTTTCGCAGGACCTCGTGGCGCAACGGTAGCGCGTCTGACTCCAGATCAGAAGGTTGCGTGTTCAAATCACGTCGGGGTCATTAGAGGGCAGTAGCTTTTAAAGCCAAGCGATTGAAAGAGGCTTGGAAAATGAGGAGAAAAGGGAGCATGTTTGCCGATGAAGCAGCAAACACTACATCACAACGCGCCCATCATTACTGCAAGAAGAAGGCCTTGCCTTGTCATGCATTGCCAAATGAACAGAAAAGCACTTTTTAAGGATCATACCAACTGCTGCGCAGCAGAGAGAGGCGCTCGCCACGAGTAACTGCAGTAAGTGCAAAGGCACCACGAGAAAGCGACGCTAGCAAAGCCAGGACACCACTGAAAGCACGGTTGGCATGGAGAGCAGCAGTTTTCTTGGAAATGTGTCTTGAAGCCGCAAAGCTTTTCTTGAGTGCATCTCGCCTTTTGTTAAAGCATCGCCTGAACAGGGACTTGAACCCTGGACCCTCAGATTAAAAGTCTGATGCTCTACCGACTGAGCTATCCAGGCTTCAAGGAAGGTCTTTGTCCAGCAGACACGAGAAAGTTTGGTTATAACACTTCGCTAGACTTAACGCTTCTGCCCAACACTTAGGCAGAAACGGTTCTGAAAAAGTCTGCGAATGTTTGGCCATCACTTTTCGCAGGACCTCGTGGCGCAAAGGTAGCCCGTCTGACTCTAGATTAGAAGGTCGCGTGTTCAAATCATGTCGGGGTCATTAAAGGGCAGTAGCTTTTAAAGCCAAGCGATTGAAAGAGGCTAGAAAAATGAGGATATAAGGGAGCATGTTTTCCGATGAAGCAGCAAACACTACATCACAACGCGCCCATCATTACTGCAAGAAGAAGGCCTTGCCTTGTCATGCATTGCCAAATGTACAGAAAGGCACTTTTTAAGGATCATACCAACTGCTGCGCAGACGAGAGAGGCGCTCGCCACGAGTAACTGCAGTAAGTGCATAGGCACCACGAGAAAGCGACGCTAGCAAAGCCAGGACACCACTGAAAGCACGGTTGGGATGGAGAGCAGCAGTTTTCTTGGACATGTGTCTTGAAGCCGCAAAGCTTTTCTTGAGTGCATCTCGCCTTTTGTTAAAGCATCGCCTGAACAGGGACTTGAACCCTGGACCCTCAGATTAAAAGTCTGATGCTCTACCGACTGAGCTATCCAGGCTTCAAGGAAGGTCTTTGTCCAGCAGACACGAGAAAGTTTGGTTATAACACTTCGCTAGACTTAACGCTTCTGCCCAACACTTAGGCAGAAACGGTCCTGAAAAAGTCTGCGAAAGTTTGGCCATCACTTTTCGCAGGACCTCGTGGCGCAACGGTAGCGCGTCTGACTCCAGATCAGAAGGTTGCGTGTTCAAATCACGTCGGGGTCATTAGAGGGCAGTAGCTTTTAAAGCCAAGCGATTGAAAGAGGCTTGGAAAATGAGGAGAAAAGGGAGCATGTTTGCCGATGAAGCAGCAAACACTACATCACAACGCGCCAATCATTACTGCAAGAAGAAGGCCTTGCCTTGTCATGCATTGCCAAATGAACAGAAAAGCACTTTTTAAGGATCATACCAACTGCTGCGCAGACGAGAGAGGCGCTCGCCACGAGTAACTGCAGTAAGTGCAAAGGCACCACGAGAAAGCGACGCTAGCAAAGCCAGGACACCACTGAAAGCACGGTTGGCATGGAGAGCAGCAGTTTTCTTGGAAATGTGTCTTGAAGCCGCAAAGCTTTTCTTGAGTGCATCTCGCCTTTTGTTAAAGCATCGCCTGAACAGGGACTTGAACCCTGGACCCTCAGATTAAAAGTCTGATGCTCTACCGACTGAGCTATCCAGGCTTCAAGGAAGGGCTTTGTACAGCAGACACGAGAAAGTTTGGTTATAACACTTCGCTAGACTTAACGCTTCTGCCCAACACTTAGGCAGAAACGGTTCTGAAAAAGTCTGCGAATATTTGGCCATCACTTTTCGCAGGACCTCGTGGCGCAAAGGTAGCCCGTCTGACTCTAGATTAGAAGGTCGTGTGTTCAAATCATGTCAGGGTCATTAGAGGGCAGTAGCTTTTAAAGCCAAGCGATTGAAAGAGGCTAGAAAAATGAGGATATAAGGGAGCATGTTTGCCGATGAAGCAGCAAACACTACATCACAACGCGCCCATCATTACTGCAAGAAGAAGGCCTTGCCTTGTCATGCATTGCCAAATGTACAGAAAGGCACTTTTTAAGGATCATACCAACTGCTGCGCAGACGAGAGAGGCGCTCGCCACGAGTAACTGCAGTAAGTGCAAAGGCACCACGAGAAAGCGACGCTAGCAAAGCCAGGACACCACTGAAAGCACGGTTGGGATGGAGAGCAGCAGTTTTCTTGGACATGTGTCTTGAAGCCGCAAAGCTTTTCTTGAGTGCATCTCGCCTTTTGTTAAAGCATCGCCTGAACAGGGACTTGAACCCTGGACCCTCAGATTAAAAGTCTGATGCTCTACCGACTGAGCTATCCAGGCTTCAAGGAAGGTCTTTGTCCAGCAGACACGAGAAAGTTTGGTTATAACACTTCGCTAGACTTAACGCTTCTGCCCAACACTTAGGCAGAAACGGTTCTGAAAAAGTCTGCGAAAGTTTGGCCATCACTTTTCGCAGGACCTCGTGGCGCAACGGTAGCGCGTCTGACTCCAGATCAGAAGGTTGCGTGTTCAAATCACGTCGGGGTCATTAGAGGGCAGTAGCTTTTAAAGCCAAGCGATTGAAAGAGGCTTGGAAAATGAGGAGAAAAGGGAGCATGTTTGCCGATGAAGCAGCAAACACTACATCACAACGCGCCCATCATTACTGCAAGAAGAAGGCCTTGCCTTGTCATGCATTGCCAAATGAACAGAAAAGCACTTTTTAAGGATCATACCAACTGCTGCGCAGACGAGAGAGGCGCTCGCCACGAGTAACTGCAGTAAGTGCAAAGGCACCACGAGAAAGCGACGCTAGCAAAGCCAGGACACCACTGAAAGCACGGTTGGCATGGAGAGCAGCAGTTTTCTTGGAAATGTGTCTTGAAGCCGCAAAGCTTTTCTTGAGTGCATCTCGCCTTTTGTTAAAGCATCGCCTGAACAGGGACTTGAACCCTGGACCCTCAGATTAAAAGTCTGATGCTCTACCGACTGAGCTATCCAGGCTTCAAGGAAGGGCTTTGTACAGCAGACACGAGAAAGTTTGGTTATAACACTTCGCTAGACTTAACGCTTCTGCCCAACACTTAGGCAGAAACGGTTCTGAAAAAGTCTGCGAATATTTGGCCATCACTTTTCGCAGGACCTCGTGGCGCAAAGGTAGCCCGTCTGACTCTAGATTAGAAGGTCGTGTGTTCAAATCATGTCAGGGTCATTAGAGGGCAGTAGCTTTTAAAGCCAAGCGATTGAAAGAGGCTAGAAAAATGAGGATATAAGGGAGCATGTTTGCCGATGAAGCAGCAAACACTACATCACAACGCGCCCATCATTACTGCAAGAAGAAGGCCTTGCCTTGTCATGCATTGCCAAATGTACAGAAAGGCACTTTTTAAGGATCATACCAACTGCTGCGCAGACGAGAGAGGCGCTCGCCACGAGTAACTGCAGTAAGTGCAAAGGCACCACGAGAAAGCGACGCTAGCAAAGCCAGGACACCACTGAAAGCACGGTTGGGATGGAGAGCAGCAGTTTTCTTGGACATGTGTCTTGAAGCCGCAAAGCTTTTCTTGAGTGCATCTCGCCTTTTGTTAAAGCATCGCCTGAACAGGGACTTGAACCCTGGACCCTCAGATTAAAAGTCTGATGCTCTACCGACTGAGCTATCCAGGCTTCAAGGAAGGTCTTTGTCCAGCAGACACGAGAAAGTTTGGTTATAACACTTCGCTAGACTTAACGCTTCTGCCCAACACTTAGGCAGAAACGGTTCTGAAAAAGTCTGCGAAAGTTTGGCCATCACTTTTCGCAGGACCTCGTGGCGCAACGGTAGCGCGTCTGACTCCAGATCAGAAGGTTGCGTGTTCAAATCACGTCGGGGTCATTAGAGGGCAGTAGCTTTTAAAGCCAAGCGATTGAAAGAGGCTTGGAAAATGAGGAGAAAAGGGAGCATGTTTGCCGATGAAGCAGCAAACACTACATCACAACGCGCCCATCATTACTGCAAGAAGAAGGCCTTGCCTTGTCATGCATTGCCAAATGAACAGAAAAGCACTTTTTAAGGATCATACCAACTGCTGCGCAGACGAGAGAGGCGCTCGCCACGAGTAACTGCAGTAAGTGCAAAGGCACCACGAGAAAGCGACGCTAGCAAAGCCAGGACACCACTGAAAGCACGGTTGGCATGGAGAGCAGCAGTTTTCTTGGAAATGTGTCTTGAAGCCGCAAAGCTTTTCTTGAGTGCATCTCGCCTTTTGTTAAAGCATCGCCTGAACAGGGACTTGAACCCTGGACCCTCAGATTAAAAGTCTGATGCTCTACCGACTGAGCTATCCAGGCTTCAAGGAAGGTCTTTGTCCAGCAGACACGAGAAAGTTTGGTTATAACACTTCGCTAGACTTAACGCTTCTGCCCAACACTTAGGCAGAAACGGTCCTGAAAAAGTCTGCGAAAGTTTGGCCATCACTTTTCGCAGGACCTCGTGGCGCAACGGTAGCGCGTCTGACTCCAGATCAGAAGGTTGCGTGTTCAAATCACGTCGGGGTCATTAGAGGGCAGTAGCTTTTAAAGCCAAGCGATTGAAAGAGGCTTGGAAAATGAGGAGAAAAGGGAGCATGTTTGCCGATGAAGCAGCAAACACTACATCACAACGCGCCAATCATTACTGCAAGAAGAAGGCCTTGCCTTGTCATGCATTGCCAAATGAACAGAAAAGCACTTTTTAAGGATCATACCAACTGCTGCGCAGACGAGAGAGGCGCTCGCCACGAGTAACTGCAGTAAGTGCAAAGGCACCACGAGAAAGCGACGCTAGCAAAGCCAGGACACCACTGAAAGCACGGTTGGCATGGAGAGCAGCAGTTTTCTTGGAAATGTGTCTTGAAGCCGCAAAGCTTTTCTTGAGTGCATCTCGCCTTTTGTTAAAGCATCGCCTGAACAGGGACTTGAACCCTGGACCCTCAGATTAAAAGTCTGATGCTCTACCGACTGAGCTATCCAGGCTTCAAGGAAGGGCTTTGTACAGCAGACACGAGAAAGTTTGGTTATAACACTTCGCTAGACTTAACGCTTCTGCCCAACACTTAGGCAGAAACGGTTCTGAAAAAGTCTGCGAATATTTGGCCATCACTTTTCGCAGGACCTCGTGGCGCAAAGGTAGCCCGTCTGACTCTAGATTAGAAGGTCGTGTGTTCAAATCATGTCAGGGTCATTAGAGGGCAGTAGCTTTTAAAGCCAAGCGATTGAAAGAGGCTAGAAAAATGAGGATATAAGGGAGCATGTTTGCCGATGAAGCAGCAAACACTACATCACAACGCGCCCATCATTACTGCAAGAAGAAGGCCTTGCCTTGTCATGCATTGCCAAATGTACAGAAAGGCACTTTTTAAGGATCATACCAACTGCTGCGCAGACGAGAGAGGCGCTCGCCACGAGTAACTGCAGTAAGTGCAAAGGCACCACGAGAAAGCGACGCTAGCAAAGCCAGGACACCACTGAAAGCACGGTTGGGATGGAGAGCAGCAGTTTTCTTGGACATGTGTCTTGAAGCCGCAAAGCTTTTCTTGAGTGCATCTCGCCTTTTGTTAAAGCATCGCCTGAACAGGGACTTGAACCCTGGACCCTCAGATTAAAAGTCTGATGCTCTACCGACTGAGCTATCCAGGCTTCAAGGAAGGTCTTTGTCCAGCAGACACGAGAAAGTTTGGTTATAACACTTCGCTAGACTTAACGCTTCTGCCCAACACTTAGGCAGAAACGGTTCTGAAAAAGTCTGCGAAAGTTTGGCCATCACTTTTCGCAGGACCTCGTGGCGCAACGGTAGCGCGTCTGACTCCAGATCAGAAGGTTGCGTGTTCAAATCACGTCGGGGTCATTAGAGGGCAGTAGCTTTTAAAGCCAAGCGATTGAAAGAGGCTTGGAAAATGAGGAGAAAAGGGAGCATGTTTGCCGATGAAGCAGCAAACACTACATCACAACGCGCCCATCATTACTGCAAGAAGAAGGCCTTGCCTTGTCATGCATTGCCAAATGAACAGAAAAGCACTTTTTAAGGATCATACCAACTGCTGCGCAGACGAGAGAGGCGCTCGCCACGAGTAACTGCAGTAAGTGCAAAGGCACCACGAGAAAGCGACGCTAGCAAAGCCAGGACACCACTGAAAGCACGGTTGGCATGGAGAGCAGCAGTTTTCTTGGAAATGTGTCTTGAAGCCGCAAAGCTTTTCTTGAGTGCATCTCGCCTTTTGTTAAAGCATCGCCTGAACAGGGACTTGAACCCTGGACCCTCAGATTAAAAGTCTGATGCTCTACCGACTGAGCTATCCAGGCTTCAAGGAAGGTCTTTGTCCAGCAGACACGAGAAAGTTTGGTTATAACACTTCGCTAGACTTAACGCTTCTGCCCAACACTTAGGCAGAAACGGTTCTGAAAAAGTCTGCGAATGTTTGGCCATCACTTTTCGCAGGACCTCGTGGCGCAAAGGTAGCCCGTCTGACTCTAGATTAGAAGGTCGCGTGTTCAAATCATGTCGGGGTCATTAAAGGGCAGTAGCGAGAGAGGCGCTCGATTGAAAGAGGCTAGAAAAATGAGGATATAAGGGAGCATGTTTGCCGATGAAGCAGCAAACACTACATCACAACGCGCCCATCATTACTGCAAGAAGAAGGCCTTGCCTTGTCATGCATTGCCAAATGTACAGAAAGGCACTTTTTAAGGATCATACCAACTGCTGCGCAGACGAGAGAGGCGCTCGCCACGAGTAACTGCAGTAAGTGCAAAGGCACCACGAGAAAGCGACGCTAGCAAAGCCAGGACACCACTGAAAGCACGGTTGGGATGGAGAGCAGCAGTTTTCTTGGACATGTGTCTTGAAGCCGCAAAGCTTTTCTTGAGTGCATCTCGCCTTTTGTTAAAGCATCGCCTGAACAGGGACTTGAACCCTGGACCCTCAGATTAAAAGTCTGATGCTCTACCGACTGAGCTATCCAGGCTTCAAGGAAGGTCTTTGTCCAGCAGACACGAGAAAGTTTGGTTATAACACTTCGCTAGACTTAACGCTTCTGCCCAACACTTAGGCAGAAACGGTTCTGAAAAAGTCTGCGAAAGTTTGGCCATCACTTTTCGCAGGACCTCGTGGCGCAACGGTAGCGCGTCTGACTCCAGATCAGAAGGTTGCGTGTTCAAATCACGTCGGGGTCATTAGAGGGCAGTAGCTTTTAAAGCCAAGCGATTGAAAGAGGCTTGGAAAATGAGGAGAAAAGGGAGCATGTTTGCCGATGAAGCAGCAAACACTACATCACAACGCGCCCATCATTACTGCAAGAAGAAGGCCTTGCCTTGTCATGCATTGCCAAATGAACAGAAAAGCACTTTTTAAGGATCATACCAACTGCTGCGCAGACGAGAGAGGCGCTCGCCACGAGTAACTGCAGTAAGTGCAAAGGCACCACGAGAAAGCGACGCTAGCAAAGCCAGGACACCACTGAAAGCACGGTTGGCATGGAGAGCAGCAGTTTTCTTGGAAATGTGTCTTGAAGCCGCAAAGCTTTTCTTGAGTGCATCTCGCCTTTTGTTAAAGCATCGCCTGAACAGGGACTTGAACCCTGGACCCTCAGATTAAAAGTCTGATGCTCTACCGACTGAGCTATCCAGGCTTCAAGGAAGGTCTTTGTCCAGCAGACACGAGAAAGTTTGGTTATAACACTTCGCTAGACTTAACGCTTCTGCCCAACACTTAGGCAGAAACGGTTCTGAAAAAGTCTGCGAATGTTTGGCCATCACTTTTCGCAGGACCTCGTGGCGCAAAGGTAGCCCGTCTGACTCTAGATTAGAAGGTCGCGTGTTCAAATCATGTCGGGGTCATTAAAGGGCAGTAGCTTTTAAAGCCAAGCGATTGAAAGAGGCTAGAAAAATGAGGATATAAGGGAGCATGTTTTCCGATGAAGCAGCAAACACTACATCACAACGCGCCCATCATTACTGCAAGAAGAAGGCCTTGCCTTGTCATGCATTGCCAAATGTACAGAAAGGCACTTTTTAAGGATCATACCAACTGCTGCGCAGACGAGAGAGGCGCTCGCCACGAGTAACTGCAGTAAGTGCATAGGCACCACGAGAAAGCGACGCTAGCAAAGCCAGGACACCACTGAAAGCACGGTTGGGATGGAGAGCAGCAGTTTTCTTGGACATGTGTCTTGAAGCCGCAAAGCTTTTCTTGAGTGCATCTCGCCTTTTGTTAAAGCATCGCCTGAACAGGGACTTGAACCCTGGACCCTCAGATTAAAAGTCTGATGCTCTACCGACTGAGCTATCCAGGCTTCAAGGAAGGTCTTTGTCCAGCAGACACGAGAAAGTTTGGTTATAACACTTCGCTAGACTTAACGCTTCTGCCCAACACTTAGGCAGAAACGGTCCTGAAAAAGTCTGCGAAAGATTGGCCATCACTTTTCGCAGGACCTCGTGGCGCAACGGTAGCGCGTCTGACTCCAGATCAGAAGGTTGCGTGTTCAAATCACGTCGGGGTAATTAGAGGGCAGTAGCTTTTAAAGCCAAGCGATTGAAAGAGGCTTGGAAAATGAGGAGAAAAGGGAGCATGTTTGCCGATGAAGCAGCAAACACTACATCACAACGCGCCAATCATTACTGCAAGAAGAAGGCCTTGCCTTGTCATGCATTGCCAAATGAACAGAAAAGCACTTTTTAAGGATCATACCAACTGCTGCGCAGACGAGAGAGGCGCTCGCCACGAGTAACTGCAGTAAGTGCAAAGGCACCACGAGAAAGCGACGCTAGCAAAGCCAGGACACCACTGAAAGCACGGTTGGCATGGAGAGCAGCAGTTTTCTTGGAAATGTGTCTTGAAGCCGCAAAGCTTTTCTTGAGTGCATCTCGCCTTTTGTTAAAGCATCGCCTGAACAGGGACTTGAACCCTGGACCCTCAGATTAAAAGTCTGATGCTCTACCGACTGAGCTATCCAGGCTTCAAGGAAGGGCTTTGTACAGCAGACACGAGAAAGTTTGGTTATAACACTTCGCTAGACTTAACGCTTCTGCCCAACACTTAGGCAGAAACGGTTCTGAAAAAGTCTGCGAATATTTGGCCATCACTTTTCGCAGGACCTCGTGGCGCAAAGGTAGCCCGTCTGACTCTAGATTAGAAGGTCGTGTGTTCAAATCATGTCAGGGTCATTAGAGGGCAGTAGCTTTTAAAGCCAAGCGATTGAAAGAGGCTAGAAAAATGAGGATATAAGGGAGCATGTTTGCCGATGAAGCAGCAAACACTACATCACAACGCGCCCATCATTACTGCAAGAAGAAGGCCTTGCCTTGTCATGCATTGCCAAATGTACAGAAAGGCACTTTTTAAGGATCATACCAACTGCTGCGCAGACGAGAGAGGCGCTCGCCACGAGTAACTGCAGTAAGTGCAAAGGCACCACGAGAAAGCGACGCTAGCAAAGCCAGGACACCACTGAAAGCACGGTTGGGATGGAGAGCAGCAGTTTTCTTGGACATGTGTCTTGAAGCCGCAAAGCTTTTCTTGAGTGCATCTCGCCTTTTGTTAAAGCATCGCCTGAACAGGGACTTGAACCCTGGACCCTCAGATTAAAAGTCTGATGCTCTACCGACTGAGCTATCCAGGCTTCAAGGAAGGTCTTTGTCCAGCAGACACGAGAAAGTTTGGTTATAACACTTCGCTAGACTTAACGCTTCTGCCCAACACTTAGGCAGAAACGGTTCTGAAAAAGTCTGCGAAAGTTTGGCCATCACTTTTCGCAGGACCTCGTGGCGCAACGGTAGCGCGTCTGACTCCAGATCAGAAGGTTGCGTGTTCAAATCACGTCGGGGTCATTAGAGGGCAGTAGCTTTTAAAGCCAAGCGATTGAAAGAGGCTTGGAAAATGAGGAGAAAAGGGAGCATGTTTGCCGATGAAGCAGAAAACACTACATCACAACGCGCCCATCATTACTGCAAGAAGAAGGCCTTGCCTTGTCATGCATTGCCAAATGAACAGAAAAGCACTTTTTAAGGATCATACCAACTGCTGCGCAGACGAGAGAGGCGCTCGCCACGAGTAACTGCAGTAAGTGCAAAGGCACCACGAGAAAGCGACGCTAGCAAAGCCAGGACACCACTGAAAGCACGGTTGGCATGGAGAGCAGCAGTTTTCTTGGAAATGTGTCTTGAAGCCGCAAAGCTTTTCTTGAGTGCATCTCGCCTTTTGTTAAAGCATCGCCTGAACAGGGACTTGAACCCTGGACCCTCAGATTAAAAGTCTGATGCTCTACCGACTGAGCTATCCAGGCTTCAAGGAAGGTCTTTGTCCAGCAGACACGAGAAAGTTTGGTTATAACACTTCGCTAGACTTAACGCTTCTGCCCAACACTTAGGCAGAAACGGTTCTGAAAAAGTCTGCGAATGTTTGGCCATCACTTTTCGCAGGACCTCGTGGCGCAAAGGTAGCCCGTCTGACTCTAGATTAGAAGGTCGCGTGTTCAAATCATGTCGGGGTCATTAAAGGGCAGTAGCGAGAGAGGCGCTCGATTGAAAGAGGCTAGAAAAATGAGGATATAAGGGAGCATGTTTGCCGATGAAGCAGCAAACACTACATCACAACGCGCCCATCATTACTGCAAGAAGAAGGCCTTGCCTTGTCATGCATTGCCAAATGTACAGAAAGGCACTTTTTAAGGATCATACCAACTGCTGCGCAGACGAGAGAGGCGCTCGCCACGAGTAACTGCAGTAAGTGCAAAGGCACCACGAGAAAGCGACGCTAGCAAAGCCAGGACACCACTGAAAGCACGGTTGGGATGGAGAGCAGCAGTTTTCTTGGACATGTGTCTTGAAGCCGCAAAGCTTTTCTTGAGTGCATCTCGCCTTTTGTTAAAGCATCGCCTGAACAGGGACTTGAACCCTGGACCCTCAGATTAAAAGTCTGATGCTCTACCGACTGAGCTATCCAGGCTTCAAGGAAGGTCTTTGTCCAGCAGACACGAGAAAGTTTGGTTATAACACTTCGCTAGACTTAACGCTTCTGCCCAACACTTAGGCAGAAACGGTTCTGAAAAAGTCTGCGAAAGTTTGGCCATCACTTTTCGCAGGACCTCGTGGCGCAACGGTAGCGCGTCTGACTCCAGATCAGAAGGTTGCGTGTTCAAATCACGTCGGGGTCATTAGAGGGCAGTAGCTTTTAAAGCCAAGCGATTGAAAGAGGCTTGGAAAATGAGGAGAAAAGGGAGCATGTTTGCCGATGAAGCAGCAAACACTACATCACAACGCGCCCATCATTACTGCAAGAAGAAGGCCTTGCCTTGTCATGCATTGCCAAATGAACAGAAAAGCACTTTTTAAGGATCATACCAACTGCTGCGCAGACGAGAGAGGCGCTCGCCACGAGTAACTGCAGTAAGTGCAAAGGCACCACGAGAAAGCGACGCTAGCAAAGCCAGGACACCACTGAAAGCACGGTTGGCATGGAGAGCAGCAGTTTTCTTGGAAATGTGTCTTGAAGCCGCAAAGCTTTTCTTGAGTGCATCTCGCCTTTTGTTAAAGCATCGCCTGAACAGGGACTTGAACCCTGGACCCTCAGATTAAAAGTCTGATGCTCTACCGACTGAGCTATCCAGGCTTCAAGGAAGGTCTTTGTCCAGCAGACACGAGAAAGTTTGGTTATAACACTTCGCTAGACTTAACGCTTCTGCCCAACACTTAGGCAGAAACGGTTCTGAAAAAGTCTGCGAATGTTTGGCCATCACTTTTCGCAGGACCTCGTGGCGCAAAGGTAGCCCGTCTGACTCTAGATTAGAAGGTCGCGTGTTCAAATCATGTCGGGGTCATTAAAGGGCAGTAGCGAGAGAGGCGCTCGATTGAAAGAGGCTAGAAAAATGAGGATATAAGGGAGCATGTTTGCCGATGAAGCAGCAAACACTACATCACAACGCGCCCATCATTACTGCAAGAAGAAGGCCTTGCCTTGTCATGCATTGCCAAATGTACAGAAAGGCACTTTTTAAGGATCATACCAACTGCTGCGCAGACGAGAGAGGCGCTCGCCACGAGTAACTGCAGTAAGTGCAAAGGCACCACGAGAAAGCGACGCTAGCAAAGCCAGGACACCACTGAAAGCACGGTTGGGATGGAGAGCAGCAGTTTTCTTGGACATGTGTCTTGAAGCCGCAAAGCTTTTCTTGAGTGCATCTCGCCTTTTGTTAAAGCATCGCCTGAACAGGGACTTGAACCCTGGACCCTCAGATTAAAAGTCTGATGCTCTACCGACTGAGCTATCCAGGCTTCAAGGAAGGTCTTTGTCCAGCAGACACGAGAAAGTTTGGTTATAACACTTCGCTAGACTTAACGCTTCTGCCCAACACTTAGGCAGAAACGGTTCTGAAAAAGTCTGCGAATGTTTGGCCATCACTTTTCGCAGGACCTCGTGGCGCAAAGGTAGCCCGTCTGACTCTAGATTAGAAGGTCGCGTGTTCAAATCATGTCGGGGTCATTAAAGGGCAGTAGCGAGAGAGGCGCTCGATTGAAAGAGGCTAGAAAAATGAGGATATAAGGGAGCATGTTTGCCGATGAAGCAGCAAACACTACATCACAACGCGCCCATCATTACTGCAAGAAGAAGGCCTTGCCTTGTCATGCATTGCCAAATGTACAGAAAGGCACTTTTTAAGGATCATACCAACTGCTGCGCAGACGAGAGAGGCGCTCGCCACGAGTAACTGCAGTAAGTGCAAAGGCACCACGAGAAAGCGACGCTAGCAAAGCCAGGACACCACTGAAAGCACGGTTGGGATGGAGAGCAGCAGTTTTCTTGGACATGTGTCTTGAAGCCGCAAAGCTTTTCTTGAGTGCATCTCGCCTTTTGTTAAAGCATCGCCTGAACAGGGACTTGAACCCTGGACCCTCAGATTAAAAGTCTGATGCTCTACCGACTGAGCTATCCAGGCTTCAAGGAAGGTCTTTGTCCAGCAGACACGAGAAAGTTTGGTTATAACACTTCGCTAGACTTAACGCTTCTGCCCAACACTTAGGCAGAAACGGTCCTGAAAAAGTCTGCGAAAGATTGGCCATCACTTTTCGCAGGACCTCGTGGCGCAACGGTAGCGCGTCTGACTCCAGATCAGAAGGTTGCGTGTTCAAATCACGTCGGGGTAATTAGAGGGCAGTAGCTTTTAAAGCCAAGCGATTGAAAGAGGCTTGGAAAATGAGGAGAAAAGGGAGCATGTTTGCCGATGAAGCAGCAAACACTACATCACAACGCGCCAATCATTACTGCAAGAAGAAGGCCTTGCCTTGTCATGCATTGCCAAATGAACAGAAAAGCACTTTTTAAGGATCATACCAACTGCTGCGCAGACGAGAGAGGCGCTCGCCACGAGTAACTGCAGTAAGTGCAAAGGCACCACGAGAAAGCGACGCTAGCAAAGCCAGGACACCACTGAAAGCACGGTTGGCATGGAGAGCAGCAGTTTTCTTGGAAATGTGTCTTGAAGCCGCAAAGCTTTTCTTGAGTGCATCTCGCCTTTTGTTAAAGCATCGCCTGAACAGGGACTTGAACCCTGGACCCTCAGATTAAAAGTCTGATGCTCTACCGACTGAGCTATCCAGGCTTCAAGGAAGGGCTTTGTACAGCAGACACGAGAAAGTTTGGTTATAACACTTCGCTAGACTTAACGCTTCTGCCCAACACTTAGGCAGAAACGGTTCTGAAAAAGTCTGCGAATATTTGGCCATCACTTTTCGCAGGACCTCGTGGCGCAAAGGTAGCCCGTCTGACTCTAGATTAGAAGGTCGTGTGTTCAAATCATGTCAGGGTCATTAGAGGGCAGTAGCTTTTAAAGCCAAGCGATTGAAAGAGGCTAGAAAAATGAGGATATAAGGGAGCATGTTTGCCGATGAAGCAGCAAACACTACATCACAACGCGCCCATCATTACTGCAAGAAGAAGGCCTTGCCTTGTCATGCATTGCCAAATGTACAGAAAGGCACTTTTTAAGGATCATACCAACTGCTGCGCAGACGAGAGAGGCGCTCGCCACGAGTAACTGCAGTAAGTGCAAAGGCACCACGAGAAAGCGACGCTAGCAAAGCCAGGACACCACTGAAAGCACGGTTGGGATGGAGAGCAGCAGTTTTCTTGGACATGTGTCTTGAAGCCGCAAAGCTTTTCTTGAGTGCATCTCGCCTTTTGTTAAAGCATCGCCTGAACAGGGACTTGAACCCTGGACCCTCAGATTAAAAGTCTGATGCTCTACCGACTGAGCTATCCAGGCTTCAAGGAAGGTCTTTGTCCAGCAGACACGAGAAAGTTTGGTTATAACACTTCGCTAGACTTAACGCTTCTGCCCAACACTTAGGCAGAAACGGTTCTGAAAAAGTCTGCGAAAGTTTGGCCATCACTTTTCGCAGGACCTCGTGGCGCAACGGTAGCGCGTCTGACTCCAGATCAGAAGGTTGCGTGTTCAAATCACGTCGGGGTCATTAGAGGGCAGTAGCTTTTAAAGCCAAGCGATTGAAAGAGGCTTGGAAAATGAGGAGAAAAGGGAGCATGTTTGCCGATGAAGCAGAAAACACTACATCACAACGCGCCCATCATTACTGCAAGAAGAAGGCCTTGCCTTGTCATGCATTGCCAAATGAACAGAAAAGCACTTTTTAAGGATCATACCAACTGCTGCGCAGACGAGAGAGGCGCTCGCCACGAGTAACTGCAGTAAGTGCAAAGGCACCACGAGAAAGCGACGCTAGCAAAGCCAGGACACCACTGAAAGCACGGTTGGCATGGAGAGCAGCAGTTTTCTTGGAAATGTGTCTTGAAGCCGCAAAGCTTTTCTTGAGTGCATCTCGCCTTTTGTTAAAGCATCGCCTGAACAGGGACTTGAACCCTGGACCCTCAGATTAAAAGTCTGATGCTCTACCGACTGAGCTATCCAGGCTTCAAGGAAGGTCTTTGTCCAGCAGACACGAGAAAGTTTGGTTATAACACTTCGCTAGACTTAACGCTTCTGCCCAACACTTAGGCAGAAACGGTTCTGAAAAAGTCTGCGAATGTTTGGCCATCACTTTTCGCAGGACCTCGTGGCGCAAAGGTAGCCCGTCTGACTCTAGATTAGAAGGTCGCGTGTTCAAATCATGTCGGGGTCATTAAAGGGCAGTAGCGAGAGAGGCGCTCGATTGAAAGAGGCTAGAAAAATGAGGATATAAGGGAGCATGTTTGCCGATGAAGCAGCAAACACTACATCACAACGCGCCCATCATTACTGCAAGAAGAAGGCCTTGCCTTGTCATGCATTGCCAAATGTACAGAAAGGCACTTTTTAAGGATCATACCAACTGCTGCGCAGACGAGAGAGGCGCTCGCCACGAGTAACTGCAGTAAGTGCAAAGGCACCACGAGAAAGCGACGCTAGCAAAGCCAGGACACCACTGAAAGCACGGTTGGGATGGAGAGCAGCAGTTTTCTTGGACATGTGTCTTGAAGCCGCAAAGCTTTTCTTGAGTGCATCTCGCCTTTTGTTAAAGCATCGCCTGAACAGGGACTTGAACCCTGGACCCTCAGATTAAAAGTCTGATGCTCTACCGACTGAGCTATCCAGGCTTCAAGGAAGGTCTTTGTCCAGCAGACACGAGAAAGTTTGGTTATAACACTTCGCTAGACTTAACGCTTCTGCCCAACACTTAGGCAGAAACGGTTCTGAAAAAGTCTGCGAAAGTTTGGCCATCACTTTTCGCAGGACCTCGTGGCGCAACGGTAGCGCGTCTGACTCCAGATCAGAAGGTTGCGTGTTCAAATCACGTCGGGGTCATTAGAGGGCAGTAGCTTTTAAAGCCAAGCGATTGAAAGAGGCTTGGAAAATGAGGAGAAAAGGGAGCATGTTTGCCGATGAAGCAGCAAACACTACATCACAACGCGCCCATCATTACTGCAAGAAGAAGGCCTTGCCTTGTCATGCATTGCCAAATGAACAGAAAAGCACTTTTTAAGGATCATACCAACTGCTGCGCAGACGAGAGAGGCGCTCGCCACGAGTAACTGCAGTAAGTGCAAAGGCACCACGAGAAAGCGACGCTAGCAAAGCCAGGACACCACTGAAAGCACGGTTGGCATGGAGAGCAGCAGTTTTCTTGGAAATGTGTCTTGAAGCCGCAAAGCTTTTCTTGAGTGCATCTCGCCTTTTGTTAAAGCATCGCCTGAACAGGGACTTGAACCCTGGACCCTCAGATTAAAAGTCTGATGCTCTACCGACTGAGCTATCCAGGCTTCAAGGAAGGTCTTTGTCCAGCAGACACGAGAAAGTTTGGTTATAACACTTCGCTAGACTTAACGCTTCTGCCCAACACTTAGGCAGAAACGGTTCTGAAAAAGTCTGCGAATGTTTGGCCATCACTTTTCGCAGGACCTCGTGGCGCAAAGGTAGCCCGTCTGACTCTAGATTAGAAGGTCGCGTGTTCAAATCATGTCGGGGTCATTAAAGGGCAGTAGCGAGAGAGGCGCTCGATTGAAAGAGGCTAGAAAAATGAGGATATAAGGGAGCATGTTTGCCGATGAAGCAGCAAACACTACATCACAACGCGCCCATCATTACTGCAAGAAGAAGGCCTTGCCTTGTCATGCATTGCCAAATGTACAGAAAGGCACTTTTTAAGGATCATACCGACTGCTGCGCAGACGAGAGAGGCGCTCGCCACGAGTAACTGCAGTAAGTGCAAAGGCACCACGAGAAAGCGACGCTAGCAAAGCCAGGACACCACTGAAAGCACGGTTGGGATGGAGAGCAGCAGTTTTCTTGGACATGTGTCTTGAAGCCGCAAAGCTTTTCTTGAGTGCATCTCGCCTTTTGTTAAAGCATCGCCTGAACAGGGACTTGAACCCTGGACCCTCAGATTAAAAGTCTGATGCTCTACCGACTGAGCTATCCAGGCTTCAAGGAAGGTCTTTGTCCAGCAGACACGAGAAAGTTTGGTTATAACACTTCGCTAGACTTAACGCTTCTGCCCAACACTTAGGCAGAAACGGTTCTGAAAAAGTCTGCGAAAGTTTGGCCATCACTTTTCGCAGGACCTCGTGGCGCAACGGTAGCGCGTCTGACTCCAGATCAGAAGGTTGCGTGTTCAAATCACGTCGGGGTCATTAGAGGGCAGTAGCTTTTAAAGCCAAGCGATTGAAAGAGGCTTGGAAAATGAGGAGAAAAGGGAGCATGTTTGCCGATGAAGCAGCAAACACTACATCACAACGCGCCCATCATTACTGCAAGAAGAAGGCCTTGCCTTGTCATGCATTGCCAAATGAACAGAAAAGCACTTTTTAAGGATCATACCAACTGCTGCGCAGACGAGAGAGGCGCTCGCCACGAGTAACTGCAGTAAGTGCAAAGGCACCACGAGAAAGCGACGCTAGCAAAGCCAGGACACCACTGAAAGCACGGTTGGGATGGAGAGCAGCAGTTTTCTTGGAAATGTGTCTTGAAGCCGCAAAGCTTTTCTTGAGTGCATCTCGCCTTTTGTTAAAGCATCGCCTGAACAGGGACTTGAACCCTGGACCCTCAGATTAAAAGTCTGATGCTCTACCGACTGAGCTATCCAGGCTTCAAGGAAGGTCTTTGTCCAGCAGACACGAGAAAGTTTGGTTATAACACTTCGCTAGACTTAACGCTTCTGCCCAACACTTAGGCAGAAACGGTTCTGAAAAAGTCTGCGAATGTTTGGCCATCACTTTTCGCAGGACCTCGTGGCGCAAAGGTAGCCCGTCTGACTCTAGATTAGAAGGTCGCGTGTTCAAATCATGTCAGGGTCATTAGAGGGCAGTAGCTTTTAAAGCCAAGCGATTGAAAGAGGCTAGAAAAATGAGGATATAAGGGAGCATGTTTGCCGATGAAGCAGCAAACACTACATC
>CM050214.1:9210206-9340206 GCA_027475355.1 Coilia nasus
TGGTTATAACACTTCGCTAGACTTAACGCTTCTGCCCAACACTTAGGCAGAAACGGTTCTGAAAAAGTCTGCGAATGTTTGGCCATCACTTTTCGCAGGACCTCGTGGCGCAAAGGTAGCCCGTCTGACTCTAGATTAGAAGGTCGCGTGTTCAAATCATGTCGGGGTCATTAAAGGGCAGTAGCTTTTAAAGCCAAGCGATTTAAAGCCATCACAACGCGCCCATCATTACTGCAAGAAGAAGGCCTTGCCTTGTCATGCATTGCCAAATGTACAGAAAGGCACTTTTTAAGGATCATACCAACTGCTGCGCAGACGAGAGAGGCGCTCGCCACGAGTAACTGCAGTAAGTGCATAGGCACCACGAGAAAGCGACGCTAGCAAAGCCAGGACACCACTGAAAGCACGGTTGGGATGGAGAGCAGCAGTTTTCTTGGACATGTGTCTTGAAGCCGCAAAGCTTTTCTTGAGTGCATCTCGCCTTTTGTTAAAGCATCGCCTGAACAGGGACTTGAACCCTGGACCCTCAGATTAAAAGTCTGATGCTCTACCGACTGAGCTATCCAGGCTTCAAGGAAGGTCTTTGTCCAGCAGACACGAGAAAGTTTGGTTATAACACTTCGCTAGACTTAACGCTTCTGCCCAACACTTAGGCAGAAACGGTTCTGAAAAAGTCTGCGAAAGTTTGGCCATCACTTTTCGCAGGACCTCGTGGCGCAACGGTAGCGCGTCTGACTCCAGATCAGAAGGTTGCGTGTTCAAATCACGTCGGGGTCATTAGAGGGCAGTAGCTTTTAAAGCCAAGCGATTGAAAGAGGCTTGGAAAATGAGGAGAAAAGGGAGCATGTTTGCCGATGAAGCAGCAAACACTACATCACAACGCGCCCATCATTACTGCAAGAAGAAGGCCTTGCCTTGTCATGCATTGCCAAATGAACAGAAAAGCACTTTTTAAGGATCATACCAACTGCTGCGCAGACGAGAGAGGCGCTCGCCACGAGTAACTGCAGTAAGTGCAAAGGCACCACGAGAAAGCGATGCTAGCAAAGCCAGGACACCACTGAAAGCACGGTTGGCATGGAGAGCAGCAGTTTTCTTGGAAATGTGTCTTGAAGCCGCAAAGCTTTTCTTGAGTGCATCTCGCCTTTTGTTAAAGCATCGCCTGAACAGGGACTTGAACCCTGGACCCTCAGATTAAAAGTCTGATGCTCTACCGACTGAGCTATCCAGGCTTCAAGGAAGGGTTTTGTCCAGCAGACACGAGAAAGTTTGGTTATAACACTTCGCTAGACTTAACGCTTCTGCCCAACACTTAGGCAGAAACGGTTCTGAAAAAGTCTGCGAATGTTTGGCCATCACTTTTCGCAGGACCTCGTGGCGCAAAGGTAGCCCGTCTGACTCTAGATTAGAAGGTCGCGTGTTCAAATCATGTCGGGGTCATTAGAGGGCAGTAGCTTTTAAAGCCAAGCGATTGAAAGAGGCTAGAAAAATGAGGATATAAGGGAGCATGTTTGCCGATGAAGCAGCAAACACTACATCACAACGCGCCCATCATTACTGCAAGAAGAAGGCCTTGCCTTGTCATGCATTGCCAAATGTACAGAAAGGCACTTTTTAAGGATCATACCAACTGCTGCGCAGACGAGAGAGGCGCTCGCCACGAGTAACTGCAGTAAGTGCAAAGGCACCACGAGAAAGCGACGCTAGCAAAGCCAGGACACCACTGAAAGCACGGTTGGGATGGAGAGCAGCAGTTTTCTTGGACATGTGTCTTGAAGCCGCAAAGCTTTTCTTGAGTGCATCTCGACTTTTGTTAAAGCATCGCCTGAACAGGGACTTGAACCCTGGACCCTCAGATTAAAAGTCTGATGCTCTACCGACTGAGCTATCCAGGCTTCAAGGAAGGTCTTTGTCCAGCAGACACGAGAAAGTTTGGTTATAACACTTCGCTAGACTTAACGCTTCTGCCCAACACTTAGGCAGAAACGGTTCTGAAAAAGTCTGCGAAAGTTTGGCCATCACTTTTCGCAGGACCTCGTGGCGCAACGGTAGCGCGTCTGCCTCCAGATCAGAAGGTTGCGTGTTCAAATCACGTCGGGGTCATTAGAGGGCAGTAGCTTTTAAAGCCAAGCGATTGAAAGAGGTTTGGAAAATGAGGAGAAAAGGGAGCATGTTTGCCGATGAAGCAGCAAACACTACATCACAACGCGCCCATCATTACTGCAAGAAGAAGGCCTTGCCTTGTCATGCATTGCCAAATGTACAGAAAGGCACTTTTTAAGGATCATACCAACTGCTGCGCAGACGAGAGAGGCGCTCGCCACGAGTAACTGCAGTAAGTGCAAAGGCACCACGAGAAAGCGACGCTAGCAAAGCCAGGACACCACTGAAAGCACGGTTGGGATGGAGAGCAGCAGTTTTCTTGGACATGTGTCTTGAAGCCGCAAAGCTTTTCTTGAGTGCATCTCGCCTTTTGTTAAAGCATCGCCTGAACAGGGACTTGAACCCTGGACCCTCAGATTAAAAGTCTGATGCTCTACCGACTGAGCTATCCAGGCTTCAAGGAAGGTCTTTGTCCAGCAGACACGAGAAAGTTTGGTTATAACACTTCGCTAGACTTAACGCTTCTGCCCAACACTTAGGCAGAAACGGTTCTGAAAAAGTCTGCGAATGTTTGGCCATCACTTTTCGCAGGACCTCGTGGCGCAAAGGTAGCCCGTCTGACTCTAGATTAGAAGGTCGCGTGTTCAAATCATGTCGGGGTCATTAAAGGGCAGTAGCTTTTAAAGCCAAGCGATTTAAAGCCATCACAACGCGCCCATCATTACTGCAAGAAGAAGGCCTTGCCTTGTCATGCATTGCCAAATGTACAGAAAGGCACTTTTTAAGGATCATACCAACTGCTGCGCAGACGAGAGAGGCGCTCGCCACGAGTAACTGCAGTAAGTGCATAGGCACCACGAGAAAGCGACGCTAGCAAAGCCAGGACACCACTGAAAGCACGGTTGGGATGGAGAGCAGCAGTTTTCTTGGACATGTGTCTTGAAGCCGCAAAGCTTTTCTTGAGTGCATCTCGCCTTTTGTTAAAGCATCGCCTGAACAGGGACTTGAACCCTGGACCCTCAGATTAAAAGTCTGATGCTCTACCGACTGAGCTATCCAGGCTTCAAGGAAGGTCTTTGTCCAGCAGACACGAGAAAGTTTGGTTATAACACTTCGCTAGACTTAACGCTTCTGCCCAACACTTAGGCAGAAACGGTTCTGAAAAAGTCTGCGAAAGTTTGGCCATCACTTTTCGCAGGACCTCGTGGCGCAATGGTAGCGCGTCTGACTCCAGATCAGAAGGTTGCGTGTTCAAATCACGTCGGGGTCATTAGAGGGCAGTAGCTTTTAAAGCCAAGCGATTGAAAGAGGCTTGGAAAATGAGGAGAAAAGGGAGCATGTTTGCCGATGAAGCAGCAAACACTACATCACAACGCGCCCATCATTACTGCAAGAAGAAGGCCTTGCCTTGTCATGCATTGCCAAATGAACAGAAAAGCACTTTTTAAGGATCATACCAACTGCTGCGCAGACGAGAGAGGCGCTCGCCACGAGTAACTGCAGTAAGTGCAAAGGCACCACGAGAAAGCGATGCTAGCAAAGCCAGGACACCACTGAAAGCACGGTTGGCATGGAGAGCAGCAGTTTTCTTGGAAATGTGTCTTGAAGCCGCAAAGCTTTTCTTGAGTGCATCTCGCCTTTTGTTAAAGCATCGCCTGAACAGGGACTTGAACCCTGGACCCTCAGATTAAAAGTCTGATGCTCTACCGACTGAGCTATCCAGGCTTCAAGGAAGGGTTTTGTCCAGCAGACACGAGAAAGTTTGGTTATAACACTTCGCTAGACTTAACGCTTCTGCCCAACACTTAGGCAGAAACGGTTCTGAAAAAGTCTGCGAATGTTTGGCCATCACTTTTCGCAGGACCTCGTGGCGCAAAGGTAGCCCGTCTGACTCTAGATTAGAAGGTCGCGTGTTCAAATCATGTCGGGGTCATTAGAGGGCAGTAGCTTTTAAAGCCAAGCGATTGAAAGAGGCTAGAAAAATGAGGATATAAGGGAGCATGTTTGCCGATGAAGCAGCAAACACTACATCACAACGCGCCCATCATTACTGCAAGAAGAAGGCCTTGCCTTGTCATGCATTGCCAAATGTACAGAAAGGCACTTTTTAAGGATCATACCAACTGCTGCGCAGACGAGAGAGGCGCTCGCCACGAGTAACTGCAGTAAGTGCAAAGGCACCACGAGAAAGCGACGCTAGCAAAGCCAGGACACCACTGAAAGCACGGTTGGGATGGAGAGCAGCAGTTTTCTTGGACATGTGTCTTGAAGCCGCAAAGCTTTTCTTGAGTGCATCTCGACTTTTGTTAAAGCATCGCCTGAACAGGGACTTGAACCCTGGACCCTCAGATTAAAAGTCTGATGCTCTACCGACTGAGCTATCCAGGCTTCAAGGAAGGTCTTTGTCCAGCAGACACGAGAAAGTTTGGTTATAACACTTCGCTAGACTTAACGCTTCTGCCCAACACTTAGGCAGAAACGGTTCTGAAAAAGTCTGCGAAAGTTTGGCCATCACTTTTCGCAGGACCTCGTGGCGCAACGGTAGCGCGTCTGCCTCCAGATCAGAAGGTTGCGTGTTCAAATCACGTCGGGGTCATTAGAGGGCAGTAGCTTTTAAAGCCAAGCGATTGAAAGAGGTTTGGAAAATGAGGAGAAAAGGGAGCATGTTTGCCGATGAAGCAGCAAACACTACATCACAACGCGCCCATCATTACTGCAAGAAGAAGGCCTTGCCTTGTCATGCATTGCCAAATGTACAGAAAGGCACTTTTTAAGGATCATACCAACTGCTGCGCAGACGAGAGAGGCGCTCGCCACGAGTAACTGCAGTAAGTGCAAAGGCACCACGAGAAAGCGACGCTAGCAAAGCCAGGACACCACTGAAAGCACGGTTGGGATGGAGAGCAGCAGTTTTCTTGGACATGTGTCTTGAAGCCGCAAAGCTTTTCTTGAGTGCATCTCGACTTTTGTTAAAGCATCGCCTGAACAGGGACTTGAACCCTGGACCCTCAGATTAAAAGTCTGATGCTCTACCGACTGAGCTATCCAGGCTTCAAGGAAGGTCTTTGTCCAGCAGACACGAGAAAGTTTGGTTATAACACTTCGCTAGACTTAACGCTTCTGCCCAACACTTAGGCAGAAAGGGTTCTGAAAAAGTCTGCGAAAGTTTGATCAGCACTTTTCGCAGGACCTCGTGGCGCAACGGTAGCGCGTCTGACTCCAGATCAGAAGGTTGCGTGTTCAAATCACGTCGGGGTCATTAGAGGTAGTAGCTTTTAAAGAAAAGCGATTGAAAGAGGCTTGGAAAATGAGAAGAAAAGGGAGCATGTTTGCCGATGAAGCAGCAAACACTACATCACAACGCGCCCATCATTACTGCAAGAAGAAGGCCTTGCCTTGTCATGCATTGCCAAATGTACAGAAAGGCACTTTTTAAGGATCATACCAAACTGCTGCGCAGACGAGAGAGGCGCTCGCCACGAGTAACTGCAGTAAGTGCAAAGGCACCACTAGAAAGCGACGCTAGCAAAGCCAGGACACAACTGAAAGCACGGTTGGGATGGAGAGCAGCAGTTTTCTTGGACATGTGTCTTGAAGCCGCAAAGCTTTTCTTGAGTGCATCTCGCCTTTTGTTAAAGCATCGCCTGAACAGGGACTTGAACCCTGGACCCTCAGATTAAAAGTCTGATGCTCTACCGACTGAGCTATCCAGGCTTCAAGGAAGGTCTTTGTCCAGCAGACATGAGAAAGTTTGGTTATAACACTTCGCTAGACTTAACGCTTCTGCCCAACACTTAGGCAGAAAGGGTTCTGAAAAATTCTGCGAAAGTTTGATCAGCATGTTTCGCAGGACCTCGTGGCGCAACGGTAGCGCGTCTGACTCCAGATCAAAAGGTTGCGTGTTCAAATCACGTCGGGGTCATTAGAGGGCAGTAGCTTTTAAAGCCAAGCGATTGAAAGAGGCTTGGAAAATGAGGAGAAAAGGGAGCATGTTTGCCGATGAAGCAGCAAACACTACATCACAACGCGCCCATCATTACTGCAAGAAGAAGGCCTTGCCTTGTCATGCATTGCCAAATGAACAGAAAAGCACTTTTTAAGGATCATACCAACTGCTGCGCAGACGAGAGAGGCGCTCGCCACGAGTAACTGCAAAGGCACCACGAGAAAGCGACGCTAGCAAAGCCAGGACACCACTGAAAGCACGGTTGGCATGGAGAGCAGCAGTTTTCTTGGAAATGTGTCTTGAAGCCGCAAAGCTTTTCTTGAGTGCATCTCGCCTTTTGTTAAAGCATCGCCTGAACAGGGACTTGAACCCTGGACCCTCAGATTAAAAGTCTGATGCTCTACCGACTGAGCTATCCAGGCTTCAAGGAAAGTCTTTGTCCAGCAGACACGAGAAAGTTTGGTTATAACACTTCGCTAGACTTAACGCTTCTGCCCAACACTTAGGCAGAAACGGTTCTGAAAAAGTCTGCGAAAGTTTGGCCATCACTTTTCGCAGGACCTCGTGGCGCAACGTTAGCGTGTCTGACTCCAGATCAGAAGGTTGCGTGTTCAAATCACGTCGGGGTCATTAGAGGGCAGTGGCTTTTAAAGCCAAGCGATTGAAAGAGGCTTGGAAAATGAGGAGAAAAGGGAGCATGTTTGCCGATGAAGCAGCAAACACTACATCACAACGCGCCCATCATTACTGCAAGAAGAAGGCCTTGCCTTGTCATGCATTGCCATGCATTGCATTGGGCAGTAGCTTTTAAAGCCAAGCGATTGAAAGAGGCTAGAAAAATAAGGATATAAGGGAGCATGTTTGCCGATGAAGCAGCAAACACTACATCACAACGCGCCCATCATTACTGCAAGAAGAAGGCCTTGCCTTGTCATGCATTGCCAAATGTACAGAAAGGCACTTTTTAAGGATCATACCAACTGCTGCGCAGACGAGAGAGGCGCTCGCCACGAGTAACTGCAGTAAGTGCAAAGGCACCACGAGAAAGCGACGCTAGCAAAGCCAGGACACCACTGAAAGCACGGTTGGCATGGAGAGCAGCAGTTTTCTTGGAAATGTGTCTTGAAGCTGCAAAGCTTTTCTTGAGTGCATCTCGCCTTTTGTTAAAGCATCGCCTGAACAGGGACTTGAACCCTGGACCCTCAGATTAAAAGTCTGATGCTCTACCGACTGAGCTATCCAGGCTTCAAGGAAGGTTTTTGTCCAGCAGACACGAGAAAGTTTGGTTATAACACTTCGCTAGACTTAACGCTTCTGCCCAACACTTAGGCAGAAAGGGTTCTGAAAAAGTCTGCGAAAGTTTGATCAGCACTTTTCGCAGGACCTCGTGGCGCAACGGTAGCGCGTCTGACTCCAGATCAGAAGGTTGCGTGTTCAAATCACGTCGGGGTCATTAGAGGCAGTAGCTTTTAAAGCCAAGCGATTGAAAGAGGCTTGGAAAATGAGAAGAAAAGGGAGCATGTTTGCCGATGAAGCAGCAAACACTACATCACAACGCGCCCATCATTACTGCAAGAAGAAGGCCTTGCCTTGTCATGCATTGCCAAATGTACAGAAAGGCACTTTTTAAGGATCATACCAAACTGCTGCGCAGACGAGAGAGGCGCTCGCCACGAGTAACTGCAGTAAGTGCAAAGGCACCACTAGAAAGCGACGCTAGCAAAGCCAGGACACAACTGAAAGCACGGTTGGGATGGAGAGCAGCAGTTTTCTTGGACATGTGTCTTGAAGCCGCAAAGCTTTTCTTGAGTGCATCTCGCCTTTTGTTAAAGCATCGCCTGAACAGGGACTTGAACCCTGGACCCTCAGATTAAAAGTCTGATGCTCTACCGACTGAGCTATCCAGGCTTCAAGGAAGGTCTTTGTCCAGCAGAAACGAGAAAGTTTGGTTATAACACTTCGCTAGACTTAACGCTTCTGCCCAACACTTAGGCAGAAACGGTTCTGAAAAAGTCTGCGAAAGTTTGGCCATCACTTTTCGCAGGACCTCGTGGCGCAACGGTAGCGCGTCTGACTCCAGATCAGAAGGTTGCGTGTTCAAATCACGTCGGGGTCATTAGAGGGCAGTAGCTTTTAAAGCCAAGCGATTGAAAGAGGCTTGGAAAATGAGGAGAAAAGGGAGCATGTTTGCCGATGAAGCAGCAAACACTACATCACAACGCGCCCATCGTTACTGCAAGAAGAAGGCCTTGCCTTGTCATGCATTGCCAAATGAACAGAAAAGCACTTTTTAAGGATCATACCAACTGCTGCGCAGACGAGAGAGGCGCTCGCCACGAGTAACTGCAGTAAGTGCAAAGGCACCACGAGAAAGCGACGCTAGCAAAGCCAGGACACCACTGAAAGCACGGTTGGCATGGAGAGCAGCAGTTTTCTTGGAAATGTGTCTTGAAGCCGCAAAGCTTTTCTTGAGTGCATCTCGCCTTTTGTTAAAGCATCGCCTGAACAGGGACTTGAACCCTGGACCCTCAGATTAAAAGTCTGATGCTCTACCGACTGAGCTATCCAGGCTTCAAGGAAGGGTTTTGTCCAGCAGACACGAGAAAGTTTGGTTATAACACTTCGCTAGACTTAACGCTTCTGCCCAACACTTAGGCAGAAACGGTTCTGAAAAAGTCTGCGAATGTTTGGCCATCACTTTTCGCAGGACCTCGTGGCGCAAAGGTAGCCCGTCTGACTCTAGATTAGAAGGTCGCGTGTTCAAATCATGTCGGGGTCATTAGAGGGCAGTAGCTTTTAAAGCCAAGCGATTGAAAGAGGCTAGAAAAATGAGGATATAAGGGAGCATGTTTGCCGATGAAGCAGCAAACACTACATCACAACGCGCCCATCATTACTGCAAGAAGAAGGCCTTGCCTTGTCATGCATTGCCAAATGTACAGAAAGGCACTTTTTAAGGATCATACCAACTGCTGCGCAGACGAGAGAGGCGCTCGCCACGAGTAACTGCAGTAAGTGCAAAGGCACCACGAGAAAGCGACGCTAGCAAAGCCAGGACACCACTGAAAGCACGGTTGGGATGGAGAGCAGCAGTTTTCTTGGACATGTGTCTTGAAGCCGCAAAGCTTTTCTTGAGTGCATCTCGACTTTTGTTAAAGCATCGCCTGAACAGGGACTTGAACCCTGGACCCTCAGATTAAAAGTCTGATGCTCTACCGACTGAGCTATCCAGGCTTCAAGGAAGGTCTTTGTCCAGCAGACACGAGAAAGTTTGGTTATAACACTTCGCTAGACTTAACGCTTCTGCCCAACACTTAGGCAGAAACGGTTCTGAAAAAGTCTGCGAAAGTTTGGCCATCACTTTTTGCAGGACCTCGTGGCGCAACGGTAGCGCGTCTGCCTCCAGATCAGAAGGTTGCGTGTTCAAATCACGTCGGGGTCATTAGAGGGCAGTAGCTTTTAAAGCCAAGCGATTGAAAGAGGTTTGGAAAATGAGGAGAAAAGGGAGCATGTTTGCCGATGAAGCAGCAAACACTACATCACAACGCGCCCATCATTACTGCAAGAAGAAGGCCTTGCCTTGTCATGCATTGCCAAATGTACAGAAAGGCACTTTTTAAGGATCATACCAACTGCTGCGCAGACGAGAGAGGCGCTCGCCACGAGTAACTGCAGTAAGTGCAAAGGCACCACGAGAAAGCGACGCTAGCAAAGCCAGGACACCACTGAAAGCACGGTTGGGATGGAGAGCAGCAGTTTTCTTGGACATGTGTCTTGAAGCCGCAAAGCTTTTCTTGAGTGCATCTCGACTTTTGTTAAAGCATCGCCTGAACAGGGACTTGAACCCTGGACCCTCAGATTAAAAGTCTGATGCTCTACCGACTGAGCTATCCAGGCTTCAAGGAAGGTCTTTGTCCAGCAGACACGAGAAAGTTTGGTTATAACACTTCGCTAGACTTAACGCTTCTGCCCAACACTTAGGCAGAAAGGGTTCTGAAAAAGTCTGCGAAAGTTTGATCAGCACTTTTCGCAGGACCTCGTGGCGCAACGGTAGCGCGTCTGACTCCAGATCAGAAGGTTGCGTGTTCAAATCACGTCGGGGTCATTAGAGGTAGTAGCTTTTAAAGCAAAGCGATTGAAAGAGGCTTGGAAAATGAGAAGAAAAGGGAGCATGTTTGCCGATGAAGCAGCAAACACTACATCACAACGCGCCCATCATTACTGCAAGAAGAAGGCCTTGCCTTGTCATGCATTGCCAAATGTACAGAAAGGCACTTTTTAAGGATCATACCAAACTGCTGCGCAGACGAGAGAGGCGCTCGCCACGAGTAACTGCAGTAAGTGCAAAGGCACCACTAGAAAGCGACGCTAGCAAAGCCAGGACACAACTGAAAGCACGGTTGGGATGGAGAGCAGCAGTTTTCTTGGACATGTGTCTTGAAGCCGCAAAGCTTTTCTTGAGTGCATCTCGCCTTTTGTTAAAGCATCGCCTGAACAGGGACTTGAACCCTGGACCCTCAGATTAAAAGTCTGATGCTCTACCGACTGAGCTATCCAGGCTTCAAGGAAGGTCTTTGTCCAGCAGACATGAGAAAGTTTGGTTATAACACTTCGCTAGACTTAACGCTTCTGCCCAACACTTAGGCAGAAAGGGTTCTGAAAAATTCTGCGAAAGTTTGATCAGCATGTTTCGCAGGACCTCGTGGCGCAACGGTAGCGCGTCTGACTCCAGATCAAAAGGTTGCGTGTTCAAATCACGTCGGGGTCATTAGAGGGCAGTAGCTTTTAAAGCCAAGCGATTGAAAGAGGCTTGGAAAATGAGGAGAAAAGGGAGCATGTTTGCCGATGAAGCAGCAAACACTACATCACAACGCGCCCATCATTACTGCAAGAAGAAGGCCTTGCCTTGTCATGCATTGCCAAATGAACAGAAAAGCACTTTTTAAGGATCATACCAACTGCTGCGCAGACGAGAGAGGCGCTCGCCACGAGTAACTGCAAAGGCACCACGAGAAAGCGACGCTAGCAAAGCCAGGACACCACTGAAAGCACGGTTGGCATGGAGAGCAGCAGTTTTCTTGGAAATGTGTCTTGAAGCCGCAAAGCTTTTCTTGAGTGCATCTCGCCTTTTGTTAAAGCATCGCCTGAACAGGGACTTGAACCCTGGACCCTCAGATTAAAAGTCTGATGCTCTACCGACTGAGCTATCCAGGCTTCAAGGAAAGTCTTTGTCCAGCAGACACGAGAAAGTTTGGTTATAACACTTCGCTAGACTTAACGCTTCTGCCCAACACTTAGGCAGAAACGGTTCTGAAAAAGTCTGCGAAAGTTTGGCCATCACTTTTCGCAGGACCTCGTGGCGCAACGTTAGCGTGTCTGACTCCAGATCAGAAGGTTGCGTGTTCAAATCACGTCGGGGTCATTAGAGGGCAGTGGCTTTTAAAGCCAAGCGATTGAAAGAGGCTTGGAAAATGAGGAGAAAAGGGAGCATGTTTGCCGATGAAGCAGCAAACACTACATCACAACGCGCCCATCATTACTGCAAGAAGAAGGCCTTGCCTGGTCATGCATTGCCATGCATTGCATTGGGCAGTAGCTTTTAAAGCCAAGCGATTGAAAGAGGCTAGAAAAATAAGGATATAAGGGAGCATGTTTGCCGATGAAGCAGCAAACACTACATCACAACGCGCCCATCATTACTGCAAGAAGAAGGCCTTGCCTTGTCATGCATTGCCAAATGTACAGAAAGGCACTTTTTAAGGATCATACCAACTGCTGCGCAGACGAGAGAGGCGCTCGCCACGAGTAACTGCAGTAAGTGCAAAGGCACCACGAGAAAGCGACGCTAGCAAAGCCAGGACACCACTGAAAGCACGGTTGGCATGGAGAGCAGCAGTTTTCTTGGAAATGTGTCTTGAAGCTGCAAAGCTTTTCTTGAGTGCATCTCGCCTTTTGTTAAAGCATCGCCTGAACAGGGACTTGAACCCTGGACCCTCAGATTAAAAGTCTGATGCTCTACCGACTGAGCTATCCAGGCTTCAAGGAAGGTTTTTGTCCAGCAGACACGAGAAAGTTTGGTTATAACACTTCGCTAGACTTAACGCTTCTGCCCAACACTTAGGCAGAAAGGGTTCTGAAAAAGTCTGCGAAAGTTTGATCAGCACTTTTCGCAGGACCTCGTGGCGCAACGGTAGCGCGTCTGACTCCAGATCAGAAGGTTGCGTGTTCAAATCACGTCGGGGTCATTAGAGGCAGTAGCTTTTAAAGCCAAGCGATTGAAAGAGGCTTGGAAAATGAGAAGAAAAGGGAGCATGTTTGCCGATGAAGCAGCAAACACTACATCACAACGCGCCCATCATTACTGCAAGAAGAAGGCCTTGCCTTGTCATGCATTGCCAAATGTACAGAAAGGCACTTTTTAAGGATCATACCAAACTGCTGCGCAGACGAGAGAGGCGCTCGCCACGAGTAACTGCAGTAAGTGCAAAGGCACCACTAGAAAGCGACGCTAGCAAAGCCAGGACACAACTGAAAGCACGGTTGGGATGGAGAGCAGCAGTTTTCTTGGACATGTGTCTTGAAGCCGCAAAGCTTTTCTTGAGTGCATCTCGCCTTTTGTTAAAGCATCGCCTGAACAGGGACTTGAACCCTGGACCCTCAGATTAAAAGTCTGATGCTCTACCGACTGAGCTATCCAGGCTTCAAGGAAGGTCTTTGTCCAGCAGAAACGAGAAAGTTTGGTTATAACACTTCGCTAGACTTAACGCTTCTGCCCAACACTTAGGCAGAAACGGTTCTGAAAAAGTCTGCGAAAGTTTGGCCATCACTTTTCGCAGGACCTCGTGGCGCAACGGTAGCGCGTCTGACTCCAGATCAGAAGGTTGCGTGTTCAAATCACGTCGGGGTCATTAGAGGGCAGTAGCTTTTAAAGCCAAGCGATTGAAAGAGGCTTGGAAAATGAGGAGAAAAGGGAGCATGTTTGCCGATGAAGCAGCAAACACTACATCACAACGCGCCCATCGTTACTGCAAGAAGAAGGCCTTGCCTTGTCATGCATTGCCAAATGAACAGAAAAGCACTTTTTAAGGATCATACCAACTGCTGCGCAGACGAGAGAGGCGCTCGCCACGAGTAACTGCAGTAAGTGCAAAGGCACCACGAGAAAGCGACGCTAGCAAAGCCAGGACACCACTGAAAGCACGGTTGGCATGGAGAGCAGCAGTTTTCTTGGAAATGTGTCTTGAAGCCGCAAAGCTTTTCTTGAGTGCATCTCGCCTTTTGTTAAAGCATCGCCTGAACAGGGACTTGAACCCTGGACCCTCAGATTAAAAGTCTGATGCTCTACCGACTGAGCTATCCAGGCTTCAAGGAAGGGTTTTGTCCAGCAGACACGAGAAAGTTTGGTTATAACACTTCGCTAGACTTAACGCTTCTGCCCAACACTTAGGCAGAAACGGTTCTGAAAAAGTCTGCGAATGTTTGGCCATCACTTTTCGCAGGACCTCGTGGCGCAAAGGTAGCCCGTCTGACTCTAGATTAGAAGGTTGCGTGTTCAAATCACGTCGGGGTCATTAGAGGGCAGTAGCTTTTAAAGCCAAGCGATTGAAAGAGGCTTGGAAAATGAGGAGAAAAGGGAGCATGTTTGCCGATGAAGCAGCAAACACTACATCACAACGCGCCCATCATTACTGCAAGAAGAAGGCCTTGCCTTGTCATGCATTGCCAAATGAACAGAAAAGCACTTTTTAAGGATCATACCAACTGCTGCGCAGACGAGAGAGGCGCTCGCCACGAGTAACTGCAGTAAGTGCAAAGGCACCACGAGAAAGCGACGCTAGCAAAGCCAGGACACCACTGAAAGCACGGTTGGCATGGAGAGCAGCAGTTTTCTTGGAAATGTGTCTTGAAGCCGCAAAGCTTTTCTTGAGTGCATCTCGCCTTTTGTTAAAGCATCGCCTGAACAGGGACTTGAACCCTGGACCCTCAGATTAAAAGTCTGATGCTCTACCGACTGAGCTATCCAGGCTTCAAGGAAGGGTTTTGTCCAGCAGACACGAGAAAGTTTGGTTATAACACTTCGCTAGACTTAACGCTTCTGCCCAACACTTAGGCAGAAACGGTTCTGAAAAAGTCTGCGAATGTTTGGCCATCACTTTTCGCAGGACCTCATGGCGCAAAGGTAGCCCGTCTGACTCTAGATTAGAAGGTCGCGTGTTCAAATCATGTCGGGGTCATTAGAGGGCAGTAGCTTTTAAAGCCAAGCGATTGAAAGAGGCTAGAAAAATGAGGATATAAGGGAGCATTTTTGCCGATGAAGCAGCAAACACTACATCACAACGCGCCCATCATTACTGCAAGAAGAAGGCCTTGCCTTGTCATGCATTGCCAAATGTACAGAAAGGCACTTTTTAAGGATCATACCAACTGCTGCGCAGACGAGAGAGGCGCTCGCCACGAGTAACTGCAGTAAGTGCAAAGGCACCACGAGAAAGCGACGCTAGCAAAGCCAGGACACCACTGAAAGCACGGTTGGGATGGAGAGCAGCAGTTTTCTTGGACATGTGTCTTGAAGCCGCAAAGCTTTTCTTGAGTGCATCTCGACTTTTGTTAAAGCATCGCCTGAACAGGGACTTGAACCCTGGACCCGCAGATTAAAAGTCTGATGCTCTACCGACTGAGCTATCCAGGCTTCAAGGAAGGTCTTTGTCCAGCAGACACGAGAAAGTTTGGTTATAACACTTCGCTAGACTTAACGCTTCTGCCCAACACTTAGGCAGAAACGGTTCTGAAAAAGTCTGCGAAAGTTTGGCCATCACTTTTCGCAGGACCTCGTGGCGCAACGGTAGCGCGTCTGACTCCAGATCAGAAGGTTGCGTGTTCAAATCACGTCGGGGTCATTAGAGGTAGTAGCTTTTAAAGCCAAGCGATTGAAAGAGGCTTGGAAAATGAGAAGAAAAGGGAGCATGTTTGCCGATGAAGCAGCAAACACTACATCACAACGCGCCCATCATTACTGCAAGAAGAAGGCCTTGCCTTGTCATGCATTGCCAAATGTACAGAAAGGCACTTTTTAAGGATCATACCAAACTGCTGCGCAGACGAGAGAGGCGCTCGCCACGAGTAACTGCAGTAAGTGCAAAGGCACCACTAGAAAGCGACGCTAGCAAAGCCAGGACACAACTGAAAGCACGGTTGGGATGGAGAGCAGCAGTTTTCTTGGACATGTGTCTTGAAGCCGCAAAGCTTTTCTTGAGTGCATCTCGCCTTTTGTTAAAGCATCGCCTGAACAGGGACTTGAACCCTGGACCCTCAGATTAAAAGTCTGATGCTCTACCGACTGAGCTATCCAGGCTTCAAGGAAGGTCTTTGTCCAGCAGACATGAGAAAGTTTGGTTATAACACTTCGCTAGACTTAACGCTTCTGCCCAACACTTAGGCAGAAAGGGTTCTGAAAAATTCTGCGAAAGTTTGATCAGCATGTTTCGCAGGACCTCGTGGCGCAACGGTAGCGCGTCTGACTCCAGATCAAAAGGTTGCGTGTTCAAATCACGTCGGGGTCATTAGAGGGCAGTAGCTTTTAAAGCCAAGCGATTGAAAGAGGCTTGGAAAATGAGGAGAAAAGGGAGCATGTTTGCCGATGAAGCAGCAAACACTACATCACAACGCGCCCATCATTACTGCAAGAAGAAGGCCTTGCCTTGTCATGCATTGCCAAATGAACAGAAAAGCACTTTTTAAGGATCATACCAACTGCTGCGCAGACGAGAGAGGCGCTCGCCACGAGTAACTGCAAAGGCACCACGAGAAAGCGACGCTAGCAAAGCCAGGACACCACTGAAAGCACGGTTGGCATGGAGAGCAGCAGTTTTCTTGGAAATGTGTCTTGAAGCCGCAAAGCTTTTCTTGAGTGCATCTCGCCTTTTGTTAAAGCATCGCCTGAACAGGGACTTGAACCCTGGACCCTCAGATTAAAAGTCTGATGCTCTACCGACTGAGCTATCCAGGCTTCAAGGAAAGTCTTTGTCCAGCAGACACGAGAAAGTTTGGTTATAACACTTCGCTAGACTTAACGCTTCTGCCCAACACTTAGGCAGAAACGGTTCTGAAAAAGTCTGCGAAAGTTTGGCCATCACTTTTCGCAGGACCTCGTGGCGCAACGTTAGCGTGTCTGACTCCAGATCAGAAGGTTGCGTGTTCAAATCACGTCGGGGTCATTAGAGGGCAGTGGCTTTTAAAGCCAAGTGATTGAAAGAGGCTTGGAAAATGAGGAGAAAAGGGAGCATGTTTGCCGATGAAGCAGCAAACACTACATCACAACGCGCCCATCATTACTGCAAGAAGAAGGCCTTGCCTTGTCATGCATTGCCATGCATTGCATTGGGCAGTAGCTTTTAAAGCCAAGCGATTGAAAGAGGCTAGAAAAATAAGGATATAAGGGAGCATGTTTGCCGATGAAGCAGCAAACACTACATCACAACGCGCCCATCATTACTGCAAGAAGAAGGCCTTGCCTTGTCATGCATTGCCAAATGTACAGAAAGGCACTTTTTAAGGATCATACCAACTGCTGCGCAGACGAGAGAGGCGCTCGCCACGAGTAACTGCAGTAAGTGCAAAGGCACCACGAGAAAGCGACGCTAGCAAAGCCAGGACACCACTGAAAGCACGGTTGGCATGGAGAGCAGCAGTTTTCTTGGAAATGTGTCTTGAAGCTGCAAAGCTTTTCTTGAGTGCATCTCCCCTTTTGTTAAAGCATCGCCTAAACAGGGACTTGAACCCTGGACCCTCAGATTAAAAGTCTGATGCTCTACCGACTGAGCTATCCAGGCTTCAAGGAAGGTTTTTGTCCAGCAGACACGAGAAAGTTTGGTTATAACACTTCGCTAGACTTAACGCTTCTGCCCAACACTTAGGCAGAAAGGGTTCTGAAAAAGTCTGCGAAAGTTTGATCAGCACTTTTCGCAGGACCTCGTGGCGCAACGGTAGCGCGTCTGACTCCAGATCAGAAGGTTGCGTGTTCAAATCACGTCGGGGTCATTAGAGGCAGTAGCTTTTAAAGCCAAGCGATTGAAAGAGGCTTGGAAAATGAGAAGAAAAGGGAGCATGTTTGCCGATGAAGCAGCAAACACTACATCACAACGCGCCCATCATTACTGCAAGAAGAAGGCCTTGCCTTGTCATGCATTGCCAAATGTACAGAAAGGCACTTTTTAAGGATCATACCAAACTGCTGCGCAGACGAGAGAGGCGCTCGCCACGAGTAACTGCAGTAAGTGCAAAGGCACCACTAGAAAGCGACGCTAGCAAAGCCAGGACACAACTGAAAGCACGGTTGGGATGGAGAGCAGCAGTTTTCTTGGACATGTGTCTTGAAGCCGCAAAGCTTTTCTTGAGTGCATCTCGCCTTTTGTTAAAGCATCGCCTGAACAGGGACTTGAACCCTGGACCCTCAGATTAAAAGTCTGATGCTCTACCGACTGAGCTATCCAGGCTTCAAGGAAGGTCTTTGTCCAGCAGAAACGAGAAAGTTTGGTTATAACACTTCGCTAGACTTAACGCTTCTGCCCAACACTTAGGCAGAAACGGTTCTGAAAAAGTCTGCGAAAGTTTGGCCATCACTTTTCGCAGGACCTCGTGGCGCAACGGTAGCGCGTCTGACTCCAGATCAGAAGGTTGCGTGTTCAAATCACGTCGGGGTCATTAGAGGGCAGTAGCTTTTAAAGCCAAGCGATTGAAAGAGGCTTGGAAAATGAGGAGAAAAGGGAGCATGTTTGCCGATGAAGCAGCAAACACTACATCACAACGCGCCCATCGTTACTGCAAGAAGAAGGCCTTGCCTTGTCATGCATTGCCAAATGAACAGAAAAGCACTTTTTAAGGATCATACCAACTGCTGCGCAGACGAGAGAGGCGCTCGCCACGAGTAACTGCAGTAAGTGCAAAGGCACCACGAGAAAGCGACGCTAGCAAAGCCAGGACACCACTGAAAGCACGGTTGGCATGGAGAGCAGCAGTTTTCTTGGAAATGTGTCTTGAAGCCGCAAAGCTTTTCTTGAGTGCATCTCGCCTTTTGTTAAAGCATCGCCTGAACAGGGACTTGAACCCTGGACCCTCAGATTAAAAGTCTGATGCTCTACCGACTGAGCTATCCAGGCTTCAAGGAAGGGTTTTGTCCAGCAGACACGAGAAAGTTTGGTTATAACACTTCGCTAGACTTAACGCTTCTGCCCAACACTTAGGCAGAAACGGTTCTGAAAAAGTCTGCGAATGTTTGGCCATCACTTTTCGCAGGACCTCGTGGCGCAAAGGTAGCCCGTCTGACTCTAGATTAGAAGGTTGCGTGTTCAAATCACGTCGGGGTCATTAGAGGGCAGTAGCTTTTAAAGCCAAGCGATTGAAAGAGGCTTGGAAAATGAGGAGAAAAGGGAGCATGTTTGCCGATGAAGCAGCAAACACTACATCACAACGCGCCCATCATTACTGCAAGAAGAAGGCCTTGCCTTGTCATGCATTGCCAAATGAACAGAAAAGCACTTTTTAAGGATCATACCAACTGCTGCGCAGACGAGAGAGGCGCTCGCCACGAGTAACTGCAGTAAGTGCAAAGGCACCACGAGAAAGCGACGCTAGCAAAGCCAGGACACCACTGAAAGCACGGTTGGCATGGAGAGCAGCAGTTTTCTTGGAAATGTGTCTTGAAGCCGCAAAGCTTTTCTTGAGTGCATCTCGCCTTTTGTTAAAGCATCGCCTGAACAGGGACTTGAACCCTGGACCCTCAGATTAAAAGTCTGATGCTCTACCGACTGAGCTATCCAGGCTTCAAGGAAGGGTTTTGTCCAGCAGACACGAGAAAGTTTGGTTATAACACTTCGCTAGACTTAACGCTTCTGCCCAACACTTAGGCAGAAACGGTTCTGAAAAAGTCTGCGAATGTTTGGCCATCACTTTTCGCAGGACCTCATGGCGCAAAGGTAGCCCGTCTGACTCTAGATTAGAAGGTCGCGTGTTCAAATCATGTCGGGGTCATTAGAGGGCAGTAGCTTTTAAAGCCAAGCGATTGAAAGAGGCTAGAAAAATGAGGATATAAGGGAGCATTTTTGCCGATGAAGCAGCAAACACTACATCACAACGCGCCCATCATTACTGCAAGAAGAAGGCCTTGCCTTGTCATGCATTGCCAAATGTACAGAAAGGCACTTTTTAAGGATCATACCAACTGCTGCGCAGACGAGAGAGGCGCTCGCCACGAGTAACTGCAGTAAGTGCAAAGGCACCACGAGAAAGCGACGCTAGCAAAGCCAGGACACCACTGAAAGCACGGTTGGGATGGAGAGCAGCAGTTTTCTTGGACATGTGTCTTGAAGCCGCAAAGCTTTTCTTGAGTGCATCTCGACTTTTGTTAAAGCATCGCCTGAACAGGGACTTGAACCCTGGACCCGCAGATTAAAAGTCTGATGCTCTACCGACTGAGCTATCCAGGCTTCAAGGAAGGTCTTTGTCCAGCAGACACGAGAAAGTTTGGTTATAACACTTCGCTAGACTTAACGCTTCTGCCCAACACTTAGGCAGAAACGGTTCTGAAAAAGTCTGCGAAAGTTTGGCCATCACTTTTCGCAGGACCTCGTGGCGCAACGGTAGCGCGTCTGACTCCAGATCAGAAGGTTGCGTGTTCAAATCACGTCGGGGTCATTAGAGGTAGTAGCTTTTAAAGCCAAGCGATTGAAAGAGGCTTGGAAAATGAGAAGAAAAGGGAGCATGTTTGCCGATGAAGCAGCAAACACTACATCACAACGCGCCCATCATTACTGCAAGAAGAAGGCCTTGCCTTGTCATGCATTGCCAAATGTACAGAAAGGCACTTTTTAAGGATCATACCAAACTGCTGCGCAGACGAGAGAGGCGCTCGCCACGAGTAACTGCAGTAAGTGCAAAGGCACCACTAGAAAGCGACGCTAGCAAAGCCAGGACACAACTGAAAGCACGGTTGGGATGGAGAGCAGCAGTTTTCTTGGACATGTGTCTTGAAGCCGCAAAGCTTTTCTTGAGTGCATCTCGCCTTTTGTTAAAGCATCGCCTGAACAGGGACTTGAACCCTGGACCCTCAGATTAAAAGTCTGATGCTCTACCGACTGAGCTATCCAGGCTTCAAGGAAGGTCTTTGTCCAGCAGACATGAGAAAGTTTGGTTATAACACTTCGCTAGACTTAACGCTTCTGCCCAACACTTAGGCAGAAAGGGTTCTGAAAAATTCTGCGAAAGTTTGATCAGCATGTTTCGCAGGACCTCGTGGCGCAACGGTAGCGCGTCTGACTCCAGATCAAAAGGTTGCGTGTTCAAATCACGTCGGGGTCATTAGAGGGCAGTAGCTTTTAAAGCCAAGCGATTGAAAGAGGCTTGGAAAATGAGGAGAAAAGGGAGCATGTTTGCCGATGAAGCAGCAAACACTACATCACAACGCGCCCATCATTACTGCAAGAAGAAGGCCTTGCCTTGTCATGCATTGCCAAATGAACAGAAAAGCACTTTTTAAGGATCATACCAACTGCTGCGCAGACGAGAGAGGCGCTCGCCACGAGTAACTGCAAAGGCACCACGAGAAAGCGACGCTAGCAAAGCCAGGACACCACTGAAAGCACGGTTGGCATGGAGAGCAGCAGTTTTCTTGGAAATGTGTCTTGAAGCCGCAAAGCTTTTCTTGAGTGCATCTCGCCTTTTGTTAAAGCATCGCCTGAACAGGGACTTGAACCCTGGACCCTCAGATTAAAAGTCTGATGCTCTACCGACTGAGCTATCCAGGCTTCAAGGAAAGTCTTTGTCCAGCAGACACGAGAAAGTTTGGTTATAACACTTCGCTAGACTTAACGCTTCTGCCCAACACTTAGGCAGAAACGGTTCTGAAAAAGTCTGCGAAAGTTTGGCCATCACTTTTCGCAGGACCTCGTGGCGCAACGTTAGCGTGTCTGACTCCAGATCAGAAGGTTGCGTGTTCAAATCACGTCGGGGTCATTAGAGGGCAGTGGCTTTTAAAGCCAAGCGATTGAAAGAGGCTTGGAAAATGAGGAGAAAAGGGAGCATGTTTGCCGATGAAGCAGCAAACACTACATCACAACGCGCCCATCATTACTGCAAGAAGAAGGCCTTGCCTTGTCATGCATTGCCATGCATTGCATTGGGCAGTAGCTTTTAAAGCCAAGCGATTGAAAGAGGCTAGAAAAATAAGGATATAAGGGAGCATGTTTGCCGATGAAGCAGCAAACACTACATCACAACGCGCCCATCATTACTGCAAGAAGAAGGCCTTGCCTTGTCATGCATTGCCAAATGTACAGAAAGGCACTTTTTAAGGATCATACCAACTGCTGCGCAGACGAGAGAGGCGCTCGCCACGAGTAACTGCAGTAAGTGCAAAGGCACCACGAGAAAGCGACGCTAGCAAAGCCAGGACACCACTGAAAGCACGGTTGGCATGGAGAGCAGCAGTTTTCTTGGAAATGTGTCTTGAAGCTGCAAAGCTTTTCTTGAGTGCATCTCCCCTTTTGTTAAAGCATCGCCTGAACAGGGACTTGAACCCTGGACCCTCAGATTAAAAGTCTGATGCTCTACCGACTGAGCTATCCAGGCTTCAAGGAAGGTTTTTGTCCAGCAGACACGAGAAAGTTTGGTTATAACACTTCGCTAGACTTAACGCTTCTGCCCAACACTTAGGCAGAAAGGGTTCTGAAAAAGTCTGCGAAAGTTTGATCAGCACTTTTCGCAGGACCTCGTGGCGCAACGGTAGCGCGTCTGACTCCAGATCAGAAGGTTGCGTGTTCAAATCACGTCGGGGTCATTAGAGGCAGTAGCTTTTAAAGCCAAGCGATTGAAAGAGGCTTGGAAAATGAGAAGAAAAGGGAGCATGTTTGCCGATGAAGCAGCAAACACTACATCACAACGCGCCCATCATTACTGCAAGAAGAAGGCCTTGCCTTGTCATGCATTGCCAAATGTACAGAAAGGCACTTTTTAAGGATCATACCAAACTGCTGCGCAGACGAGAGAGGCGCTCGCCACGAGTAACTGCAGTAAGTGCAAAGGCACCACTAGAAAGCGACGCTAGCAAAGCCAGGACACAACTGAAAGCACGGTTGGGATGGAGAGCAGCAGTTTTCTTGGACATGTGTCTTGAAGCCGCAAAGCTTTTCTTGAGTGCATCTCGCCTTTTGTTAAAGCATCGCCTGAACAGGGACTTGAACCCTGGACCCTCAGATTAAAAGTCTGATGCTCTACCGACTGAGCTATCCAGGCTTCAAGGAAGGTCTTTGTCCAGCAGACACGAGAAAGTTTGGTTATAACACTTCGCTAGACTTAACGCTTCTGCCCAACACTTAGGCAGAAACGGTTCTGAAAAAGTCTGCGAAAGTTTGGCCATCACTTTTCGCAGGACCTCGTGGCGCAACGGTAGCGCGTCTGACTCCAGATCAGAAGGTTGCGTGTTCAAATCACGTCGGGGTCATTAGAGGGCAGTAGCTTTTAAAGCCAAGCGATTGAAAGAGGCTTGGAAAATGAGGAGAAAAGGGAGCATGTTTGCCGATGAAGCAGCAAACACTACATCACAACGCGCCCATCGTTACTGCAAGAAGAAGGCCTTGCCTTGTCATGCATTGCCAAATGAACAGAAAAGCACTTTTTAAGGATCATACCAACTGCTGCGCAGACGAGAGAGGCGCTCGCCACGAGTAACTGCAGTAAGTGCAAAGGCACCACGAGAAAGCGACGCTAGCAAAGCCAGGACACCACTGAAAGCACGGTTGGCATGGAGAGCAGCAGTTTTCTTGGAAATGTGTCTTGAAGCCGCAAAGCTTTTCTTGAGTGCATCTCGCCTTTTGTTAAAGCATCGCCTGAACAGGGACTTGAACCCTGGACCCTCAGATTAAAAGTCTGATGCTCTACCGACTGAGCTATCCAGGCTTCAAGGAAGGTCTTTGTCCAGCAGACACGAGAAAGTTTGGTTATAACACTTCGCTAGACTTAACGCTTCTGCCCAACACTTAGGCAGAAACGGTTCTGAAAAAGTCTGCGAAAGTTTGGCCATCACTTTTCGCAGGACCTCGTGGCGCAACGGTAGCGCATCTGACTCCAGATCAGAAGGTTGCGTGTTCAAATCACGTCGGGGTCATTAGAGGGCAGTAGCTTTTAAAGCCAAGCGATTGAAAGAGGCTTGGAAAATGAGGAGAAAAGGGAGCATGTTTGCCGATGAAGCAGCAAACACTACATCACAACGCGCCCATCATTACTGCAAGAAGAAGGCCTTGCCTTGTCATGCATTGCCAAATGAACAGAAAAGCACTTTTTAAGGATCATACCAACTGCTGCGCAGACGAGAGAGGCGCTCGCCACGAGTAACTGCAGTAAGTGCAAAGGCACCACGAGAAAGCGACGCTAGCAAAGCCAGGACACCACTGAAAGCACGGTTGGCATGGAGAGCAGCAGTTTTCTTGGAAATGTGTCTTGAAGCCGCAAAGCTTTTCTTGAGTGCATCTCGCCTTTTGTTAAAGCATCGCCTGAACAGGGACTTGAACCCTGGACCCTCAGATTAAAAGTCTGATGCTCTACCGACTGAGCTATCCAGGCTTCAAGGAAGGGTTTTGTCCAGCAGACACGAGAAAGTTTGGTTATAACACTTCGCTAGACTTAACGCTTCTGCCCAACACTTAGGCAGAAACGGTTCTGAAAAAGTCTGCGAATGTTTGGCCATCACTTTTCGCAGGACCTCGTGGCGCAAAGGTAGCCCGTCTGACTCTAGATTAGAAGGTCGCGTGTTCAAATCATGTCGGGGTCATTAGAGGGCAGTAGCTTTTAAAGCCAAGCGATTGAAAGAGGCTAGAAAAATGAGGATATAAGGGAGCATGTTTGCCGATGAAGCAGCAAACACTACATCACAACGCGCCCATCATTACTGCAAGAAGAAGGCCTTGCCTTGTCATGCATTGCCAAATGTACAGAAAGGCACTTTTTAAGGATCATACCAACTGCTGCGCAGACGAGAGAGGCGCTCGCCACGAGTAACTGCAGTAAGTGCAAAGGCACCACGAGAAAGCGACGCTAGCAAAGCCAGGACACCACTGAAAGCACGGTTGGGATGGAGAGCAGCAGTTTTCTTGGACATGTGTCTTGAAGCCGCAAAGCTTTTCTTGAGTGCATCTCGACTTTTGTTAAAGCATCGCCTGAACAGGAACTTGAACCCTGGACCCTCAGATTAAAAGTCTGATGCTCTACCGACTGAGCTATCCAGGCTTCAAGGAAGGTCTTTGTCCAGCAGACACGAGAAAGTTTGGTTATAACACTTCGCTAGACTTAACGCTTCTGCCCAACACTTAGGCAGAAACGGTTCTGAAAAAGTCTGCGAAAGTTTGGCCATCACTTTTCGCAGGACCTCGTGGCGCAACGGTAGCGCGTCTGACTCCAGATCAGAAGGTTGCGTGTTCAAATCACGTCGGGGTCATTAGAGGGCAGTAGCTTTTAAAGCCAAGCAATTGAAAGAGGCTTGGAAAATGAGGAGAAAAGGGAGCATGTTTGCCGATGAAGCAGCAAACACTACATCACAACGCGCCCATCATTACTGCAAGAAGAAGGCCTTGCCTTGTCATGCATTGCCAAATGAACAGAAAAGCACTTTTTAAGGATCATACCAACTGCTGCGCAGACGAGAGAGGCGCTCGCCACGAGTAACTGCAGTAAGTGCAAAGGCACCACGAGAAAGCGACGCTAGCAAAGCCAGGACACCACTGAAAGCACGGTTGGCATGGAGAGCAGCAGTTTTCTTGGACATGTGTCTTGAAGCCGCAAAGCTTTTCTTGAGTGCATCTCGCCTTTTGTTAAAGCATCGCCTGAACAGGGACTTGAACCCTGGACCCTCAGATTAAAAGTCTGATGCTCTACCGACTGAGCTATCCAGGCTTCAAGGAAGGTCTTTGTCCAGCAGACATGAGAAAGTTTGGTTATAACACTTCGCTAGACTTAACGCTTCTGCCCAACACTTAGGCAGAAAGGGTTCTGAAAAATTCTGCGAAAGTTTGATCAGCATGTTTCGCAGGACCTCGTGGCGCAACGGTAGCGCTTCTGACTCCAGATCAGAAGGTTGCGTGTTCAAATCACGTCGGGGTCATTAGAGGGCAGTAGCTTTTAAAGCCAAGCGATTGAAAGAGGCTTGGAAAATGAGGAGAAAAGGGAGCATGTTTGCCGATGAAGCAGCAAACACTACATCACAACGCGCCAATCATTACTGCAAGAAGAAGGCCTTGCCTTGTCATGCATTGCCAAATGAACAGAAAAGCACTTTTTAAGGATCATACCAACTGCTGCGCAGACGAGAGAGGCGCTCGCCACGAGTAACTGCAGTAAGTGCAAAGGCACCACGAGAAAGCGACGCTAGCAAAGCCAGGACACCACTGAAAGCACGGTTGGCATGGAGAGCAGCAGTTTTCTTGGAAATGTGTCTTGAAGCCGCAAAGCTTTTCTTGAGTGCATCTCGCCTTTTGTTAAAGCATCGCCTGAACAGGGACTTGAACCCTGGACCCTCAGATTAAAAGTCTGATGCTCTACCGACTGAGCTATCCAGGCTTCAAAGAAGGGCTTTGTCCAGCAGACACGAGAAAGTTTGGTTATAACACTTCGCTAGACTTAACGCTTCTGCCCAACACTTAGGCAGAAACGGTTCTGAAAAAGTCTGCGAAAGTTTGGCCATCACTTTTCGCAGGACCTCGTGGCGCAACGGTAGCGCGTCTGACTCCAGATCAGAAGGTTGCGTGTTCAAATCACGTCGGGGTCATTAGAGGGCAGTAGCTTTTAAAGCCAAGCAATTGAAAGAGGCTTGGAAAATGAGGAGAAAAGGGAGCATGTTTGCCGATGAAGCAGCAAACACTACATCACAACGCGCCCATCATTACTGCAAGAAGAAGGCCTTGCCTTGTCATGCATTGCCAAATGAACAGAAAAGCACTTTTTAAGGATCATACCAACTGCTGCGCAGACGAGAGAGGCGCTCGCCACGAGTAACTGCAGTAAGTGCAAAGGCACCACGAGAAAGCGACGCTAGCAAAGCCAGGACACCACTGAAAGCACGGTTGGCATGGAGAGCAGCAGTTTTCTTGGAAATGTGTCTTGAAGCCGCAAAGCTTTTCTTGAGTGCATCTCGCCTTTTGTTAAAGCATCGCCTGAACAGGGACTTGAACCCTGGACCCTCAGATTAAAAGTCTGATGCTCTACCGACTGAGCTATCCAGGCTTCAAGGAAGGGCTTTGTCCAGCAGACACGAGAAAGTTTGGTTATAACACTTTGCTAGACTTAACGCTTCTGCCCAACACTTAGGCAGAAACGGTTCTGAAAAAGTCTGTGAATGTTTGGCCATCACTTTTCGCAGGACCTCGTGGCGCAAAGGTAGCCCGTCTGACTCTAGATTAGAAGGTCGCGTGTTCAAATCATGTCGGGGTCATTAGAGGGCAGTAGCTTTTAAAGCCAAGCGATTGAAAGAGGCTAGAAAAATGAGGATATAAGGGAGCATGTTTGCCGATGAAGCAGCAAACACTACATCACAACGCGCCCATCATTACTGCAAGAAGAAGGCCTTGCCTTGTCATGCATTGCCAAATGTACAGAAAGGCACTTTTTAAGGATCATACCAACTGCTGCGCAGACGAGAGAGGCGCTCGCCACGAGTAACTGCAGTAAGTGCAAAGGCACCACGAGAAAGCGACGCTAGCAAAGCCAGGACACCACTGAAAGCACGGTTGGCATGGAGAGCAGCAGTTTTCTTGGAAATGTGTCTTGAAGCCGCAAAGCTTTTCTTGAGTGCATCTCGCCTTTTGTTAAAGCATCGCCTGAACAGGGACTTGAACCCTGGACCCTCAGATTAAAAGTCTGATGCTCTACCGACTGAGCTATCCAGGCTTCAAGGAAGGGCTTTGTCCAGCAGACACGAGAAAGTTTGGTTATAACACTTCGCTAGACTTAACGCTTCTGCCCAACACTTAGGCAGAAACGGTTCTGAAAAAGTCTGCGAAAGTTTGATCAGCACTTTTCGCAGGACCTCGTGGCGCAACGGTAGCGCGTCTGACTCCAGATCAGAAGGTTGCGTGTTCAAATCACGTCGGGGTCATTAGAGGTAGTAGCTTTTAAAGCCAAGCGATTGAAAGAGGCTTGGAAAATGAGAAGAAAAGGGAGCATGTTTGCCGATGAAGCAGCAAACACTACATCACAACGCGCCCATCATTACTGCAAGAAGAAGGCCTTGCCTTGTCATGCATTGCCAAATGTACAGAAAGGCACTTTTTAAGGATCATACCAAACTGCTGCGCAGACGAGAGAGGCGCTCGCCACGAGTAACTGCAGTAAGTGCAAAGGCACCACGAGAAAGCGACGCTAGCAAAGCCAGGACACCACTGAAAGCACGGTTGGGATGGAGAGCAGCAGTTTTCTTGGACATGTGTCTTGAAGCCGCAAAGCTTTTCTTGAGTGCATTGCACCTTTTCCTAAAGCATCGCCTGAACAGGGACTTGAACCCTGGACCCTCAGATTAAAAGTCTGATGCTCTACCGACTGAGCTATCCAGGCTTCAAGGAAGGTCTTTGTCCAGCAGACACGAGAAAGTTTGGTTATAACACTTCGCTAGACTTAACGCTTCTGCCCAACACTTAGGCAGAAAGGGTTCTGAAAAAGTCTGCGAAAGTTTGATCAGCACTTTTCGCAGGATCTCGTGGCGCAACGGTAGCGCGTCTGACTCCAGATCAGAAGGTTGCGTGTTCAAATCACGTCGGGGTCATTAGAGGCAGTAGCTTTTAAAGCCAAGCGATTGAAAGAGGCTTGGAAAATGAGAAGAAAAGGGAGCATGTTTGCCGATGAAGCAGCAAACACTACATCACAACGCGCCCATCATTACTGCAAGAAGAAGGCCTTGCCTTGTCATGCATTGCCAAATGTACAGAAAGGCACTTTTTAAGGATCATACCAAACTGCTGCGCAGACGAGAGAGGCGCTCGCCACGAGTAACTGCAGTAAGTGCAAAGGCACCACTAGAAAGCGACGCTAGCAAAGCCAGGACACAACTGAAAGCACGGTTGGGATGGAGAGCAACAGTTTTCTTGGACATGTGTCTTGAAGCCGCAAAGCTTTTCTTGAGTGCATCTCGCCTTTTGTTAAAGCATCGCCTGAACAGGTACTTGAACCCTGGACCCTCAGATTAAAAGTCTGATGCTCTACCGACTGAGCTATCCAGGCTTCAAGGAAGGTCTTTGTCCAGCAGACACGAGAAAGTTTGGTTATAACACTTCGCTAGACTTAACGCTTCTGCCCAACACTTAGGCAGAAACGGTTCTGAAAAAGTCTGCGAAAGTTTGGCCATCACTTTTCGCAGGACCTCGTGGCGCAACGGTAGCGCGTCTGACTCCAGATCAGAAGGTTGCGTGTTCAAATCACGTCGGGGTCATTAGAGGGCAGTAGCTTTTAAAGCCAAGCGATTGAAAGAGGCTTGGAAAATGAGGAGAAAAGGGAGCATGTTTGCCGATGAAGCAGCAAACACTACATCACAACGCGCCCATCATTACTGCAAGAAGAAGGCCTTGCCTTGTCATGCATTGCCAAATGAACAGAAAAGCACTTTTTAAGGATCATACCAACTGCTGCGCAGACGAGAGAGGCGCTCGCCACGAGTAACTGCAGTAAGTGCAAAGGCACCACGAGAAAGCGACGCTAGCAAAGCCAGGACACCACTGAAAGCACGGTTGGCATGGAGAGCAGCAGTTTTCTTGGAAATGTGTCTTGAAGCCGCAAAGCTTTTCTTGAGTGCATCTCGCCTTTTGTTAAAGCATCGCCTGAACAGGGACTTGAACCCTGGACCCTCAGATTAAAAGTCTGATGCTCTACCGACTGAGCTATCCAGGCTTCAAGGAAGGGCTTTGTCCAGCAGACACGAGAAAGTTTGGTTATAACACTTCGCTAGACTTAACGCTTCTGCCCAACACTTAGGCAGAAACGGTTCTGAAAAAGTCTGCGAATGTTTGGCCATCACTTTTCGCAGGACCTCGTGGCGCAAAGGTAGCCCGTCTGACTCTAGATTAGAAGGTCGCGTGTTCAAATCATGTCGGGGTCATTAGAGGGCAGTAGCTTTTAAAGCCAAGCGATTGAAAGAGGCTAGAAAAATGAGGATATAAGGGAGCATGTTTGCCGATGAAGCAGCAAACACTACATCACAACGCGCCCATCATTACTGCAAGAAGAAGGCCTTGCCTTGTCATGCATTGCCAAATGTACAGAAAGGCACTTTTTAAGGATCATACCAACTGCTGCGCAGACGAGAGAGGCGCTCGCCACGAGTAACTGCAGTACGTGCAAAGGCACCACGAGAAAGCGACGCTAGCAAAGCCAGGACACCACTGAAAGCACGGTTGGCATGGAGAGCAGCAGTTTTCTTGGACATGTATCTTGAAGCCGCAAAGCTTTTCTTGAGTGCATTGCGCCTTTTCCTAAAGGTTGCGTGTTCAAATCACGTCGGGGTCATTAGAGGGCAGTAGCTTTTAAAGCCAAGCGATTGAAAGAGGCTTGGAAAATGAGGAGAAAAGGGAGCATGTTTGCCGATGAAGCAGCAAACACTACATCACAACGCGCCCATCATTACTGCAAGAAGAAGGCCTTGCCTTGTCATGCATTGCCAAATGAACAGAAAAGCACTTTTAAAGGATCATACCAACTGCTGCGCAGACGAGAGAGGCGCTCGCCACGAGTAACTGCAGTAAGTGCAAAGGCACCACGAGAAAGCGACGCTAGCAAAGCCAGGACACCACTGAAAGCACGGTTGGCATGGAGAGCAGCAGTTTTCTTGGAAATGTGTCTTGAAGCCGCAAAGCTTTTCTTGAGTGCATCTCGCCTTTTGTTAAAGCATCGCCTGAACAGGGACTTGAACCCTGGACCCTCAGATTAAAAGTCTGATGCTCTACCGACTGAGCTATCCAGGCTTCAAGGAAGGGCTTTGTCCAGCAGACACGAGAAAGTTTGGTTATAACACTTCGCTAGACTTAACGCTTCTGCCCAACACTTAGGCAGAAACGGTTCTGAAAAAGTCTGCGAATGTTTGGCCATCACTTTTCGCAGGACCTCGTGGCGCAAAGGTAGCCCGTCTGACTCTAGATTAGAAGGTCGCGTGTTCAAATCATGTCGGGGTCATTAGAGGGCAGTAGCTTTTAAAGCCAAGCGATTGAAAGAGGCTAGAAAAATGAGGATATAAGGGAGCATGTTTGCCGATGAAGCAGCAAACACTACATCACAACGCGCCCATCATTACTGCAAGAAGAAGGCCTTGCCTTGTCATGCATTGCCAAATGTACAGAAAGGCACTTTTTAAGGATCATACCAACTGCTGCGCAGACGAGAGAGGCGCTCGCCACGAGTAACTGCAGTAAGTGCAAAGGCACCACGAGAAAGCGACGCTAGCAAAGCCAGGACACCACTGAAAGCACGGTTGGCATGGAGAGCAGCAGTTTTCTTGGAAATGTGTCTTGAAGCCGCAAAGCTTTTCTTGAGTGCATCTCGCCTTTTGTTAAAGCATCGCCTGAACAGGGACTTGAACCCTGGACCCTCAGATTAAAAGTCTGATGCTCTACCGACTGAGCTATCCAGGCTTCAAGGAAGGGCTTTGTCCAGCAGACACGAGAAAGTTTGGTTATAACACTTCGCTAGACTTAACGCTTCTGCCCAACACTTAGGCAGAAACGGTTCTGAAAAAGTCTGCGAATGTTTGGCCATCACTTTTCGCAGGACCTCGTGGCGCAAAGGTAGCCCGTCTGACTCTAGATTAGAAGGTCGCGTGTTCAAATCATGTCGGGGTCATTAGAGGGCAGTAGCTTTTAAAGCCAAGCGATTGAAAGAGGCTAGAAAAATGAGGATATAAGGGAGCATGTTTGCCGATGAAGCAGCAAACACTACATCACAACGCGCCCATCATTACTGCAAGAAGAAGGCCTTGCCTTGTCATGCATTGCCAAATGTACAGAAAGGCACTTTTTAAGGATCATACCAACTGCTGCGCAGACGAGAGAGGCGCTCGCCACGAGTAACTGCAGTAAGTGCAAAGGCACCACGAGAAAGCGATGCTAGCAAAGCCAGGACACCACTGAAAGCACGGTTGGCATGGAGAGCAGCAGTTTTCTTGGAAATGTGTCTTGAAGCTGCAAAGCTTTTCTTGAGTGCATCTCGCCTTTTGTTAAAGCATCGCCTGAACAGGGACTTGAACCCTGGACCCTCAGATTAAAAGTCTGATGCTCTACCGACTGAGCTATCCAGGCTTCAAGGAAGGTCTTTGTCCAGCAGACACGAGAAAGTTTGGTTATAACACTTCGCTAGACTTAACGCTTCTGCCCAACACTTAGGCAGAAAGGGTTCTGAAAAAGTCTGCGAAAGTTTGATCAGCACTTTTCGCAGGACCTCGTGGCGCAACGGTAGCGCGTCTGACTCCAGATCAGAAGGTTGCGTGTTCAAATCACGTCGGGGTCATTAGAGGCAGTAGCTTTTAAAGCCAAGCGATTGAAAGAGGCTTGGAAAATGAGAAGAAAAGGGAGCATGTTTGCCGATGAAGCAGCAAACACTACATCACAACGCGCCCATCATTACTGCAAGAAGAAGGCCTTGCCTTGTCATGCATTGCCAAATGTACAGAAAGGCACTTTTTAAGGATCATACCAAACTGCTGCGCAGACGAGAGAGGCGCTCGCCACGAGTAACTGCAGTAAGTGCAAAGGCACCACTAGAAAGCGACGCTAGCAAAGCCAGGACACAACTGAAAGCACGGTTGGGATGGAGAGCAGCAGTTTTCTTGGACATGTGTCTTGAAGCCGCAAAGCTTTTCTTGAGTGCATCTCGCCTTTTGTTAAAGCATCGCCTGAACAGGGACTTGAACCCTGGACCCTCAGATTAAAAGTCTGATGCTCTACCGACTGAGCTATCCAGGCTTCAAGGAAGGTCTTTGTCCAGCAGACATGAGAAAGTTTGGTTATAACACTTCGCTAGACTTAACGCTTCTGCCCAACACTTAGGCAGAAAGGGTTCTGAAAAATTCTGCGAAAGTTTGATCAGCATGTTTCGCAGGACCTCGTGGCGCAACGGTAGCGCGTCTGACTCCAGATCAGAAGGTTGCGTGTTCAAATCACGTCGGGGTCATTAGAGGGCAGTAGCTTTTAAAGCCAAGCGATTGAAAGAGGCTTGGAAAATGAGGAGAAAAGGGAGCATGTTTGCCGATGAAGCAGCAAACACTACATCACAACGCGCCCATCATTACTGCAAGAAGAAGGCCTTGCCTTGTCATGCATTGCCAAATGAACAGAAAAGCACTTTTTAAGGATCATACCAACTGCTGCGCAGACGAGAGAGGCGCTCGCCACGAGTAACTGCAAAGGCACCACGAGAAAGCGACGCTAGCAAAGCCAGGACACAACTGAAAGCACGGTTGGGATGGAGAGCAGCAGTTTTCTTGGACATGTGTCTTGAAGCCGCAAAGCTTTTCTTGAGTGCATCTCGCCTTTTGTTAAAGCATCGCCTGAACAGGGACTTGAACCCTGGACCCTCAGATTAAAAGTCTGATGCTCTACCGACTGAGCTATCCAGGCTTCAAGGAAGGTCTTTGTCCAGCAGACATGAGAAAGTTTGGTTATAACACTTCGCTAGACTTAACGCTTCTGCCCAACACTTAGGCAGAAAGGGTTCTGAAAAATTCTGCGAAAGTTTGATCAGCATGTTTCGCAGGACCTCGTGGCGCAACGGTAGCGCGTCTGACTCCAGATCAGAAGGTTGCGTGTTCAAATCACGTCGAGGTCATTAGAGGGCAGTAGCTTTTAAAGCCAAGCGATTGAAAGAGGCTTGGAAAATGAGGAGAAAAGGGAGCATGTTTGCCGAAGAAGCAGCAAACACTACATCACAACGCGCCCATCATTACTGCAAGAAGAAGGCCTTGCCTTGTCATGCATTGCCAAATGTACAGAAAGGCACTTTTTAAGGATCATACCAAACTGCTGCGCAGACGAGAGAGGCGCTCGCCACGAGTAACTGCAGTAAGTGCAAAGGCACCACGAGAAAGCGACGCTAGCAAAGCCAGGACACCACTGAAAGCACGGTTGGCATGGAGAGCAGCAGTTTTCTTGGAAATGTGTCTTGAAGCCGCAAAGCTTTTCTTGAGTGCATCTCGCCTTTTGTTAAAGCATCGCCTGAACAGGGACTTGAACCCTGGACCCTCAGATTAAAAGTCTGATGCTCTACCGACTGAGCTATCCAGGCTTCAAGGAAGGGCTTTGTCCAGCAGACACGAGAAAGTTTGGTTATAACACTTCGCTAGACTTAACGCTTCTGCCCAACACTTAGGCAGAAACGGTTCTGAAAAAGTCTGCGAATGTTTGGCCATCACTTTTCGCAGGACCTCGTGGCGCAAAGGTAGCCCGTCTGACTCTAGATTAGAAGGTCGCGTGTTCAAATCATGTCGGGGTCATTAGAGGGCAGTAGCTTTTAAAGCCAAGCGATTGAAAGAGGCTAGAAAAATGAGGATATAAGGGAGCATGTTTGCCGATGAAGCAGCAAACACTACATCACAACGCGCCCATCATTACTGCAAGAAGAAGGCCTTGCCTTGTCATGCATTGCCAAATGTACAGAAAGGCACTTTTTAAGGATCATACCAACTGCTGCGCAGACGAGAGAGGCGCTCGCCACGAGTAACTGCAGTAAGTGCAAAGGCACCACGAGAAAGCGACGCTAGCAAAGCCAGGACACCACTGAAAGCACGGTTGGCATGGAGAGCAGCAGTTTTCTTGGACATGTATCTTGAAGCCGCAAAGCTTTTCTTGAGTGCATTGCACCTTTTCCTAAAGCATCGCCTGAACAGGGACTTGAACCCTGGACCCTCAGATTAAAAGTCTGATGCTCTACCGACTGAGCTATCCAGGCTTCAAGGAAGGTCTTTGTCCAGCAGACACGAGAAAGTTTGGTTATAACACTTCGCTAGACTTAACGCTTCTGCCCAACACTTAGGCAGAAAGGGTTCTGAAAAAGTCTGCGAAAGTTTGATCAGCACTTTTCGCAGGACCTCGTGGCGCAACGGTAGCGCGTCTGACTCCAGATCAGAAGGTTGCGTGTTCAAATCACGTCGGGGTCATTAGAGGCAGTAGCTTTTAAAGCCAAGCGATTGAAAGAGGCTTGGAAAATGAGAAGAAAAGGGAGCATGTTTGCCGATGAAGCAGCAAACACTACATCACAACGCGCCCATCATTACTGCAAGAAGAAGGCCTTGCCTTGTCATGCATTGCCAAATGAACAGAAAAGCACTTTTTAAGGATCATACCAACTGCTGCGCAGACGAGAGAGGCGCTCGCCACGAGTAACTGCAGTAAGTGCAAAGGCACCACGAGAAAGCGACGCTAGCAAAGCCAGGACACCACTGAAAGCACGGTTGGCATGGAGAGCAGCAGTTTTCTTGGAAATGTGTCTTGAAGCCGCAAAGCTTTTCTTGAGTGCATCTCGCCTTTTGTTAAAGCATCGCCTGAACAGGGACTTTAACCCTGGACCCTCAGATTAAAAGTCTGATGCTCTACCGACTGAGCTATCCAGGCTTCAAGGAAGGTCTTTGTCCAGCAGACACGAGAAAGTTTGGTTATAACACTTCGCTAGACTTAACACTTCTGCCCAACACTTAGGCGGAAACGGTTCTGAAAAAGTCTGCGAATGTTTGGCCATCACTTTTCGCAGGACCTCGTGGCGCAAAGGTAGCGCGTCTGACTCTAGATTAGAAGGTCGCGTGTTCAAATCATGTCGGGGTCATTAGAGGGCAGTAGCTTTTAAAGCCAAGCGATTGAAAGAGGCTAGAAAAATGAGGATATAAGGGAGCATGTTTGCCGATGAAGCAGCAAACACTACATCACAACGCGCCCATCATTACTGCAAGAAGAAGGCCTTGCCTTGTCATGCATTGCCAAATGTACAGAAAGGCACTTTTTAAGGATCATACCAACTGCTGCGCAGACGAGAGAGGCGCTCGCCACGAGTAACTGCAGTAAGTGCAAAGGCACCACGAGAAAGCGACGCTAGCAAAGCCAGGACACCACTGAAAGCACGGTTGGCATGGAGAGCAGCAGTTTTCTTGGACATGTATCTTGAAGCCGCAAAGCTTTTCTTGAGTGCATTGCGCCTTTTCCTAAAGGTTGCGTGTTCAAATCACGTCGGGGTCATTAGAGGGCAGTAGCTTTTAAAGCCAAGCGATTGAAAGAGGCTTGGAAAATGAGGAGAAAAGGGAGCATGTTTGCCGATGAAGCAGCAAACACTACATCACAACGCGCCCATCATTACTGCAAGAAGAAGGCCTTGCATTGTCATGCATTGCCAAATGAACAGAAAAGCACTTTTTAAGGATCATACCAACTGCTGCGCAGACGAGAGAGGCGCTCGCCACGAGTAACTGCAGTAAGTGCAAAGGCACCACGAGAAAGCGACGCTAGCAAAGCCAGGACACCACTGAAAGCACGGTTGGCATGGAGAGCAGCAGTTTTCTTGGAAATGTGTCTTGAAGCCGCAAAGCTTTTCTTGAGTGCATCTCGCCTTTTGTTAAAGCATCGCCTGAACAGGGACTTGAACCCTGGACCCTCAGATTAAAAGTCTGATGCTCTACCGACTGAGCTATCCAGGCTTCAAGGAAGGTCTTTGTCCAGCAGACACGAGAAAGTTTGGTTATAACACTTCGCTAGACTTAACGCTTCTGCCCAACACTTAGGCAGAAAGGGTTCTGAAAAAGTCTGCGAAAGTTTGATCAGCACTTTTTGCAGGACCTCGTGGCGCAACGGTAGAGCGTCTGACTCCAGATCAGAAGGTTGCGTGTTCAAATCATGTCGGGGTCGTTAGAGGGCAGTAGCTTTTAAAGCCAAGCGATTGAAAGAGGCTTGGAAAATGAGGAGAAAAGGGAGCATGTTTGCCGATGAAGCAGCAAACACTACATCACAACGCGCCCATCATAACTGCAAGAAGAATGCCTTGCCTTGTCATGCATTGCCAAATGTACAGAAAGGCACTTTTTAAGGATCATACCAACTGCTGCGCAGACGAGAGAGGCGCTCACCACGAGTTACTGCAGTAAGTGCAAAGGCACCACGAGAAAGCGATGCTAGCAAAGCCAGGACACCTCTGAAAGCACGGTTGGCATGGAGAGCAGCAGTTTTCTTTGACATGTATCTTGAAGCTGCAAAGCTTTTCTTGAGTGCATAGCGCCTTTTCTTAAAGCATCGCCTGAACAGGGACTTGAACCCTGGACCCTCAGATTAAAAGTCTGATGCTCTACAGACTGAGCTATCCAGGCTTCAACTGCTGCGAAGACGCGAAAGGCGCTCGCCCCAAGTAACTGCAGTGAGTGTAAAGGCCCAACGAGAAAGAGACGCAAGCAAAGCCAGGACACCACTGAAAGCACGGTTGGCATGGAGAGCAACGGCTTGCTTTGACATGTGTCTTGAAGCCGCAAAGCTTTTCTTGAGTGCATCTCGCCTTTTGTTAAAGCATCGCCTGAACAGGGACTTGAACCCTGGACCCTCAGATTAAAAGTCTGATGCTCTACCTACTGAGCAATCCAGGCTTCAAGGAAGGTCTTTGTCCAGCACACACAAGAAAGTTTGGTTATAACAATTCGCTAGACTTAACGCTTCTGCCCAACACTTAGGCAGAAAGGGTTCTGAAAAAGTCGGTGAAAGTTTGATCAGCACTTTTCGCAGGACCCCGTGGCGCAACGGTAGCGCGTCTGACTCCAGAACAGAAGGTTGCGTGTTCAAATCACATCGGGGTCATTAGAGGGCAGTAGCTTTTAAAGCCAAGCGATTGAAAGAGGCTTGGAAAATGAAGAGAAAAGGGAGCATGTTTGCCGATGAAGCAGCAAACACTACATCACAACGCGCCCATCATAACTGCAAGAAGAATGCCTTGCTTTGTCATGCATTGCCAAATGTACAGAAAGGCACTTTTTAAGGATCATACCAACTGCTGCGAAGACGCGAAAGGCGCTCGCCCCAATTAACTGCAGTGAGTGTAAAGGCCCAACGAGAAAGAGACGCAAGCAAAGCCAGGACACCACTGAAAGCACGGTTGGCATGGAGAGCAGCGGCTTGCTTGGACATGTGTCTTGAAGCCGCAAAGCTTTTCTTGAGTTCATCTCGCCTTTTGTTAAAGCATCGCCTGAACAGGGACTTGAACCCTGGACCCTCAGATTAAAAGTCTGATGCTCTACCGACTGAGCTATCCAGACTTCAAGGAAGGTCTTTGTCCAGCAGACACGAGAAAGTTTGGTTATAAGACTTCGCTAGACTTAACGCTTCTGCCCAACACTTAGGCAGAAACGGTTCTGAAAAAGTCTGCGAAAGTTTGGCCATCACTTTTCGCAGGACCTCGTGGCGCAACGGTAGCGCGTCTGACTCCAGATCAGAAGGTTGCGTGTTCAAATCACGTCGGGGTCATTAGAGGGCAGTAGCTCTTAAAGCCAAGCGATTGAAAGAGGCTAGAAAAATGAGGATATAAAGGAGCATGTTTGCCGATGAAGCAGCAAACACTACATCACAACGTGCCCATCGTAATTGCAAGAAGAATACCTTGCCTTGTCATGCATGGCCAAATGAACAGAAAAGCACTTTTTAAGGATCATACCAACTGCTGCGCAGACGAGAGAGGCACTCGCCACGAGTAACTGCAGTAAGTGCAAAGGCACCATGACAAAGCGACGCTAGCAAAGCCAGGACACCACTGAAAGCACGGTTGGCATGGAGAGCAGCAGTTTTCTTGGAAATGTGTCTTGAAGCCGCAAAGCGGCTAGACTAGAGGGCAGTAGCTTTTAAAGCCAAGCGATTGAAAGAGGCTAGAAAAATGAGGATATAAGGGAGCATGTTTGCCGATGAAGCAGCAAACACTACATCACAACGTGCCCATCGTAACTGCAAGAAGAATATCTTGCCTTGTCATGCATGGCCAAATGAACAGAAAAGAACTTTTTAAGGATCATACCAACTGCTGCGAAGACGCGAAAGGCGCTCGCCCCAAGTAACTGCAGTGAGTGTAAAGGCCCAACGAGAAAGAGACGCAAGCAAAGTCAGGACACCCCTGAAAGCACGGTTGGCATGGAGAGCAGCGGCTTGCTTGGACATGTGTCTTGAAGCCGCAAAGCTTTTCTTGAGTGCATCTCGCCTTTTGTTAAAGCATCGCCTGAACAGGGACTTGAACCCTGGACCCTCAGATTAAAAGTCTGATGCTCTACCGACTGAGCTATCCAGGCTTCAAGGAAGGTCTTTGTCCAGCAGACACGAGAAAGTTTGGTTATAACACTTCGCTAGACTTAACGCTTCTGCCCAACACTTAGGCAGAAAGGGTTCTGAAAAAGTCTGCGAAAGTTTGATCAGCACTTTTTGTAGGACCTCGTGGCGCAACGGTAGCGCGTCTGACTCCAGATCAGAAGGTTGCGTGTTCAAATCATGTCGGGGTCGTTAGAGGGCAGTAGCTTTTAAAGCCAAGCGATTGAAAGAGGCTTGGAAAATGAGGAGAAAAGGGAGCATGTTTGCCGATGAAGCAGCAAACACTACATCACAACGCGCCCATCATAACTGCAAGAAGAATGCCTTGCCTTGTCATGCATTGCCAAATGTACAGAAAGGCACTTTTTAAGGATCATACCAACTGCTGCGCAGACGAGAGAGGCGCTCACCACGAGTTACTGCAGTAAGTGCAAAGGCACCACGAGAAAGCGACGCTAGCAAAGCCAGGACACCTCTGAAAGCACGGTTGGCATGGAGAGCAGCAGTTTTCTTGGACATGTATCTTGAAGCTGCAAAGCTTTTCTTGAGTGCATAGCGCCTTTTCTTAAAGCATCGCCTGAACAGGGACTTGAACCCTGGACCCTCAGATTAAAAGTCTGATGCTCTACCGACTGAGCTATCCAGGCTTCAAGGAAGGTCTTTGTCCAGCAGACACGAGAAAGTTTGGTTATAACACTTCGCTAGACTTAACGCTTCTGCCCAACACTTAGGCAGAAAGGGTTCTGAAAAAGTCTGCGAAAGTTTGATCAGCACTTTTCGCAGGACCTCGTGGCGCAACGGTAGCGCGTCTGACTCCAGATCAGAAGGTTGCGTGTTCAAATCACGTCGGGGTCATTAGAGGCAGTAGCTTTTAAAGCCAAGCGATTGAAAGAGGCTTGGAAAATGAGGAGAAAAGGGAGCATGTTTGCCGATGAAGCAGCAAACACTACATCACAACGCGCCCATCATTACTGCAAGAAGAAGGCCTTGCCTTGTCATGCATTGCCAAATGAACAGAAAAGCACTTTTTAAGGATCATACCAACTGCTGCGCAGACGAGAGAGGCGCTCGCCACGAGTAACTGCAGTAAGTGCAAAGGCACCACGAGAAAGCGACGCTAGCAAAGCCAGGACACCACTGAAAGCACGGTTGGCATGGAGAGCAGCAGTTTTCTTGGAAATGTGTCTTGAAGCCGCAAAGCTTTTCTTGAGTGCATCTCGCCTTTTGTTAAAGCATCGCCTGAACAGGGACTTTAACCCTGGACCCTCAGATTAAAAGTCTGATGCTCTACCGACTGAGCTATCCAGGCTTCAAGGAAGGTCTTTGTCCAGCAGACACGAGAAAGTTTGGTTATAACACTTCGCTAGACTTAACACTTCTGCCCAACACTTAGGCAGAAACGGTTCTGAAAAAGTTTGCGAATGTTTGGCCATCACTTTTCGCAGGACCTCGTGGCGCAAAGGTAGCCCGTCTGACTCTAGATTAGAAGGTAGCGTGTTCAAATCATGTCGGGGTCATTAGAGGGCAGTAGCTTTTAAAGCCAAGCGATTGAAAGAGGCTAGAAAAATGAGGATATAAGGGAGCATGTTTGCCGATGAAGCAGCAAACACTACATCACAACGCGCCCATCATTACTGCAAGAAGAAGGCCTTGCCTTGTCATGCATTGCCAAATGTACAGAAAGGCACTTTTTAAGGATCATACCAACTGCTGCGCAGACGAGAGAGGCGCTCGCCACGAGTAACTGCAGTAAGTGCAAAGGCACCACGAGAAAGCGACGCTAGCAAAGCCAGGACACCTCTGAAAGCACGGTTGGCATGGAGAGCAGCAGTTTTCTTTGACATGTATCTTGAAGCTGCAAAGCTTTTCTTGAGTGCATAGCGCCTTTTCTTAAAGCATCGCCTGAACAGGGACTTGAACCCTGGACCCTCAGATTAAAAGTCTGATGCTCTACCGACTGAGCTATCCAGGCTTCAACTGCTGCGAAGACGCGAAAGGCGCTCGCCCCAAGTAACTGCAGTGAGTGTAAAGGCCCAACGAGAAAGAGACGCAAGCAAAGCCAGGACACCACTGAAAGCACGGTTGGCATGGAGAGCAGCGGCTTGCTTTGACATGTGTCTTGAAGCCGCAAAGCTTTTCTTGAGTGCATCTCGCCTTTTGTTAAAGCATCGCCTGAACAGGGACTTGAACCCTGGACCCTCAGATTAAAAGTCTGATGCTCTACCGACTGAGCAATCCAGGCTTCAAGGAAGGTCTTTGTCCAGCACACACAAGAAAGTTTGGTTATAACAATTCGCTAGACTTAACGCTTCTGCCCAACACTTAGGCAGAAAGGGTTCTGAAAAAGTCGGTGAAAGTTTGATCAGCACTTTTCGCAGGACCCCGTGGCGCAACGGTAGCGCGTCTGACTCCAGAACAGAAGGTTGCGTGTTCAAATCACATCGGGGTCATTAGAGGGCAGTTGCTTTTAAAGCCAAGCGATTGAAAGAGGCTTGGAAAATGAAGAGAAAAGGGAGCATGTTTGCCGATGAAGCAGCAAACACTACATCACAACGCGCCCATCATAACTGCAAGAAGAATGCCTTGCCTTGTCATGCATTGCCAAATGTACAGAAAGGCACTTTTTAAGGATCATACCAACTGCTGCGAAGACGCGAAAGGCGCTCGCCCCAAGTAACTGCAGTGAGTGTAAAGGCCCAACGAGAAAGAGACGCAAGCAAAGCCAGGACACCACTGAAAGCACGGTTGGCATGGAGAGCAGCGGCTTGCTTGGACATGTGTCTTGAAGCCGCAAAGCTTTTCTTGAGTTCATCTCGCCTTTTGTTAAAGCATCGCCTGAACAGGGACTTGAACCCTGGACCCTCAGATTAAAAGTCTGATGCTCTACCGACTGAGCTATCCAGGCTTCAAGGAAGGTCTTTGTCCAGCAGACACGAGAAAGTTTGGTTATAAGACTTCGCTAGACTTAACGCTTCTGCCCAACACTTAGGCAGAAACGGTTCTGAAAAAGTCTGCGAAAGTTTGGCCATCACTTTTCGCAGGACCTCGTGGCGCAACGGTAGCGCGTCTGACTCCAGATCAGAAAGTTGCGTGTTCAAATCATGTCGGGGTCGTTAGAGGGCAGTAGCTTTTAAAGCCAAGCGATTGAAAGAGGCTTGGAAAATGAGGAGAAAAGGGAGCATGTTTGCCGATGAAGCAGCAAACACTACATCACAACGCGCCCATCATAACTGCAAGAAGAATGCCTTGCCTTGTCATGCATTGCCAAATGTACAGAAAGGCACTTTTTAAGGATCATACCAACTGCTGCGCAGACGAGAGAGGCGCTCACCACGAGTTACTGCAGTAAGTGCAAAGGCACCACGAGAAAGCGACGCTAGCAAAGCCAGGACACCTCTGAAAGCACGGTTGGCATGGAGAGCAGCAGTTTTCTTTGACATGTATCTTGAAGCTGCAAAGCTTTTCTTGAGTGCATAGCGCCTTTTCTTAAAGCATCGCCTGAACAGGGACTTGAACCCTGGACCCTCAGATTAAAAGTCTGATGCTCTACCGACTGAGCTATCCAGGCTTCAAGGAAGGTCTTTGTCCAGCAGACACGAGAAAGTTTGGTTATAAGACTTCGCTAGACTTAATGCTTCTGCCCAACACTTAGGCAGAAACGGTTCTGAAAAAGTCTGCGAAAGTTTGGCCATCACTTTTAGCAGGACCTCGTGGCGCAACGGTAGCGCGTCTGACTCCAGATCAGAAGGTTGCGTGTTCAAATCACGTCGGGGTCATTAGAGGGCAGTAGCTTTTTAAGCCAAGCGATTGAAAGAGGCTTGGAAAATGAGGAGAAAAGGGAGCATGTTTGCCGATGAAGCAGCAAACACTACATCACAACGCGCCCATCATTACTGCAAGAAGAAGGCCTTGCCTTGTCATGCATTGCCAAATGTACAGAAAGGCACTTTTTAAGGATCATACCAACTGCTGCGCAGACGAGAGAGGCGCTCGCCACGAGTAACTGCAGTAAGTGCAAAGGCACCACGAGAAAGCGACGCTAGCAAAGCCAGGACACCACTGAAAGCACGGTTGGCATGGAGAGCAGCAGTTTTCTTGAACATGTATCTTGAAGCCGCAAAGCTTTTCTTGAGTGCATCTCGCCTTTTGTTAAATCATCGCCTGAACAGGGACTTGAACCCTGGACCCTCAGATTAAAAGTCTGATGCTCTACCGACTGAGCTATCCAGGCTTCAAGGAAGGTCTTTGTCCAGCAGACACGAGACAGTTTGGTTATAACACTTCGCTAGACTTAACACTTCTGCCCAACACTTAGGCAGAAACGGTTCTGAAAAAGTCTGCGAAAGTTTGGCCATCACTTTTCGCAGGACCTCGTGGCGCAACGGTAGCGTGTCTGACTCCAGATCAGAAGGTTGGGTGTTCAAATCACGTCGGGGTCATTAGAGGGCAGTAGCTTTTAAAGCCAAGCGATTGAAAGAGGCTTGGAAAGTGAGGAGAAAAGGGAGCATGTTTGCCGATGAAGCAGCAAACACTACATCACAACGCACCCATCATTACTGCAAGAAGAAGGCCTTGCCTTGTCATGCATTGCCAAATGTACAGAAAGGCACTTTTTAAGGATCATACCAACTGCTGCGCAGACGAGAGAGGCGCTCGCCACGAGTAACTGCAGTAAGTGCAAAGGCACCACGAGAAAGCGACGCTAGCAAAGCCAGGACACCACTGAAAGCACGGTTGGCATGGAGAGCAGCAGTTTTCTTGGACATGTATCTTGAAGCCGCGAAGCTTTTCTTGAGTGCATTGCGCCTTTTCCTAAAGCATCGCCTGAACAGGGACTTGAACCCTGGACCCTCAGATTAAAAGTCTGATGCTCTACCGACTGAGCTATCCAGGCTTTAAGGAAGGTCTTTGTCCAGCAGACACGAGAAAGTTTGGTTATAACACTTCGCTAGACTTAACGCTTCTGCCCAACACTTAGACAGAAACGGTTCTGAAAAAGTCTGCGAAAGTTTGGCCATCACTTTTCGCAGGACCTCGTGGCGCAACGGTAGCGCCTGACTCCAGATCAGAAGGTTGCGTGTTCAAATCACGTCGGGGTCATTAGAGGGCAGTAGCTTTTTAAGCCAAGTGATTGAAAGAGGCTTGGAAAATGAGGAGAAAAGGGAGCATGTTTGCCGATGAAGCAGCAAACACTACATCACAACGCGCCCATCATTACTGCAAGAAGAAGGCCTTGCCTTGTCATGCATGGCCAAATGAACAGAAAAGCACTTTTTAAGGATCATACCAACTGCTGCGCAGACGAGAGAGGCGCTCGCCACGAGTAACTGCAGTAAGTGCAAAGGCACCACGAGAAAGCGACGCTAGCAAAGCCAGGACACCACTGAAAGCACGGTTGGCATGGAGAGCAGCAGTTTTCTTGGACATGTATCTTGAAGCCGCAAAGCTTTTCTTGAGTGCATAGCGCCTTTTCTTAAAGCATCGCCTGAACAGGGACTTGAACCCTGGACCCTCAGATTAAAAGTCTGATGCTCTACCGACTGAGCTATCCAGGCTTCAAGAAAGGTCTTTGTCCAGCAGACACGAGAGAGTTTTGTTATAACACTTCGCAAGACTTAACGCTTCTGCCCAACACTTAGGCAAAAAAAGTTCTGAAAAAGTCTGAGAAAGTTTAGCTAATGCTGTTCGCAGGACCTCGTGGCGCAAAGGTAGCCCGTCTGACTCTAGATTAGAAGGTCGCGTGTTCAAATCATGTCGGGGTCATTAGAGGGCAGTAGCTTTTAAAGCCAAGCGATTGAAAGAGGCTAGAAAAATGAGGATATAAGGGAGCATGTTTGCCGATGAAGCAGCAAACACTACATCACAACGTGCCCATCGTAACTGCAAGAAGAATACCTTGCCTTGTCATGCATGGCCAAATGAACAGAAAAGCACTTTTTAAGGATCATACCAACTGCTGCGAAGACGCGAAAGGCGCTCGCCCGAAGTAACTGCAGTGAGTGTAAAGGCCCAACGAGAAAGAGACGCAAGCAAAGCCAGGACACCCCTGAAAGCACGGTTGGCATGGAGAGCAGCGGCTTGCTTGGACATGTGTCTTGAAGCCGCAAAGCTTTTCTTGAGTGCATATCGCCTTTTGTTAAAGTATCGCCTGAACAGGGACTTGAACCCTGGACCCTCAGATTAAAAGTCTGATGCTCTACCGACTGAGCTATCCAGGCTTCAAGGAAGGTCTTTGTCCAGCAGACATGAGAAAGTTTGGTTATAACACTTCGCTAGACTTAACGCTTCTGCCCAATACTTAGGCAGAAACGGTTCTGAAAACGTCTGCGAAAGTTTGATCATCACTTTTTGCAGGACCTCGTGGTGCAACGGTAGCGCGTCTGACTCCAGATCAGAAGGTTGCGTGTTCAAATCACGTCGGGGTCATTAGAGGGCAGTAGCTTTTAAAGCCAAGCGATTGAAAGAGGCTTGGAAAATGAGGAGAAAAGGGAGCATGTTTGCCGATGAAGCAACAAACACTACATCACAACGCGCCCATCATTACTGCAAGAAGAAGGCCTTGCCTTGTCATGCATGGCCAAATGAACAGAAAAGCACTTTTTAAGGATCATACCAACTGCTGCGCAGACGAGAGAGGCGTTCGCCACGAGTAACTGCAGTAAGTGCAAAGGCACCACCAGAAAGCGACTCTAGCAAAGCCAGGACACCACTGAAAGCACGGTTGGCATGGAGAGCAGCAGTTTTCTTGGACATGTATCTTGAAGCCGCAAAGCTTTTCTTGAGTGCATAGCGCTTTTTCTTAAAGCATCGCCTGAACAGGGACTTGAACCCTGGACCCTCAGATTAAAAGTCTGATGCTCTACCGACTGAGCTATCCAGGCTTCAAGAAAGGTCTTTGTCCAGCAGACACGAGAAAGTTTTGTTATAACACTTCGCAAGACTTAACGCTTCTGCCCAACACTTAGGCAAAAAAAGTTCTGAAAAAGTCTGAGAAAGTTTAGCCAGTGCTGTTCGCAGGACCTCGTGGCGCAAAGGTAGCCCGTATGACTCTAGATTAGAAGGTCGCGTGTTCAAATCATGTCGGGGTCATTAGAGGGCAGTAGCTTTTAAAGCCAAGCGATTGAAAGAGGCTAGAAAAATGAGGATATAAGGGAGCATGTTTGCCGATGAAGCAGCAAACACTACATCACAACGTGCCCATCGTAACTGCAAGAAGAATACCTTGCCTTGTCATGCATGGCCAAATGAACAGAAAAGCACTTTTTAAGGATCATACCAACTGCTGCGAAGACGCGAAAGGCGCTCGCCCCAAGTAACTGCAGTGAGTGTAAAGGCCCAACGAGAAAGAGACGCAAGCAAAGCCAGGACACCCCTGAAAGCACGGTTGGCATGGAGAGCAGCGGCTTGCTTGGACATGTGTTTTGAAGCCGCAAAGCTTTTCTTGAGTGCATTGCGCCTTTTCCTAAAGCATCGCCTGAACAGGGACTTGAACCCTGGACCCTCAGATTAAAAGTCTGATGCTCTACCGACTGAGCTATCCAGGCTTCAAGGAAGGTCTTTGTCCAGCAGACACGAGAAAGTTTGGTTATAAGACTTCGCTAGACTTAACGCTTCTGCCCAACACTTAGGCAGAAACGGTTCTGAAAAAGTCTGCGAAAGTTTGGCCATCACTTTTTGCAGGACCTCGTGGCGCAACGGTAGCGCGTCTGACTCCAGATCAGAAGGTTGCGTGTTCAAATCACGTCGGGGTCATTACAGGGCAGTAGCTTTTAAAGCCAAGCGATTGAAAGAGGCTTGGAAAATGAGGAGAAAAGGGAGCATGTTTGCCGATGAAGCAGCAAACACTACATCACAACGCGCCTATCAATACTGCAAGAAGAATGCCTTGCCTTGTCATGCATTGCCAAATGTACAGAAAGGCACTTTTTAAGGATCATACCAACTGCTGCGCAGACGAGAGAGGCGCTCGCCACGAGTAACTGCAGTAAGTCCAAAGGCACCACGAGAAAGCAACGCTAGCAAAGCCAGGACACCTCTGAAAGCACGGTTGGCATGGAGAGCAGCAGTTTTCTTGGACATGTTTCTTGAAGCCGCAAAGCTTTTCTTGAGTGCATAGCGCCTTTTCTTAAAGCATTGCCTGAACAGGGACTTGAACCCTGGACCCTCAGATTAAAAGTCTGATGCTCTACCGACTGAGCTATCCAGGCTTCAAGAAAGGGCTTTGTCCAGCAGACACGAGAAAGTTTTGTTATAACACTTCGCAAGACTTAACGCTTCTGCCCAACACTTAGGCAAAAAAAGTTCTGAAAAAGTCTGAGAAAGTTTAGCCAGTGCTGTTCGCAGGACATCGTGGCGCAAAGGTAGCCCGTCTGACTCTAGATTAGAAGGTCGCGTGTTCAAATCATGTTGGGGTCATTAGAGGGCAGTAGCTTTTAAAGCCAAGCGATTGAAAGAGGCTTGAAAAATGAGGATATAAGGGAGCATGTTTGCCGATGAAGCAGAAAACACTACATCACAACGTGCCCATCGTAACTGCAAGAAGAATACCTTGCCTTGTCATGCATGGCCAAATGAACAGAAAAGCACTTTTTAAGGATCATACCAACTGCTGCGAAGACGCGAAAGGCGCTCGCCCCAAGTAACTGCAGTGAGTGTAAAGGCCCAACGAGAAAGAGACGCAAGCAAAGCCAGGACACCCCTGAAAGCACGGTTGGCATGGAGAGCAGCGGCTTGCTTGGACATGTGTCTTGAAGCCGCAAAGCTTTTCTTGAGTGCATATCGCCTTTTGTTAAAGTATCGCCTGAACAGGGACTTGAACCCTGGACCCTCAGATTAAAAGTCTGATGCTCTACCGACTGAGCTATCCAGGCTTCAAGGAAGATCTTTGTCCAGCAGACACGAGAAAGTTTGGTTATAACACTTCGCTAGACTTAACGCTTCTGCCCAACACTTAGGCAGAAACGGTTCTGAAAACGTCTGCGAAAGTTTGATCATCACTTTTTGCAGGACCTCGTGGCGCAACGGTAGCGCGTCTGACTCCAGATCAGAAGGCTGCGTGTTCAAATCACGTCGGGGTCATTAGAGGGCAGTAGCTTTTAAAGCCAAGCGATTGAAAGAGGCTTGGAAAATGAGGAGAAAAGGGAGCATGTTTGCCGATGAAGCAACAAACACTACATCACAACGCGCCCATCATTACTGAAAGAAGAAGGCCTTGCCTTGTCATGCATGGCCAAATGAACAGAAAAGCACTTTTTAAGGATCATACCAACTGCTGCGCAGACGAGAGAGGCGCTCGCCACGAGTAACTGCAGTAAGTGCAAAGGCACCACGAGAAAGCGACGCTAGCAAAGCCAGGACACCACTGAAAGCACGGTTGGCATGGAGAGCAGCAGTTTTCTTGGACATGTATCTTGAAGCCGCAAAGCTTTTCTTGAGTGCATAGCGCCTTTTCTTAAAGCATCGCCTGAACAGGGACTTGAACCCTGGACCCTCAGATTAAAAGTCTGATGCTCTACCGACTGAGCTATCCAGGCTTCAAGAAAGGTCTTTGTCCAGCAGACACGAGAGAGTTTTGTTATAACACTTCGCAAGACTTAACGCTTCTGCCCAACACTTAGGCAAAAAAAGTTCTGAAAAAGTCTGAGAAAGTTTAGCCAGTGCTGTTCGCAGGACCTCGTGGCGCAAAGGTAGCCCGTCTGACTCTAGATTAGAAGGTCGCGTGTTCAAATCATGTCGGGGTCATTAGAGGGCAGTAGCTTTTAAAGCCAAGCGATTGAAAGAGGCTAGAAAAATGAGGATATAAGGGAGCATGTTTGCCGATGAAGCAGCAAACACTACATCACAACGTGCCCATCGTAACTGCAAGAAGAATACCTTGCCTTGTCATGCATGGCCAAATGAACAGAAAAGCACTTTTTAAGGATCATACCAACTGCTGCGAAGACGCGAAAGGCGCTCGCCCGAAGTAACTGCAGTAAGTCCAAAGGCACCACGAGAAAGCGACGCTAGCAAAGCCAGGACACCTCTGAAAGCACGGTTGGCATGGAGAGCAGCAGTTTTCTTGGACATGTGTCTTGAAGCCGCAAAGCTTTTCTTGAGTGCATCTCGACTTTTGTTAAAGCATCGCCTGAACAGGGACTTGAACCCTGGACCCTCAGATTAAAAGTCTGATGCTCTACCGACTGAGCTATCCAGGCTTCAAGAAAGGGCTTTGTCCAGCAGACACGAGAAAGTTTTGTTATAACACTTCGCAAGACTTAACGCTTCTGCCCAACACTTAGGCAAAAAAAGTTCTGAAAAAGTCTGAGAAAGTTTAGCCAGCGCTGTTCGCAGGACATCGTGGCGCAAAGGTAGCCCGTCTGACTCTAGATTAGAAGGTCGCGTGTTCAAATCATGTTGGGGTCATTAGAGGGCAGTAGCTTTTAAAGCCAAGCGATTGAAAGAGGCTAGAAAAATGAGGATATAAGGGAGCATGTTTGCCGATGAAGCAGAAAACACTACATCACAACGTGCCCATCGTAACTGCAAGAAGAATACCTTGCCTTGTCATGCATGGCCAAATGAACAGAAAAGCACTTTTTAAGGATCATACCAACTGCTGCGAAGACGCGAAAGGCGCTCGCCCCAAGTAACTGCAGTGAGTGTAAAGGCCCAACGAGAAAGAGACGCAAGCAAAGCCAGGACACCCCTGAAAGCACGGTTGGCATGGAGAGCAGCGGCTTGCTTGGACATGTGTCTTGAAGCCGCAAAGCTTTTCTTGAGTGCATATCGCCTTTTGTTAAAGTATCGCCTGAACAGGGACTTGAACCCTGGACCCTCAGATTAAAAGTCTGATGCTCTACCGACTGAGCTATCCAGGCTTCAAGGAAGATCTTTGTCCAGCAGACACGAGAAAGTTTGGTTATAACACTTCGCTAGACTTAACGCTTCTGCCCAACACTTAGGCAGAAACGGTTCTGAAAACGTCTGCGAAAGTTTGATCATCACTTTTTGCAGGACCTCGTGGCGCAACGGTAGCGCGTCTGACTCCAGATCAGAAGGCTGCGTGTTCAAATCACGTCGGGGTCATTAGAGGGCAGTAGCTTTTAAAGCCAAGCGATTGAAAGAGGCTTGGAAAATGAGGAGAAAAGGGAGCATGTTTGCCGATGAAGCAACAAACACTACATCACAACGCGCCCATCATTACTGAAAGAAGAAGGCCTTGCCTTGTCATGCATGGCCAAATGAACAGAAAAGCACTTTTTAAGGATCATACCAACTGCTGCGCAGACGAGAGAGGCGCTCGCCACGAGTAACTGCAGTAAGTGCAAAGGCACCACGAGAAAGCGACGCTAGCAAAGCCAGGACACCACTGAAAGCACGGTTGGCATGGAGAGCAGCAGTTTTCTTGGACATGTATCTTGAAGCCGCAAAGCTTTTCTTGAGTGCATAGCGCCTTTTCTTAAAGCATCGCCTGAACAGGGACTTGAACCCTGGACCCTCAGATTAAAAGTCTGATGCTCTACCGACTGAGCTATCCAGGCTTCAAGAAAGGTCTTTGTCCAGCAGACACGAGAGAGTTTTGTTATAACACTTCGCAAGACTTAACGCTTCTGCCCAACACTTAGGCAAAAAAAGTTCTGAAAAAGTCTGAGAAAGTTTAGCCAGTGCTGTTCGCAGGACCTCGTGGCGCAAAGGTAGCCCGTCTGACTCTAGATTAGAAGGTCGCGTGTTCAAATCATGTCGGGGTCATTAGAGGGCAGTAGCTTTTAAAGCCAAGCGATTGAAAGAGGCTAGAAAAATGAGGATATAAGGGAGCATGTTTGCCGATGAAGCAGCAAACACTACATCACAACGTGCCCATCGTAACTGCAAGAAGAATACCTTGCCTTGTCATGCATGGCCAAATGAACAGAAAAGCACTTTTTAAGGATCATACCAACTGCTGCGAAGACGCGAAAGGCGCTCGCCCCAAGTAACTGCAGTGAGTGTAAAGGCCCAACGAGAAAGAGACGCAAGCAAAGCCAGGACACCCCTGAAAGCACGGTTGGCATGGAGAGCAGCGGCTTGCTTGGACATGTGTCTTGAAGCCGCAAAGCTTTTCTTGAGTGCATATCGCCTTTTGTTAAAGCATCGCCTGAACAGGGACTTGAACCCTGGACCCTCAGATTAAAAGTCTGATGCTCTACCGACTGAGCTATCCAGGCTTCAAGGAAGGTCTTTGTCCAGCAGACACGAGAAAGTTTGGTTATAACACTTCGCTAGACTTAACGCTTCTGCCCAATACTTAGGCAGAAACGGTTCTGAAAACGTCTGCGAAAGTTTGATCATCACTTTTTGCAGGACCTCGTGGTGCAACGGTAGCGTGTCTGACTCCAGATCAGAAGGTTGCGTGTTCAAATCACGTCGGGGTCATTAGAGGGCAGTAGCTTTTAAAGCCAAGCGATTGAAAGAGGCTAGAAAAATGAGGATATAAGGGAGCATGTTTGCCGATGAAGCAGCAAACACTACATCACAACGTGCCCATCGTAACTGCAAGAAGAATACCTTGCCTTGTCATGCATGGCCAAATGAACAGAAAAGCACTTTTTAAGGATCATACCAACTGCTGCGAAGACGCGAAAGGCGCTCGCCCCAAGTAACTGCAGTGAGTGTAAAGGCCCAACGAGAAAGAGACGCAAGCAAAGCCAGGACACCCCTGAAAGCACGGTTGGCATGGAGAGCAGCGGCTTGCTTGGACATGTGTCTTGAAGCCGCAAAGCTTTTCTTGAGTGCATATCGCCTTTTGTTAAAGTTTCGCCTGAACAGGGACTTGAACCCTGGACCCTCAGATTAAAAGTCTGATGCTCTACCGACTGAGCTATCCAGGCTTCAAGGAAGGTCTTTGTCCAGCAGACACGAGAAAGTTTGGTTATAACACTTCGCTAGACTTAACGCTTCTGCCCAATACTTAGGCAGAAACGGTTCTGAAAACGTCTGCGAAAGTTTGATCATCACTTTTTGCAGGACCTCGTGGTGCAACGGTAGCGCGTCTGACTCCAGATCAGAAGGTTGCGTGTTCAAATCACGTCGGGGTCATTAGAGGGCAGTAGCTTTTAAAGCCAAGCGATTGAAAGAGGCTAGAAAAATGAGGATATAAGGGAGCATGTTTGCCGATGAAGCAGCAAACACTACATCACAACGTGCCCATCGTAACTGCAAGAAGAATACCTTGCCTTGTCATGCATGGCCAAATGAACAGAAAAGCACTTTTTAAGGATCATACCAACTGCTGCGAAGACGCGAAAGGCGCTCGCCCCAAGTAACTGCAGTGAGTGTAAAGGCCCAACGAGAAAGAGACGCAAGCAAAGCCAGGACACCCCTGAAAGCACGGTTGGCATGGAGAGCAGCGGCTTGCTTGGACATGTGTCTTGAAGCCGCAAAGCTTTTCTTGAGTGCATATCGCCTTTTGTTAAAGCATCGCCTGAACAGGGACTTGAACCCTGGACCCTCAGATTAAAAGTCTGATGCTCTACCGACTGAGCTATCCAGGCTTCAAGGAAGGTCTTTGTCCAGCAGACACGAGAAAGTTTGGTTATAAGACTTCGCTAGACTTAACGCTTCTGCCCAACACTTAGGCAGAAAGGGTTCTGAAAACGTCTGCGAAAGTTTGATCATCACTTTTTGCAGGACCTCGTGGCGCAACGGTAGAGCGTCTGACTCCAGATCAGAAGGTTGCGTGTTCAAATCACGTCGGGGTCATTAGAGGGCAGTAGCTTTTAAAGCCAAGCGATTGAAAGAGGCTTGGAAAATGAGGAGAAAAGGGAGCATGTTTGCCGATGAAGCAGCAAACACTACATCACAACGCGCCCATCAATACTGCAAGAAGAATGCCTTGCCTTGTCATGCATTGCCAAATGTACAGAAAGGCACTTTTTAAGGATCATACCAACTGCTGCGCAGACGAGAGAGGCGCTCGCCACGAGTAACTGCAGTAAGTCCAAAGGCACCACGAGAAAGCGACGCTAGCAAAGCCAGGACACCTCTGAAAGCACGGTTGGCATGGAGAGCAGCAGTTTTCTTGGACATGTTTCTTGAAGCCGCAAAGCTTTTCTTGAGTGCATAGCGCCTTTTCTTAAAGCATTGCCTGAACAGGGACTTGAACCCTGGACCCTCAGATTAAAAGTCTGATGATCTACCGACTGAGCTATCCAGGCTTCAAGAAAGGGCTTTGTCCAGCAGACACGAGAAAGTTTTGTTATAACACTTCGCAAGACTTAACGCTTCTGCCTAACACTTAGGCAAAAAAAGTTCTGAAAAAGTCTGAGAAAGTTTAGCCAGTGCTGTTCGCAGGACATCTTGGCGCAAAGGTAGCCCGTCTGACTCTAGATTAGAAGGTCGCGTGTTCAAATCATGTTGGGGTCATTAGAGGGCAGTAGCTTTTAAAGCCAAGCGATTGAAAGAGGCTAGAAAAATGAGGATATAAGGGAGCATGTTTGCCGATGAAGCAGAAAACACTACATCACAACGTGCCCATCGTAACTGCAAGAAGAATACCTTGCCTTGTCATGCATGGCCAAATGAACAGAAAAGCACTTTTTAAGGATCATACCAACTGCTGCGAAGACGCGAAAGGCGCTCGCCCCAAGTAACTGCAGTGAGTGTAAAGGCCCAACGAGAAAGAGACGCAAGCAAAGCCAGGACACCCCTGAAAGCACGGTTGGCATGGAGAGCAGCGGCTTGCTTGGACATGTGTCTTGAAGCCGCAAAGCTTTTCTTGAATGCATATCGCCTTTTGTTAAAGTATCGCCTGAACAGGGACTTGAACCCTGGACCCTCAGATTAAAAGTCTGATGCTCTACCGACTGAGCTATCCAGGCTTCAAGGAAGGTCTTTGTCCAGCAGACACGAGAAAGTTTGGTTATAACACTTCGCTAGACTTAACGCTTCTGCCCAATACTTAGGCAGAAACGGTTCTGAAAACGTCTGCGAAAGTTTGATCATCACTTTTTGCAGGACCTCGTGGTGCAACGGTAGCGCGTCTGACTCCAGATCAGAAGATTGCGTGTTCAAATCACGTCGGGGTCATTAGAGGGCAGTAGCTTTTAAAGCCAAGCGATTGAAAGAGGCTTGGAAAATGAGGAGAAAAGGGAGCATGTTTGCCGATGAAGCAACAAACACTACATCACAACGCGCCCATCATTACTGCAAGAAGAAGGCCTTGCCTTGTCATGCATGGCCAAATGAACAGAAAAGCACTTTTTAAGGACCATACCAACTGCTGCGCAGACGAGAGAGGCGTTCGCCACGAGTAACTGCAGTAAGTGCAAAGGCACCACCAGAAAGCGACGCTAGCAAAGCCAGGACACCACTGAAAGCACGGTTGGCATGGAGAGCAGCAGTTTTCTTGGACATGTATCTTGAAGCCGCAAAGCTTTTCTTGAGTGCATAGCGCCTTTTCTTAAAGCATCGCCTGAACAGGGACTTGAACCCTGGACCCTCAGATTAAAAGTCTGATGCTCTACCGACTGAGCTATCCAGGCTTCAAGAAAGGTCTTTGTCCAGCAGACACGAGAAAGTTTTGTTATAACACTTCGCAAGACTTAACGCTTCTGCCCAACACTTAGGCAAAAAAAGTTCTGAAAAAGTCTGAGAAAGTTTAGCCAGTGCTGTTCGCAGGACCTCGTGGCGCAAAGGTAGCCCGTCTGACTCTAGATTAGAAGGTCGCGTGTTCAAATCATGTCGGGGTCATTAGAGGGCAGTAGCTTTTAAAGCCAAGCGATTGAAAGAGGCTAGAAAAATGAGGATATAAGGGAGCATGTTTGCCGATGAAGCAGCAAACACTACATCACAACGTGCCCATCGTAACTGCAAGAAGAATACCTTGCCTTGTCATGCATGGCGAAATGAACAGAAAAGCACTTTTTAAGGATCATACCAACTGCTGCGAAGACGCGAAAGGCGCTCGCCCCAAGTAACTGCAGTGAGTGTAAAGGCCCAACGACAAAGAGACGCAAGCAAAGCCAGGACACCCCTGAAAGCACGGTTGGCATGGAGAGCAGCGGCTTGCTTGGACATGTGTCTTGAAGCCGCAAAGCTTTTCTTGAATGCATATCGCCTTTTGTTAAAGTATCGCCTGAACAGGGACTTGAACCCTGGACCCTCAGATTAAAAGTCTGATGCTCTACCGACTGAGCTATCCAGGCTTCAAGGAAGGTCTTTGTCCAGCAGACACGAGAAAGTTTGGTTATAACACTTCGCTAGACTTAACGCTTCTGCCCAATACTTAGGCAGAAACGGTTCTGAAAACGTCTGCGAAAGTTTGATCATCACTTTTTGCAGGACCTCGTGGTGCAACGGTAGCGCGTCTGACTCCAGATCAGAAGATTGCGTGTTCAAATCACGTCGGGGTCATTAGAGGGCAGTAGCTTTTAAAGCCAAGCGATTGAAAGAGGCTTGGAAAATGAGGAGAAAAGGGAGCATGTTTGCCGATGAAGCAACAAACACTACATCACAACGCGCCCATCATTACTGCAAGAAGAAGGCCTTGCCTTGTCATGCATGGCCAAATGAACAGAAAAGCACTTTTTAAGGACCATACCAACTGCTGCGCAGACGAGAGAGGCGTTCGCCACGAGTAACTGCAGTAAGTGCAAAGGCACCACCAGAAAGCGACGCTAGCAAAGCCAGGACACCACTGAAAGCACGGTTGGCATGGAGAGCAGCAGTTTTCTTGGACATGTATCTTGAAGCCGCAAAGCTTTTCTTGAGTGCATAGCGCCTTTTCTTAAAGCATCGCCTGAACAGGGACTTGAACCCTGGACCCTCAGATTAAAAGTCTGATGCTCTACCGACTGAGCTATCCAGGCTTCAAGAAAGGTCTTTGTCCAGCAGACACGAGAAAGTTTTGTTATAACACTTCGCAAGACTTAACGCTTCTGCCCAACACTTAGGCAAAAAAAGTTCTGAAAAAGTCTGAGAAAGTTTAGCCAGTGCTGTTCGCAGGACCTCGTGGCGCAAAGGTAGCCCGTCTGACTCTAGATTAGAAGGTCGCGTGTTCAAATCATGTTGGGGTCATTAGAGGGCAGTAGCTTTTAAAGCCAAGCGATTGAAAGAGGCTAGAAAAATGAGGATATAAGGGAGCATGTTTGCCGATGAAGCAGCAAACACTACATCACAACGTGCCCATCGTAACTGCAAGAAGAATACCTTGCCTTGTCATGCATGGCCAAATGAACAGAAAAGCACTTTTTAAGGATCATACCAACTGCTGCGAAGACGCGAAAGGCGCTCGCCCCAAGTAACTGCAGTGAGTGTAAAGGCCCAACGAGAAAGAGACGCAAGCAAAGCCAGGACACCCCTGAAAGCACGGTTGGCATGGAGAGCAGCGGCTTGCTTGGACATGTGTCTTGAAGCCGCAAAGCTTTTCTTGAGTGCATTGCGCCTTTTCCTAAAGCATCGCCTGAACAGGGACTTGAACCCTGGACCCTCAGATTAAAAGTCTGATGCTCTACCGACTGAGCTATCCAGGCTTCAAGGAAGGTCTTTGTCCAGCAGACACGAGAAAGTTTGGTTATAAGACTTCGCTAGACTTAACGCTTCTGCCCAACACTTAGGCAGAAACGGTTCTGAAAAAGTCTGCGAAAGTTTGGCCATCACTTTTCGCAGGACCTCGTGGCGCAAAGGTAGCCCGTCTGACTCTAGATTAGAAGGTTGCGTGTTCAAATCATGTCGGGGTCATTAGAGGGCAGTAGCTTTTAAAGCCAAGCGATTGAAAGAGGCTAGAAAAATGAGGATATAAGGGAGCATGTTTGCCGATGAAGCAGCAAACACTACATCACAACGTGCCCATCGTAACTGCAAGAAGAATACCTTGCCTTGTCATGCATGGCCAAATGAACAGAAAAGCACTTTTTAAGGATCATACCAACTGCTGCGAAGACGCGAAAGGCGCTCGCCCCAAGTAACTGCAGTGAGTGTAAAGGCCCAACGACAAAGAGACGCAAGCAAAGCCAGGACACCCCTGAAAGCACGGTTGGCACGGAGAGCAGCGGCTTGCTTGGACATGTGTCTTGAAGCCGCAAAGCTTTTCTTCAGTGCATCTCGCCTTTTGTTAAAGCATCGCCTGAACAGGGACTTGAACCCTGGACCCTCAGATTAAAAGTCTGATGCTCTACCGACTGAGCTATCCAGGCTTCAAGGAAGATCTTTGTCCAGCAGACACGAGAAAGTTTGGTTATAAGACTTCGCTAGACTTAACGCTTCTGCCCAACACTTAGGCAGAAAGGGTTCTGAAAACGTCTGCGAAAGTTTGATCATCACTTTTTGCAGGACCTCGTGGCGCAACGGTAGCGCGTCTGACTCCAGATCAGAAGGTTGCGTGTTCAAATCACGTCGGGGTCATTAGGGGGCAGTAGCTTTTAAAGCCAAGCGATTGAAAGAGGCTTGGAAAATGAGGAGAAAAGGGAGCATGTTTGCCGATGAAGCAGCAAACACTACATCACAACGCGCCCATCAATACTGCAAGAAGAATGCCTTGCCTTGTCATGCATTGCCAAATGTACAGAAAGGCACTTTTTAAGGATCATACCAACTGCTGCGCAGACGAGAGAGGCGCTCGCCACGAGTAACTGCAGTAAGTCCAAAGGCACCACGAGAAAGCGACGCTAGCAAAGCCAGGACACCTCTGAAAGCACGGTTGGCATGGAGAGCAGCAGTTTTCTTGGACATGTTTCTTGAAGCCGCAAAGCTTTTCTTGAGTGCATAGCGCCTTTTCTTAAAGCATTGCCTGAACAGGGACTTGAACCCTGGACCCTCAGATTAAAAGTCTGATGCTCTACCGACTGAGCTATCCAGGCTTCAAGAAAGGTCTTTGTCCAGCAGACACGAGAAAGTTTTGTTATAACACTTCGCAAGACTTAACGCTTCTGCCCAACACTTAGGCAAAAAAAGTTCTGAAAAAGTCTGAGAAAGTTTAGCCAGTGCTGTTCGCAGGACATCGTGGCGCAAAGGTAGCCCGTCTGACTCTAGATTAGAAGGTTGCGTGTTCAAATCATGTTGGGGTCATTAGAGGGCAGTAGCTTTTAAAGCCAAGCGATTGAAAGAGGCTAGAAAAATGAGGATATAAGGGAGCATGTTTGCCGATGAAGCAGCAAACACTACATCACAACGTGCCCATCGTAACTGCAAGAAGAATACCTTGCCTTGTCATGCATGGCCAAATGAACAGAAAAGCACTTTTTAAGGATCATACCAACTGCTGTGAAGACGCGAAAGGCGCTCGCCCCAAGTAACTGCAGTGAGTGTAAAGGCCCAACGAGAAAGAGACGCAAGCAAAGCCAGGACACCCCTGAAAGCACGGTTGGCATGGAGAGCAGCAGTTTTCTTGGACATGTATCTTGAAGCCGCAAAGCTTTTCTTGAGTGCATTGCGCCTTTTCCTAAAGCATCGCCTGAACAGGGACTTGAACCCTGGACCCTCAGATTAAAAGTCTGATGCTCTACCGACTGAGCTATCCAGGCTTCAAGGAAGGTCTTTGTCCAGCAGACACGAGAAAGTTTGGTTATAAGACTTCACTAGACTTAACGCTTCTGCCCAACACTTAGGCAGAAACGGTTCTGAAAAAGTCTGCGAAAGTTTGGCCATCACTTTTCGCAGGACCTCGTGGCGCAAAGGTAGCCCGTCTGACTCTAGATTAGAAGGTTGCGTGTTCAAATCATGTCGGGGTCATTAGAGGGCAGTAGCTTTTAAAGCCAAGCGATTGAAAGAGGCTAGAAAAATGAGGATATAAGGGAGCATGTTTGCCGATGAAGCAGCAAACACTACATCACAACGTGCCCATCGTAACTGCAAGAAGAATACCTTGCCTTGTCATGCATGGCCAAATGAACAGAAAAGCACTTTTTAAGGATCATACCAACTGCTGTGAAGACGCGAAAGGCGCTCGCCCCAAGTAACTGCAGTGAGTGTAAAGGCCCAACGAGAAAGAGACGCAAGCAAAGCCAGGACACCCCTGAAAGCACGGTTGGCATGGAGACCAGCGGCTTGCTTGGACATGTGTCTTGAAGCCGCAAAGGTTTTCTTGAGTGCATCTCGCCTTTTGTTAAAGCATCGCCTGAAGAGGGACTTGAACCCTGGACCCTCAGATTAAAAGTCTGATGCTCTACCGACTGAGCTATCCAGGCTTCAAGGAAGGTCTTTGTCCAGCAGACACGAGAAAGTTTGGTTATAAGACTTCACTAGACTTAACGCTTCTGCCCAACACTTATGCAGAAACGGTTCTGAAAAAGTCTGCGAAAGTTTGGCCATCACTTTTCGCAGGACCTCGTGGCGCAAAGGTAGCCCGTCTGACTCTAGATTAGAAGGTTGCGTGTTCAAATCATGTCGGGGTCATTAGAGGGCAGTAGCTTTTAAAGCCAAGCGATTGAAAGAGGCTAGAAAAATGAGGATATAAGGGAGCATGTTTGCCGATGAAGCAGCAAACACTACATCACAACGTGCCCATCGTAACTGCAAGAAGAATACCTTGCCTTGTCATGCATGGCCAAATGAACAGAAAAGCACTTTTTAAGGATCATACCAACTGCTGTGAAGACGCGAAAGGCGCTCGCCCCAAGTAACTGCAGTGAGTGTAAAGGCCCAACGAGAAAGAGACGCAAGCAAAGCCAGGACACCCCTGAAAGCACGGTTGGCATGGAGACCAGCGGCTTGCTTGGACATGTGTCTTGAAGCCGCAAAGGTTTTCTTGAGTGCATCTCGCCTTTTGTTAAAGCATCGCCTGAACAGGGACTTGAACCCTGGACCCTCAGATTAAAAGTCTGATGCTCTACCGACTGAGCTATCCAGGCTTCAAGGAAGGTCTTTATCCAGCAGACACGAGAAAGTTTGGTTATAAGACTTCGCTAGACTTAACGCTTCTGCCCAACACTTAGGCAGAAACGGTTCTGAAAAAGTCTGCGAAAGTTTGGCCATCACTTTTCGCAGGACCTCGTGGCGCAAAGGTAGCCCGTCTGACTCTAGATTAGAAGGTTGCGTGTTCAAATCATGTCGGGGTCATTAGAGGGCAGTAGCTTTTAAAGCCAAGCGATTGAAAGAGGCTAGAAAAATGAAGATATAAGGGAGCATGTTTGCCGATGAAGCAGCAAACACTACATCACAACGTGCCCATCGTAACTGCAAGAAGAATACCTTGCCTTGTCATGCATGGCCAAATGAACAGAAAAGCACTTTTTAAGGATCATACCAACTGCTGTGAAGACGCGAAAGGCGCTCGCCCCAAGTAACTGCAGTGAGTGTAAAGGCCCAACGAGAAAGAGACGCAAGCAAAGCCAGGACACCCCTGAAAGCACGGTTGGCATGGAGACCAGCGGCTTGCTTGGACATGTGTCTTGAAGCCGCAAAGGTTTTCTTGAGTGCATCTCGCCTTTTGTTAAAGCATCGCCTGAACAGGGACTTGAACCCTGGACCCTCAGATTAAAAGTCTGATGCTCTACCGACTGAGCTATCCAGGCTTCAAGGAAGGTCTTTGTCCAGCAGACACGAGAAAGTTTGGTTATAAGACTTCACTAGACTTAACGCTTCTGCCCAACACTTAGGCAGAAACGGTTCTGAAAAAGTCTGCGAAAGTTTGGCCATCACTTTTCGCAGGACCTCGTGGCGCAAAGGTAGCCCGTCTGACTCTAGATTAGAAGGTTGCGTGTTCAAATCATGTCGGGGTCATTAGAGGGCAGTAGCTTTTAAAGCCAAGCGATTGAAAGAGGCTAGAAAAATGAGGATATAAGGGAGCATGTTTGCCGATGAAGCAGCAAACACTACATCACAACGTGCCCATCGTAACTGCAAGAAGAATACCTTGCCTTGTCATGCATGGCCAAATGAACAGAAAAGCACTTTTTAAGGATCATACCAACTGCTGTGAAGACGCGAAAGGCGCTCGCCCCAAGTAACTGCAGTGAGTGTAAAGGCCCAACGAGAAAGAGACGCAAGCAAAGCCAGGACACCCCTGAAAGCACGGTTGGCATGGAGACCAGCGGCTTGCTTGGACATGTGTCTTGAAGCCGCAAAGGTTTTCTTGAGTGCATCTCGCCTTTTGTTAAAGCATCGACTGAACAGGGACTTGAACCCTGGACCCTCAGATTAAAAGTCTGATGCTCTACCGACTGAGCTATCCAGGCTTCAAGGAAGGTCTTTGTCCAGCAGACACGAGAAAGTTTGGTTATAAGACTTCGCTAGACTTAACGCTTCTGCCCAACACTTAGGCAGAAACGGTTCTGAAAAAGTCTGCGAAAGTTTGGCCATCACTTTTCGCAGGACCTCGTGGCGCAAAGGTAGCCCGTCTGACTCTAGATTAGAAGGTTGCGTGTTCAAATCATGTCGGGGTCATTAGAGGGCAGTAGCTTTTAAAGCCAAGCGATTGAAAGAGGCTAGAAAAATGAGGATATAAGGGAGCATGTTTGCCGATGAAGCAGCAAACACTACATCACAACGTGCCCATCGTAACTGCAAGAAGAATACCTTGCCTTGTCATGCATGGCCAAATGAACAGAAAAGCACTTTTTAAGGATCATACCAACTGCTGCGAAGACGCGAAAGGCGCTCGCCCCAAGTAACTGCAGTGAGTGTAAAGGCCCAACGACAAAGAGACGCAAGCAAAGCCAGGACACCCCTGAAAGCACGGTTGGCACGGAGAGCAGCGGCTTGCTTGGACATGTGTCTTGAAGCCGCAAAGCTTTTCTTCAGTGCATCTCGCCTTTTGTTAAAGCATCGCCTGAACAGGGACTTGAACCCTGGACCCTCAGATTAAAAGTCTGATGCTCTACCGACTGAGCTATCCAGGCTTCAAGGAAGATCTTTGTCCAGCAGACACGAGAAAGTTTGGTTATAAGACTTCGCTAGACTTAACGCTTCTGCCCAACACTTAGGCAGAAAGGGTTCTGAAAACGTCTGCGAAAGTTTGATCATCACTTTTTGCAGGACCTCGTGGCGCAACGGTAGCGCGTCTGACTCCAGATCAGAAGGTTGCGTGTTCAAATCACGTCGGGGTCATTAGGGGGCAGTAGCTTTTAAAGCCAAGCGATTGAAAGAGGCTTGGAAAATGAGGAGAAAAGGGAGCATGTTTGCCGATGAAGCAGCAAACACTACATCACAACGCGCCCATCAATACTGCAAGAAGAATGCCTTGCCTTGTCATGCATTGCCAAATGTACAGAAAGGCACTTTTTAAGGATCATACCAACTGCTGCGCAGACGAGAGAGGCGCTCGCCACGAGTAACTGCAGTAAGTCCAAAGGCACCACGAGAAAGCGACGCTAGCAAAGCCAGGACACCTCTGAAAGCACGGTTGGCATGGAGAGCAGCAGTTTTCTTGGACATGTTTCTTGAAGCCGCAAAGCTTTTCTTGAGTGCATAGCGCCTTTTCTTAAAGCATTGCCTGAACAGGGACTTGAACCCTGGACCCTCAGATTAAAAGTCTGATGCTCTACCGACTGAGCTATCCAGGCTTCAAGAAAGGTCTTTGTCCAGCAGACACGAGAAAGTTTTGTTATAACACTTCGCAAGACTTAACGCTTCTGCCCAACACTTAGGCAAAAAAAGTTCTGAAAAAGTCTGAGAAAGTTTAGCCAGTGCTGTTCGCAGGACATCGTGGCGCAAAGGTAGCCCGTCTGACTCTAGATTAGAAGGTTGCGTGTTCAAATCATGTTGGGGTCATTAGAGGGCAGTAGCTTTTAAAGCCAAGCGATTGAAAGAGGCTAGAAAAATGAGGATATAAGGGAGCATGTTTGCCGATGAAGCAGCAAACACTACATCACAACGTGCCCATCGTAACTGCAAGAAGAATACCTTGCCTTGTCATGCATGGCCAAATGAACAGAAAAGCACTTTTTAAGGATCATACCAACTGCTGTGAAGACGCGAAAGGCGCTCGCCCCAAGTAACTGCAGTGAGTGTAAAGGCCCAACGAGAAAGAGACGCAAGCAAAGCCAGGACACCCCTGAAAGCACGGTTGGCATGGAGAGCAGCAGTTTTCCTTGACATGTATCTTGAAGCCGCAAAGCTTTTCTTGAGTGCATTGCGCCTTTTCCTAAAGCATCGCCTGAACAGGGACTTGAACCCTGGACCCTCAGATTAAAAGTCTGATGCTCTACCGACTGAGCTATCCAGGCTTCAAGGAAGGTCTTTGTCCAGCAGACACGAGAAAGTTTGGTTATAAGACTTCACTAGACTTAACGCTTCTGCCCAACACTTAGGCAGAAACGGTTCTGAAAAAGTCTGCGAAAGTTTGGCCATCACTTTTCGCAGGACCTCGTGGCGCAAAGGTAGCCCGTCTGACTCTAGATTAGAAGGTTGCGTGTTCAAATCATGTCGGGGTCATTAGAGGGCAGTAGCTTTTAAAGCCAAGCGATTGAAAGAGGCTAGAAAAATGAGGATATAAGGGAGCATGTTTGCCGATGAAGCAGCAAACACTACATCACAACGTGCCCATCGTAACTGCAAGAAGAATACCTTGCCTTGTCATGCATGGCCAAATGAACAGAAAAGCACTTTTTAAGGATCATACCAACTGCTGTGAAGACGCGAAAGGCGCTCGCCCCAAGTAACTGCAGTGAGTGTAAAGGCCCAACGAGAAAGAGACGCAAGCAAAGCCAGGACACCCCTGAAAGCACGGTTGGCATGGAGACCAGCGGCTTGCTTGGACATGTGTCTTGAAGCCGCAAAGGTTTTCTTGAGTGCATCTCGCCTTTTGTTAAAGCATCGCCTGAAGAGGGACTTGAACCCTGGACCCTCAGATTAAAAGTCTGATGCTCTACCGACTGAGCTATCCAGGCTTCAAGGAAGGTCTTTGTCCAGCAGACACGAGAAAGTTTGGTTATAAGACTTCACTAGACTTAACGCTTCTGCCCAACACTTATGCAGAAACGGTTCTGAAAAAGTCTGCGAAAGTTTGGCCATCACTTTTCGCAGGACCTCGTGGCGCAAAGGTAGCCCGTCTGACTCTAGATTAGAAGGTTGCGTGTTCAAATCATGTCGGGGTCATTAGAGGGCAGTAGCTTTTAAAGCCAAGCGATTGAAAGAGGCTAGAAAAATGAGGATATAAGGGAGCATGTTTGCCGATGAAGCAGCAAACACTACATCACAACGTGCCCATCGTAACTGCAAGAAGAATACCTTGCCTTGTCATGCATGGCCAAATGAACAGAAAAGCACTTTTTAAGGATCATACCAACTGCTGTGAAGACGCGAAAGGCGCTCGCCCCAAGTAACTGCAGTGAGTGTAAAGGCCCAACGAGAAAGAGACGCAAGCAAAGCCAGGACACCCCTGAAAGCACGGTTGGCATGGAGACCAGCGGCTTGCTTGGACATGTGTCTTGAAGCCGCAAAGGTTTTCTTGAGTGCATCTCGCCTTTTGTTAAAGCATCGCCTGAACAGGGACTTGAACCCTGGACCCTCAGATTAAAAGTCTGATGCTCTACCGACTGAGCTATCCAGGCTTCAAGGAAGGTCTTTATCCAGCAGACACGAGAAAGTTTGGTTATAAGACTTCGCTAGACTTAACGCTTCTGCCCAACACTTAGGCAGAAACGGTTCTGAAAAAGTCTGCGAAAGTTTGGCCATCACTTTTCGCAGGACCTCGTGGCGCAAAGGTAGCCCGTCTGACTCTAGATTAGAAGGTTGCGTGTTCAAATCATGTCGGGGTCATTAGAGGGCAGTAGCTTTTAAAGCCAAGCGATTGAAAGAGGCTAGAAAAATGAAGATATAAGGGAGCATGTTTGCCGATGAAGCAGCAAACACTACATCACAACGTGCCCATCGTAACTGCAAGAAGAATACCTTGCCTTGTCATGCATGGCCAAATGAACAGAAAAGCACTTTTTAAGGATCATACCAACTGCTGTGAAGACGCGAAAGGCGCTCGCCCCAAGTAACTGCAGTGAGTGTAAAGGCCCAACGAGAAAGAGACGCAAGCAAAGCCAGGACACCCCTGAAAGCACGGTTGGCATGGAGACCAGCGGCTTGCTTGGACATGTGTCTTGAAGCCGCAAAGGTTTTCTTGAGTGCATCTCGCCTTTTGTTAAAGCATCGCCTGAACAGGGACTTGAACCCTGGACCCTCAGATTAAAAGTCTGATGCTCTACCGACTGAGCTATCCAGGCTTCAAGGAAGGTCTTTGTCCAGCAGACACGAGAAAGTTTGGTTATAAGACTTCACTAGACTTAACGCTTCTGCCCAACACTTAGGCAGAAACGGTTCTGAAAAAGTCTGCGAAAGTTTGGCCATCACTTTTCGCAGGACCTCGTGGCGCAAAGGTAGCCCGTCTGACTCTAGATTAGAAGGTTGCGTGTTCAAATCATGTCGGGGTCATTAGAGGGCAGTAGCTTTTAAAGCCAAGCGATTGAAAGAGGCTAGAAAAATGAGGATATAAGGGAGCATGTTTGCCGATGAAGCAGCAAACACTACATCACAACGTGCCCATCGTAACTGCAAGAAGAATACCTTGCCTTGTCATGCATGGCCAAATGAACAGAAAAGCACTTTTTAAGGATCATACCAACTGCTGTGAAGACGCGAAAGGCGCTCGCCCCAAGTAACTGCAGTGAGTGTAAAGGCCCAACGAGAAAGAGACGCAAGCAAAGCCAGGACACCCCTGAAAGCACGGTTGGCATGGAGACCAGCGGCTTGCTTGGACATGTGTCTTGAAGCCGCAAAGGTTTTCTTGAGTGCATCTCGCCTTTTGTTAAAGCATCGACTGAACAGGGACTTGAACCCTGGACCCTCAGATTAAAAGTCTGATGCTCTACCGACTGAGCTATCCAGGCTTCAAGGAAGGTCTTTGTCCAGCAGACACGAGAAAGTTTGGTTATAAGACTTCGCTAGACTTAACGCTTCTGCCCAACACTTAGGCAGAAACGGTTCTGAAAAAGTCTGCGAAAGTTTGGCCATCACTTTTCGCAGGACCTCGTGGCGCAAAGGTAGCCCGTCTGACTCTAGATTAGAAGGTTGCGTGTTCAAATCATGTCGGGGTCATTAGAGGGCAGTAGCTTTTAAAGCCAAGCGATTGAAAGAGGCTAGAAAAATGAAGACATAAGGGAGCATGTTTGCCGATGAAGCAGCAAACACTACATCACAACGTGCCCATCGTAACTGCAAGAAGAATACCTTGCCTTGTCATGCATGGCCAAATGAACAGAAAAGCACTTTTTAAGGATCATACCAACTGCTGTGAAGACGCGAAAGGCGCTCGCCCCAAGTAACTGCAGTGAGTGTAAAGGCCCAACGAGAAAGAGACGCAAGCAAAGCCAGGACACCCCTGAAAGCACGGTTGGCATGGAGAGCAGCGGCTTGCTTGGACATGTGTCTTGAAGCCGCAAAGCTTTTCTTGAGTGCATCTCGCCTTTTGTTAAAGCATCGCCTGAACAGGGACTTGAACCCTGGACCCTCAGATTAAAAGTCTGATGCTCTACCGACTGAGCTATCCAGGCTTCAAGGAAGGTCTTTGTCCAGCAGACACGAGAAAGTTTGGTTATAAGACTTCGCTAGACTTAACGCTTCTGCCCAACACTTAGGCAGAAAGGGTTCTGAAAAAGTCTGCGAAAGTTTGATCAGCACTTTTCGCAGGACCTCGTGGCGCAACGGTAGCGCGTCTGACTCCAGATAAGAAGGTTGCGTGTTCAAATCACGTCGGGGTCATTAGAGGGCAGTAGCTTTTAAAGCCAAGCGATTGAAAGAGGCTTGGAAAATGAGGAGAAAAGGGAGCATGTTTGCCGATGAAGCAGCAAACACTACATCACAACGCGCCCATCATAACTGCAAGAAGAATGCCTTGCCTTGTCATGCATTGCCAAATGTACAGAAAGGCACTTTTTAAGGATCATACCAACTGCTGCGCAGACGAGAGAGGCGCTCGCCACGAGTAACTGCAGTAAGTGCAAAGGCACCACGAGAAAGTGACGCTAGCAAAGCCAGGACACCACTGAAAGCACGGTTGGCATGGAGAGCAGCAGTTTTCTTGGACATGTATCTTGAAGCCGCAAAGCTTTTCTTGAGTGCATTGCGCCTTTTCCTAAAGCATCGCCTCAACAGGGACTTGAACCCTGGACCCTCAGATTAAAAGTCTGATGCTCTACCGACTGAGCTATCCAGGCTTCAAGGAAGGTCTTTGTCCAGCAGACACGAGAAAGTTTGGTTATAAGACTTCGCTAGACTTAACGCTTCTGCCCAACACTTAGGCAGAAACGGTTCTGAAAAAGTCTGCGAAAGTTTGGCCATCACTTTTCGCAGGACCTCGTGGCGCAAAGGTAGCCCGTCTGACTCTAGATTAGAAGGTTGCGTGTTCAAATCATGTCGGGGTCATTAGAGGGCAGTAGCTTTTAAAGCCAAGCGATTGAAAGAGGCTAGAAAAATGAAGATATAAGGGAGCATGTTTGCCGATGAAGCAGCAAACACTACATCACAACGTGCCCATCGTAACTGCAAGAAGAATACCTTGCCTTGTCATGCATGGCCAAATGAACAGAAAAGCACTTTTTAAGGATCATACCAACTGCTGTGAAGACGCGAAAGGCGCTCGCCCCAAGTAACTGCAGTGAGTGTAAAGGCCCAACGAGAAAGAGACGCAAGCAAAGCCAGGACACCCCTGAAAGCACGGTTGGCATGGAGAGCAGCGGCTTGCTTGGACATGTGTCTTGAAGCCGCAAAGCTTTTCTTGAGTGCATCTCGCCTTTTGTTAAAGCATCGCCTGAACAGGGACTTGAACCCTGGACCCTCAGATTAAAAGTCTGATGCTCTACCGACTGAGCTATCCAGGCTTCAAGGAAGGTCTTTGTCCAGCAGACACGAGAAAGTTTGGTTATAAGACTTCACTAGACTTAACGCTTCTGCCCAACACTTAGGCAGAAACGGTTCTGAAAAAGTCTGCGAAAGTTTGGCCATCACTTTTCGCAGGACCTCGTGGCGCAAAGGTAGCCCGTCTGACTCTAGATTAGAAGGTTGCGTGTTCAAATCATGTCGGGGTCATTAGAGGGCAGTAGCTTTTAAAGCCAAGCGATTGAAAGAGGCTAGAAAAATGAGGATATAAGGGAGCATGTTTGCCGATGAAGCAGCAAACACTACATCACAACGTGCCCATCGTAACTGCAAGAAGAATACCTTGCCTTGTCATGCATGGCCAAATGAACAGAAAAGCACTTTTTAAGGATCATACCAACTGCTGTGAAGACGCGAAAGGCGCTCGCCCCAAGTAACTGCAGTGAGTGTAAAGGCCCAACGAGAAAGAGACGCAAGCAAAGCCAGGACACCCCTGAAAGCACGGTTGGCATGGAGAGCAGCGGCTTGCTTGGACATGTGTCTTGAAGCCGCAAAGCTTTTCTTGAGTGCATCTCGCCTTTTGTTAAAGCATCGCCTGAACAGGGACTTGAACCCTGGACCCTCAGATTAAAAGTCTGATGCTCTACCGACTGAGCTATCCAGGCTTCAAGGAAGGTTTTTGTCCAGCAGACACGAGAAAGTTTGGTTATAAGACTTCGCTAGACTTAACGCTTCTGCCCAACACTTAGGCAGAAAGGGTTCTGAAAAAGTCTGCGAAAGTTTGATCAGCACTTTTCGCAGGACCTCGTGGCGCAACGGTAGCGCGTCTGACTCCAGATCAGAAGGTTGCGTGTTCAAATCACGTCGGGGTCATTAGAGGGCAGTAGCTTTTAAAGCCAAGCGATTGAAAGAGGCTTGGAAAATGAGGAGAAAAGGGAGCATGTTTGCCGATGAAGCAGCAAACACTACATCACAACGCGCCCATCATAACTGCAAGAAGAATGCCTTGCCTTGTCATGCATTGCCAAATGTACAGAAAGGCACTTTTTAAGGATCATACCAACTGCTGCGCAGACGAGAGAGGCGCTCGCCACGAGTAACTGCAGTAAGTGCAAAGGCACCACAAGAAAGTGACGCTAGCAAAGCCAGGACACCACTGAAAGCACGGTTGGCATGGAGAGCAGCAGTTTTCTTGGACATGTATCTTGAAGCCGCAAAGCTTTTCTTGAGTGCATTGCGCCTTTTCCTAAAGCATCGCCTGAACAGGGACTTGAACCCTGGACCCTCAGATTAAAAGTCTGATGCTCTACCGACTGAGCTATCCAGGCTTCAAGGAAGGTCTTTGTCCAGCAGACACGAGAAAGTTTGGTTATAAGACTTCACTAGACTTAACGCTTCTGCCCAACACTTAGGCAGAAACGGTTCTGAAAAAGTCTGCGAAAGTTTGGCCATCACTTTTCGCAGGACCTCGTGGCGCAAAGGTAGCCCGTCTGACTCTAGATTAGAAGGTTGCGTGTTCAAATCATGTCGGGGTCATTAGAGGGCAGTAGCTTTTAAAGCCAAGCGATTGAAAGAGGCTAGAAAAATGAGGATATAAGGGAGCATGTTTGCCGATGAAGCAGCAAACACTACATCACAACGTGCCCATCGTAACTGCAAGAAGAATACCTTGCCTTGTCATGCATGGCCAAATGAACAGAAAAGCACTTTTTAAGGATCATACCAACTGCTGTGAAGACGCGAAAGGCGCTCGCCCCAAGTAACTGCAGTGAGTGTAAAGGCCCAACGAGAAAGAGACGCAAGCAAAGCCAGGACACCCCTGAAAGCACGGTTGGCATGGAGAGCAGCGGCTTGCTTGGACATGTGTCTTGAAGCCGCAAAGCTTTTCTTGAGTGCATCTCGCCTTTTGTTAAAGCATCGCCTGAACAGGGACTTGAACCCTGGACCCTCAGATTAAAAGTCTGATGCTCTACCGACTGAGCTATCCAGGATTCAAGGAAGGTCTTTGTCCAGCAGACACGAGAAAGTTTGGTTATAAGACTTCGCTAGACTTAACGCTTCTGCCCAACACTTAGGCAGAAACGGTTCTGAAAAAGTCTGCGAAAGTTTGGCCATCACTTTTCGCAGGACCTCGTGGCGCAAAGGTAGCCCATCTGACTCTAGATTAGAAGGTTGCCTGTTCAAATCATGTCGGGGTCATTAGAGGGCAGTAGCTTTTAAAGCCAAGCGATTGAAAGAGGCTAGAAAAATGAGGATATAAGGGAGCATGTTTGCCGATGAAGCAGCAAACACTACATCACAACGTGCCCATCGTAACTGCAAGAAGAATACCTTGCCTTGTCATGCATGGCCAAATGAACAGAAAAGCACTTTTTAAGGATCATACCAACTGCTGTGAAGACGCGAAAGGCGCTCGCCCCAAGTAACTGCAGTGAGTGTAAAGGCCCAACGAGAAAGAGACGCAAGCAAAGCCAGGACACCCCTGAAAGCACGGTTGGCATGGAGAGCAGCGGCTTGCTTGGACATGTGTCTTGAAGCCGCAAAGCTTTTCTTGAGTGCATCTCGCCTTTTGTTAAAGCATCGCCTGAACAGGGACTTGAACCCTGGACCCTCAGATTAAAAGTCTGATGCTCTACCGACTGAGCTATCCAGGCTTCAAGGAAGGTCTTTGTCCAGCAGACACGAGAAAGTTTGGTTATAAGACTTCGCTAGACTTAACGCTTCTGCCCAACACTTAGGCAGAAAGGGTTCTGAAAAAGTCTGCGAAAGTTTGATCAGCACTTTTCGCAGGACCTCGTGGCGCAACGGTAGCGCGTCTGACTCCAGATAAGAAGGTTGCGTGTTCAAATCACGTCGGGGTCATTACAGGGCAGTAGCTTTTAAAGCCAAGCGATTGAAAGAGGCTTGGAAAATGAGGAGAAAAGGGAGCATGTTTGCCGATGAAGCAGCAAACACTACATCACAACGCGCCCATCATAACTGCAAGAAGAATGCCTTGCCTTGTCATGCATTGCCAAATGTACAGAAAGGCACTTTTTAAGGATCATACCAACTGCTGCGCAGACGAGAGAGGCGCTCGCCACGAGTAACTGCAGTAAGTGCAAAGGCACCACGAGAAAGTGACGCTAGCAAAGCCAGGACACCACTGAAAGCACGGTTGGCATGGAGAGCAGCAGTTTTCTTGGACATGTATCTTGAAGCCGCAAAGCTTTTCTTGAGTGCATTGCGCCTTTTCCTAAAGCATCGCCTGAACAGGGACTTGAACCCTGGACCCTCAGATTAAAAGTCTGATGCTCTACCGACTGAGCTATCCAGGCTTCAAGGAAGGTCTTTGTCCAGCAGACACGAGAAAGTTTGGTTATAAGACTTCGCTAGACTTAACGCTTCTGCCCAACAATTAGGCAGAAATGGTTCTGAAAAAGTCTGCGAAAGTTTGGCCATCACTTTTCGCAGGACCTCGTGGCGCAAAGGTAGCCCGTCTGACTCTAGATTAGAAGGTTGCGTGTTCAAATCATGTCGGGGTCATTAGAGGGCAGTAGCTTTTAAAGCCAAGCGATTGAAAGAGGCTAGAAAAATGAAGATATAAGGGAGCATGTTTGCCGATGAAGCAGCAAACACTACATCACAACGTGCCCATCGTAACTGCAAGAAGAATACCTTGCCTTGTCATGCATGGCCAAATGAACAGAAAAGCACTTTTTAAGGATCATACCAACTGCTGTGAAGACGCGAAAGGCGCTCGCCCCAAGTAACTGCAGTGAGTGTAAAGGCCCAACGAGAAAGAGACGCAAGCAAAGCCAGGACACCCCTGAAAGCACGGTTGGCATGGAGAGCAGCGGCTTGCTTGGACATGTGTCTTGAAGCCGCAAAGCTTTTCTTGAGTGCATCTCGCCTTTTGTTAAAGCATCGCCTGAACAGGGACTTGAACCCTGGACCCTCAGATTAAAAGTCTGATGCTCTACCGACTGAGCTATCCAGGCTTCAAGGAAGGTTTTTGTCCAGCAGACACGAGAAAGTTTGGTTATAAGACTTCGCTAGACTTAACGCTTCTGCCCAACACTTAGGCAGAAAGGGTTCTGAAAAAGTCTGCGAAAGTTTGATCAGCACTTTTCGCAGGACCTCGTGGCGCAACGGTAGCGCGTCTGACTCCAGATCAGAAGGTTGCGTGTTCAAATCACGTCGGGGTCATTAGAGGGCAGTAGCTTTTAAAGCCAAGCGATTGAAAGAGGCTTGGAAAATGAGGAGAAAAGGGAGCATGTTTGCCGATGAAGCAGCAAACACTACATCACAACGCGCCCATCATAACTGCAAGAAGAATGCCTTGCCTTGTCATGCATTGCCAAATGTACAGAAAGGCACTTTTTAAGGATCATACCAACTGCTGCGCAGACGAGAGAGGCGCTCGCCACGAGTAACTGCAGTAAGTGCAAAGGCACCACGAGAAAGTGACGCTAGCAAAGCCAGGACACCACTGAAAGCACGGTTGGCATGGAGAGCAGCAGTTTTCTTGGACATGTATCTTGAAGCCGCAAAGCTTTTCTTGAGTGCATTGCGCCTTTTCCTAAAGCATCGCCTGAACAGGGACTTGAACCCTGGACCCTCAGATTAAAAGTCTGATGCTCTACCGACTGAGCTATCCAGGCTTCAAGGAAGGTCTTTGTCCAGCAGACACGAGAAAGTTTGGTTATAAGACTTCACTAGACTTAACGCTTCTGCCCAACACTTAGGCAGAAACGGTTCTGAAAAAGTCTGCGAAAGTTTGGCCATCACTTTTCGCAGGACCTCGTGGCGCAAAGGTAGCCCGTCTGACTCTAGATTAGAAGGTTGCGTGTTCAAATCATGTCGGGGTCATTAGAGGGCAGTAGCTTTTAAAGCCAAGCGATTGAAAGAGGCTAGAAAAATGAGGATATAAGGGAGCATGTTTGCCGATGAAGCAGCAAACACTACATCACAACGTGCCCATCGTAACTGCAAGAAGAATACCTTGCCTTGTCATGCATGGCCAAATGAACAGAAAAGCACTTTTTAAGGATCATACCAACTGCTGTGAAGACGCGAAAGGCGCTCGCCCCAAGTAACTGCAGTGAGTGTAAAGGCCCAACGAGAAAGAGACGCAAGCAAAGCCAGGACACCCCTGAAAGCACGGTTGGCATGGAGAGCAGCGGCTTGCTTGGACATGTGTCTTGAAGCCGCAAAGCTTTTCTTGAGTGCATCTCGCCTTTTGTTAAAGCATCGCCTGAACAGGGACTTGAACCCTGGACCCTCAGATTAAAAGTCTGATGCTCTACCGACTGAGCTATCCAGGATTCAAGGAAGGTCTTTGTCCAGCAGACACGAGAAAGTTTGGTTATAAGACTTCGCTAGACTTAACGCTTCTGCCCAACACTTAGGCAGAAACGGTTCTGAAAAAGTCTGCGAAAGTTTGGCCATCACTTTTCGCAGGACCTCGTGGCGCAAAGGTAGCCCATCTGACTCTAGATTAGAAGGTTGCCTGTTCAAATCATGTCGGGGTCATTAGAGGGCAGTAGCTTTTAAAGCCAAGCGATTGAAAGAGGCTAGAAAAATGAGGATATAAGGGAGCATGTTTGCCGATGAAGCAGCAAACACTACATCACAACGTGCCCATCGTAACTGCAAGAAGAATACCTTGCCTTGTCATGCATGGCCAAATGAACAGAAAAGCACTTTTTAAGGATCATACCAACTGCTGTGAAGACGCGAAAGGCGCTCGCCCCAAGTAACTGCAGTGAGTGTAAAGGCCCAACGAGAAAGAGACGCAAGCAAAGCCAGGACACCCCTGAAAGCACGGTTGGCATGGAGAGCAGCGGCTTGCTTGGACATGTGTCTTGAAGCCGCAAAGCTTTTCTTGAGTGCATCTCGCCTTTTGTTAAAGCATCGCCTGAACAGGGACTTGAACCCTGGACCCTCAGATTAAAAGTCTGATGCTCTACCGACTGAGCTATCCAGGCTTCAAGGAAGGTCTTTGTCCAGCAGACACGAGAAAGTTTGGTTATAAGACTTCGCTAGACTTAACGCTTCTGCCCAACACTTAGGCAGAAACGGTTCTGAAAAAGTCTGCGAAAGTTTGGCCATCACTTTTCGCAGGACCTCGTGGCGCAAAGGTAGCCCGTCTGACTCTAGATTAGAAGGTTGCGTGTTCAAATCATGTCGGGGTCATTAGAGGGCAGTAGCTTTTAAAGCCAAGCGATTGAAAGAGGCTAGAAAAATGAGGATATAAGGGAGCATGTTTGCCGATGAAGCAGCAAACACTACATCACAACGTGCCCATCGTAACTGCAAGAAGAATACCTTGCCTTGTCATGCATGGCCAAATGAACAGAAAAGCACTTTTTAAGGATCATACCAACTGCTGTGAAGACGCGAAAGGCGCTCGCCCCAAGTAACTGCAGTGAGTGTAAAGGCCCAACGAGAAAGAGACGCAAGCAAAGCCAGGACACCCCTGAAAGCACGGTTGGCATGGAGAGCAGCGGCTTGCTTGGACATGTGTCTTGAAGCCGCAAAGCTTTTCTTGAGTGCATCTCGCCTTTTGTTAAAGCATCACCTGAACAGGGACTTGAACCCTGGACCCTCAGATTAAAAGTCTGATGCTCTACCGACTGAGCTATCCAGGCTTCAAGGAAGGTCTTTGTCCAGCAGACACGAGAAAGTTTGGTTATAAGACTTCGCTAGACTTAACGCTTCTGCCCAACACTTAGGCAGAAAGGGTTCTGAAAAAGTCTGCGAAAGTTTGGCCATCACTTTTCGCAGGACCTCGTGGCGCAAAGGTAGCCCGTCTGACTCTAGATTAGAAGGTTGCGTGTTCAAATCATGTCGGGGTCATTAGAGGGCAGTAGCTTTTAAAGCCAAGCGATTGAAAGAGGCTAGAAAAATGAGGATATAAGGGAGCATGTTTGCCGATGAAGCAGCAAACACTACATCACAACGTGCCCATCGTAACTGCAAGAAGAATACCTTGCCTTGTCATGCATGGCCAAATGAACAGAAAAGCACTTTTTAAGGATCATACCAACTGCTGTGAAGACGCGAAAGGCGCTCGCCCCAAGTAACTGCAGTGAGTGTAAAGGCCCAACGAGAAAGAGACGCAAGCAAAGCCAGGACACCCCTGAAAGCACGGTTGGCATGGAGAGCAGCGGCTTGCTTGGACATGTGTCTTGAAGCCGCAAAGCTTTTCTTGAGTGCATCTCGCCTTTTGTTAAAGCATCGCCTGAACAGGGACTTGAACCCTGGACCCTCAGATTAAAAGTCTGATGCTCTACCGACTGAGCTATCCAGGCTTCAAGGAAGGTCTTTGTCCAGCAGACACGAGAAAGTTTGGTTATAAGACTTCGCTAGACTTAACGCTTCTGCCCAACACTTAGGCAGAAAGGGTTCTGAAAAAGTCTGCGAAAGTTTGATCAGCACTTTTCGCAGGACCTCGTGGCGCAACGGTAGCGCGTCTGACTCCAGATCAGAAGGTTGCGTGTTCAAATCACGTCGGGGTCATTAGAGGGCAGTAGCTTTTAAAGCCAAGCGATTGAAAGAGGCTTGGAAAATGAGGAGAAAAGGGAGCATGTTTGCCGATGAAGCAGCAAACACTACATCACAACGCGCCCATCATAACTGCAAGAAGAATGCCTTGCCTTGTCATGCATTGCCAAATGTACAGAAAGGCACTTTTTAAGGATCATACCAACTGCTGCGCAGACGAGAGAGGCGCTCGCCACGAGTAACTGCAGTAAGTGCAAAGGCACCACGAGAAAGTGACGCTAGCAAAGCCAGGACACCACTGAAAGCACGGTTGGCATGGAGAGCAGCAGTTTTCTTGGACATGTATCTTGAAGCCGCAAAGCTTTTCTTGAGTGCATTGCGCCTTTTCCTAAAGCATCGCCTGAACAGGGACTTGAACCCTGGACCCTCAGATTAAAAGTCTGATGCTCTACCGACTGAGCTATCCAGGCTTCAAGGAAGGTCTTTGTCCAGCAGACACGAGAAAGTTTGGTTATAAGACTTCACTAGACTTAACGCTTCTGCCCAACACTTAGGCAGAAACGGTTCTGAAAAAGTCTGCGAAAGTTTGGCCATCACTTTTCGCAGGACCTCGTGGCGCAAAGGTAGCCCGTCTGACTCTAGATTAGAAGGTTGCGTGTTCAAATCATGTCGGGGTCATTAGAGGGCAGTAGCTTTTAAAGCCAAGCGATTGAAAGAGGCTAGAAAAATGAGGATATAAGGGAGCATGTTTGCCGATGAAGCAGCAAACACTACATCACAACGTGCCCATCGTAACTGCAAGAAGAATACCTTGCCTTGTCATGCATGGCCAAATGAACAGAAAAGCACTTTTTAAGGATCATACCAACTGCTGTGAAGACGCGAAAGGCGCTCGCCCCAAGTAACTGCAGTGAGTGTAAAGGCCCAACGAGAAAGAGACGCAAGCAAAGCCAGGACACCCCTGAAAGCACGGTTGGCATGGAGAGCAGCGGCTTGCTTGGACATGTGTCTTGAAGCCGCAAAGCTTTTCTTGAGTGCATCTCGCCTTTTGTTAAAGCATCGCCTGAACAGGGACTTGAACCCTGGACCCTCAGATTAAAAGTCTGATGCTCTACCGACTGAGCTATCCAGGCTTCAAGGAAGATCTTTGTCCAGCAGACACGAGAAAGTTTGGTTATAACACTTCGCTAGACTTAACGCTTCTGCCCAACACTTAGGCAGAAACGGTTCTGAAAACGTCTGCGAAAGTTTGGCCATCACTTTTCGCAGGACCTCGTGGCGCAAAGGTAGCCCGTCTGACTCTAGATTAGAAGGTTGCGTGTTCAAATCATGTCGGGGTCATTAGAGGGCAGTAGCTTTTAAAGCCAAGCGATTGAAAGAGGCTTGGAAAATGAGGAGAAAAGGGAGCATGTTTGCCGATGAAGCAGCAAACACTACATCACAACACGCCCATCAATACTGCAAGAAGAATGCCTTGCCTTGTCATGCATTGCCAAATGTACAGAAAGGCACTTTTTAAGGATCATACCAACTGCTGCGCAGACGAGAGAGGCGCTCGCCACGAGTAACTGCAGTAAGTCCAAAGGCACCACGAGAAAGCGACGCTAGCAAAGCCAGGACACCTCTGAAAGCACGGTTGGCATGGAGAGCAGCAGTTTTCTTGGACATGTTTCTTGAAGCCGCAAAGCTTTTCTTGAGTGCATAGCGCCTTTTCTTAAAGCATTGCCCGAACAGGGACTTGAACCCTGGACCCTCAGATTAAAAGTCTGATGCTCTACCGACTGAGCTATCCAGGCTTCAAGAAAGGTCTTTGTCCAGCAGACACGAGAAAGTTTTGTTATAACACTTCGCAAGACTTAACGCTTCTGCCCAACACTTAGGCAAAAAAAGTTCTGAAAAAGTCTGAGAAAGTTTAGCCAGTGCTGTTCGCAGGACATCGTGGCGCAAAGGTAGCCCGTCTGACTCTAGATTAGAAGGTCGCGTGTTCAAATCATGTTGGGGTCATTAGAGGGCAGTAGCTTTTAAAGCCAAGCGATTGAAAGAGGCTAGAAAAATGAGGATATAAGGGAGCATGTTTGCCGATGAAGCAGCAAACACTACATCACAACGTGCCCATCGTAACTGCAAGAAGAATACCTTGCCTTGTCATGCATGGCCAAATGAACAGAAAAGCACTTTTTAAGGATCATACCAACTGCTGTGAAGACGCGAAAGGCGCTCGCCCCAAGTAACTGCAGTGAGTGTAAAGGCCCAACGAGAAAGAGACGCAAGCAAAGCCAGGACACCCCTGAAAGCACGGTTGGCATGGAGAGCAGCGGCTTGCTTGGACATGTGTCTTGAAGCCGCAAAGCTTTTCTTGAGTGCATCTCGCCTTTTGTTAAAGCATCGCCTGAACAGGGACTTGAACCCTGGACCCTCAGATTAAAAGTCTGATGCTCTACCGACTGAGCTATCCAGGCTTCAAGGAAGGTCTTTGTCCAGCAGACACGAGAAAGTTTGGTTATAAGACTTCGCTAGACTTAACGCTTCTGCCCAACACTTAGGCAGAAACGGTTCTGAAAAAGTCTGCGAAAGTTTGGCCATCACTTTTCGCAGGACCTCGTGGCGCAAAGGTAGCCCGTCTGACTCTAGATTAGAAGGTTGCGTGTTCAAATCATGTCGGGGTCATTAGAGGGCAGTAGCTTTTAAAGCCAAGCGATTGAAAGAGGCTAGAAAAATGAGGATATAAGGGAGCATGTTTGCCGATGAAGCAGCAAACACTACATCACAACGTGCCCATCGTAACTGCAAGAAGAATACCTTGCCTTGTCATGCATGGCCAAATGAACAGAAAAGCACTTTTTAAGGATCATACCAACTGCTGTGAAGACGCGAAAGGCGCTCGCCCCAAGTAACTGCAGTGAGTGTAAAGGCCCAACGAGAAAGAGACGCAAGCAAAGCCAGGACACCCCTGAAAGCACGGTTGGCACGGAGAGCAGCGGCTTGCTTGGACATGTGTCTTGAAGCCGCAAAGCTTTTCTTGAGTGCATATCGCCTTTTGTTAAAGTATCGCCTGAACAGGGACTTGAACCCTGGACCCTCAGATTAAAAGTCTGATGCTCTACCGACTGAGCTATCCAGGCTTCAAGGAAGATCTTTGTCCAGCAGACACGAGAAAGTTTGGTTATAACACTTCGCTAGACTTAACGCTTCTGCCCAACACTTAGGCAGAAACGGTTCTGAAAACGTCTGCGAAAGTTTGATCATCACTTTTTGCAGGACCTCGTGGCGCAACGGTAGCGCGTCTGACTCCAGATCAGAAGGTTGCGTGTTCAAATCACGTCGGGGTCATTAGAGGGCAGTAGCTTTTAAAGCCAAGCGATTGAAAGAGGCTTGGAAAATGAGGAGAAAAGGGAGCATGTTTGCCGATGAAGCAGCAAACACTACATCACAACGCGCCCATCATAACTGCAAGAAGAAGGCCTTGCCTTGTCATGCATTGCCAAATGTACAGAAAGGCACTTTTTAAGGATCATACCAACTGCTGCGCAGACGAGAGAGGCGCTCGCCACGAGTAACTGCAGTAAGTGCAAAGGCACCACGAGAAAGTGACGCTAGCAAAGCCAGGACACCACTGAAAGCACGGTTGGCATGGAGAGCAGCAGTTTTCTTGGACATGTATCTTGAAGCCGCAAAGCTTTTCTTGAGTGCATTGCGCCTTTTCCTAAAGCATCGCCTGAACAGGGACTTGAACCCTGGACCCTCAGATTAAAAGTCTGATGCTCTACCGACTGAGCTATCCAGGCTTCAAGGAAGGTCTTTGTCCAGCAGACACGAGAAAGTTTGGTTATAAGACTTCGCTAGACTTAACGCTTCTGCCCAACACTTAGGCAGAAACGGTTCTGAAAAAGTCTGCGAAAGTTTGGCCATCACTTCTCGCAGGACCTCGTGGCGCAAAGGTAGCCCGTCTGACTCTAGATTAGAAGGTTGCGTGTTCAAATCATGTCGGGGTCATTAGAGGGCAGTAGCTTTTAAAGCCAAGCGATTGAAAGAGGCTAGAAAAATGAGGATATAAGGGAGCATGTTTGCCGATGAAGCAGCAAACACTACATCACAACGTGCCCATCGTAACTGCAAGAAGAATACCTTGCCTTGTCATGCATGGCCAAATGAACAGAAAAGCACTTTTTAAGGATCATACCAACTGCTGCGAAGACGCGAAAGGCGCTCGCCCCAAGTAACTGCAGTGAGTGTAAAGGCCCAACGAGAAAGAGACGCAAGCAAAGCCAGGACACCCCTGAAAGCACGGTTGGCATGGAGAGCAGCGGCTTGCTTGGACATGTGTCTTGAAGCCGCAAAGCTTTTCTTGAGTGCATATCGCCTTTTGTTAAAGTATCGCCTGAACAGGGACTTGAACCCTGGACCCTCAGATTAAAAGTCTGATGCTCTACCGACTGAGCTATCCAGGCTTCAAGGAAGGTCTTTGTCCAGCAGACACGAGAAAGTTTGGTTATAAGACTTCGCTAGACTTAACGCTTCTGCCCAACACTTAGGCAGAAAGGGTTCTGAAAAAGTCTGCGAAAGTTTGATCAGCACTTTTCGCAGGACCTCGTGGCGCAACGGTAGCGCGTCTGACTCCAGATCAGAAGGTTGCGTGTTCAAATCACGTCGGGGTCATTAGAGGGCAGTAGCTTTTAAAGCCAAGCGATTGAAAGAGGCTTGGAAAATGAGGAGAAAAGGGAGCATGTTTGCCGATGAAGCAGCAAACACTACATCACAACGCGCCCATCATAACTGCAAGAAGAATGCCTTGCCTTGTCATGCATTGCCAAATGTACAGAAAGGCACTTTTTAAGGATCATACCAACTGCTGCGCAGACGAGAGAGGCGCTCGCCACGAGTAACTGCAGGAAGTGCAAAGGCACCACGAGAAAGCGACGCTAGCAAAGCCAGGACACCTCTGAAAGCACGGTTGGCATGGAGAGCAGCAGTTTTCTTGGACGTGTATCTTGAAGCCGCAAAGCTTTTCTTGAGTGCATAGCTCCTTTTCTTAAAGCATCACCTGAACAGGGACTTGAACCCTGGAACCTCAGATTAAAAGTCTGATGCTTTACCGACTGAGCTATCCAGGCTTCAAGAAAGGTCTTTGTCCAGCAGACACGAGAAAGTTTGGTTATAACACTTCGCAAGACTTAACGCTTCTGCCCAACACTTAGGCAAAAAAAGTTCTGAAAAAGTCTGAGAAAGTTTGGCCATCACTTCTCGCAGGACCTCGTGGCGCAAAGGTAGCCCGTCTGACTCTAGATTAGAAGGTCGCGTGTTCAAATCATGTCGGGGTCATTAGAGGGCAGTAGCTTTTAAAGCCAAGCGATTGAAAGAGGCTAGAAAAATGAGGATATAAGGGAGCATGTTTGCCGATGAAGCAGCAAACACTACATCACAACGTGCCCATCGTAACTGCAAGAAGAATACCTTGCCTTGTCATGCATGGCCAAATGAACAGAAAAGCACTTTTTAAGGATCATACCAACTGCTGCGAAGACGCGAAAGGCGCTCGCCCCAAGTAACTGCAGTAAGTGTAAAGGCCCAACGAGAAAGAGACGCAAGCAAAGCCAGGACAACCCTGAAAGCACGGTTGGCATGGAGAGCAGCGGCTTCCTTGGACATGTGTCTTGAAGCCGCAAAGCTTTTCTTGAGTGCATCTCGCCTTTTGTTAAAGCATCGCCTGAACAGGGACTTGAACCCTGGACCCTCAGATTAAAAGTCTGATTCTCTTCCGACTGATCTATCCAGGCTTCAAGGAAGGTCTTTGTCCAGCAGACACGAGAAAGTTTGGTTATAAGACTTCGCTAGACTTAACGCTTCTGCCCAACACTTAGGCAGAAAGGGTTCTGAAAAAGTCTGCGAAAGTTTGATCAGCACTTTTCGCAGGATCTCGTGGCGCAACAGTAGCGCGTCTGACTCCAGATCAGAAGGTTGCGTGTTCAAATCACGTCGGGGTCATTAGAGGGCAGTAGCTTTTAAAGCCAAGCGATTGAAAGAGGCTTGGAAAATGAGGAGAAAAGGGAGCATGTTTGCCGATGAAGCAGCAAACACTACATCACAACGCGCCCATCATAACTGCAAGAAGAATGCCTTGCCTTGTCATGCATTGCCAAATGTACAGAAAGGCACTTTTTAAGGATCATACCAACTGCTGCGCAGACGAGAGAGGCGCTCGCCACGAGTAACTGCAGGAAGTGCAAAGGCACCACGAGAAAGCGACGCTAGCAAAGCCAGGACACCTCTGAAAGCACGGTTGGCATGGAGAGCAGCAGTTTTCTTGGACGTGTATCTTGAAGCCGCAAAGCTTTTCTTGAGTGCATAGCTCCTTTTCTTAAAGCATCGCCTGAACAGGGACTTCAACCCTGGAACCTCAGATTAAAAGTCTGATGCTTTACCGACTGAGCTATCCAGGCTTCAAGAAAGGTCTTTGTCCAGCAGACACGAGAAAGTTTGGTTATAACACTTCGCAAGACTTAACGCTTCTGCCCAACACTTAGGCAAAAAAAGTTCTGAAAAAGTCTGAGAAAGTTTGGCCATCACTTCTCGCAGGACCTCGTGGCGCAAAGGTAGCCCGTCTGACTCTAGATTAGAAGGTCGCGTGTTCAAATCATGTCGGGGTCATTAGAGGGCAGTAGCTTTTAAAGCCAAGCGATTGAAAGAGGCTAGAAAAATGAGGATATAAGGGAGCATGTTTGCCGATGAAGCAGCAAACACTACATCACAACGTGCCCATCGTAACTGCAAGAAGAATACCTTGCCTTGTCATGCATGGCCAAATGAACAGAAAAGCACTTTTTAAGGATCATACCAACTGCTGCGAAGACGCGAAAGGCGCTCGCCCCAAGTAACTGCAGTAAGTGTAAAGGCCCAACGAGAAAGAGACGCAAGCAAAGCCAGGACAACCCTGAAAGCACGGTTGGCATGGAGAGCAGCGGCTTCCTTGGACATGTGTCTTGAAGCCGCAAAGCTTTTCTTGAGTGCATCTCGCCTTTTGTTAAAGCATCGCCTGAACAGGGACTTGAACCCTGGACCCTCAGATTAAAAGTCTGATTCTCTTCCGACTGATCTATCCAGGCTTCAAGGAAGGTCTTTGTCCAGCAGACACGAGAAAGTTTGGTTATAAGACTTCGCTAGACTTAACGCTTCTGCCCAACACTTAGGCAGAAAGGGTTCTGAAAAAGTCTGCGAAAGTTTGATCAGCACTTTTCGCAGGATCTCGTGGCGCAACAGTAGCGCGTCTGACTCCAGATCAGAAGGTTGCGTGTTCAAATCACGTCGGGGTCATTAGAGGGCAGTAGCTTTTAAAGCCAAGCGATTGAAAGAGGCTTGGAAAATGAGGAGAAAAGGGAGCATGTTTGCCGATGAAGCAGCAAACACTACATCACAACGCGCCCATCATAACTGCAAGAAGAATGCCTTGCCTTGTCATGCATTGCCAAATGTACAGAAAGGCACTTTTTAAGGATCATACCAACTGCTGCGCAGACGAGAGAGGCGCTCGCCACGAGTAACTGCAGGAAGTGCAAAGGCACCACGAGAAAGCGACGCTAGCAAAGCCAGGACACCTCTGAAAGCACGGTTGGCATGGAGAGCAGCAGTTTTCTTGGACGTGTATCTTGAAGCCGCAAAGCTTTTCTTGAGTGCATAGCTCCTTTTCTTAAAGCATCGCCTGAACAGGGACTTCAACCCTGGAACCTCAGATTAAAAGTCTGATGCTTTACCGACTGAGCTATCCAGGCTTCAAGAAAGGTCTTTGTCCAGCAGACACGAGAAAGTTTGGTTATAACACTTCGCAAGACTTAACGCTTCTGCCCAACACTTAGGCAAAAAAAGTTCTGAAAAAGTCTGAGAAAGTTTGGCCATTACTTCTCGCAGGACCTCGTGGCGCAAAGGTAGCCCGTCTGACTCTAGATTAGAAGGTCGCGTGTTCAAATCATGTCGGGGTCATTAGAGGGCAGTAGCTTTTAAAGCCAAGCGATTGAAAGAGGCTAGAAAAATGAGGATATAAGGGAGCATGTTTGCCGATGAAGCAGCAAACACTACATCACAACGTGCCCATCGTAACTGCAAGAAGAATACCTTGCCTTGTCATGCATGGCCAAATGAACAGAAAAGCACTTTTTAAGGATCATACCAACTGCTGCGAAGACGCGAAAGGCGCTCGCCCCAAGTAACTGCAGTAAGTGTAAAGGCCCAACGAGAAAGAGACGCAAGCAAAGCCAGGACAACCCTGAAAGCACGGTTGGCATGGAGAGCAGCGGCTTCCTTGGACATGTGTCTTGAAGCCGCAAAGCTTTTCTTGAGTGCATCTCGCCTTTTGTTAAAGCATCGCCTGAACAGGGACTTGAACCCTGGACCCTCAGATTAAAAGTCTGATTCTCTTCCGACTGATCTATCCAGGCTTCAAGGAAGGTCTTTGTCCAGCAGACACGAGAAAGTTTGGTTATAAGACTTCGCTAGACTTAACGCTTCTGCCCAACACTTAGGCAGAAAGGGTTCTGAAAAAGTCTGCGAAAGTTTGATCAGCACTTTTCGCAGGATCTCGTGGCGCAACAGTAGCGCGTCTGACTCCAGATCAGAAGGTTGCGTGTTCAAATCACGTCGGGGTCATTAGAGGGCAGTAGCTTTTAAAGCCAAGCGATTGAAAGAGGCTTGGAAAATGAGGAGAAAAGGGAGCATGTTTGCCGATGAAGCAGCAAACACTACATCACAACGCGCCCATCATAACTGCAAGAAGAATGCCTTGCCTTGTCATGCATTGCCAAATGTACAGAAAGGCACTTTTTAAGGATCATACCAACTGCTGCGCAGACGAGAGAGGCGCTCGCCACGAGTAACTGCAGGAAGTGCAAAGGCACCACGAGAAAGCGACGCTAGCAAAGCCAGGACACCTCTGAAAGCACGGTTGGCATGGAGAGCAGCAGTTTTCTTGGACGTGTATCTTGAAGCCGCAAAGCTTTTCTTGAGTGCATAGCTCCTTTTCTTAAAGCATCGCCTGAACAGGGACTTCAACCCTGGAACCTCAGATTAAAAGTCTGATGCTTTACCGACTGAGCTATCCAGGCTTCAAGAAAGGTCTTTGTCCAGCAGACACGAGAAAGTTTGGTTATAACACTTCGCAAGACTTAACGCTTCTGCCCAACACTTAGGCAAAAAAAGTTCTGAAAAAGTCTGAGAAAGTTTGGCCATTACTTCTCGCAGGACCTCGTGGCGCAAAGGTAGCCCGTCTGACTCTAGATTAGAAGGTCGCGTGTTCAAATCATGTCGGGGTCATTAGAGGGCAGTAGCTTTTAAAGCCAAGCGATTGAAAGAGGCTAGAAAAATGAGGATATAAGGGAGCATGTTTGCCGATGAAGCAGCAAACACTACATCACAACGTGCCCATCGTAACTGCAAGAAGAATACCTTGCCTTGTCATGCATGGCCAAATGAACAGAAAAGCACTTTTTAAGGATCATACCAACTGCTGCGAAGACGCGAAAGGCGCTCGCCCCAAGTAACTGCAGTAAGTGTAAAGGCCCAACGAGAAAGAGACGCAAGCAAAGCCAGGACAACCCTGAAAGCACGGTTGGCATGGAGAGCAGCGGCTTCCTTGGACATGTGTCTTGAAGCCGCAAAGCTTTTCTTGAGTGCATCTCGCCTTTTGTTAAAGCATCGCCTGAACAGGGACTTGAACCCTGGACCCTCAGATTAAAAGTCTGATTCTCTTCCGACTGATCTATCCAGGCTTCAAGGAAGGTCTTTGTCCAGCAGACACGAGAAAGTTTGGTTATAAGACTTCGCTAGACTTAACGCTTCTGCCCAACACTTAGGCAGAAAGGGTTCTGAAAAAGTCTGCGAAAGTTTGATCAGCACTTTTCGCAGGACCTTGTGGCGCAACGGTAGCGCGTCTGACTCCAGATCAGAAGGTTGCGTGTTCAAATCACGTCGGGGTCATTAGAGGGCAGTAGCTTTTAAAGCCAAGCGATTGAAAGAGGCTTGGAAAATGAGGAGAAAAGGGAGCATGTTTGCCGATGAAGCAGCAAACACTACATCACAACGCGCCCATCATAACTGCAAGAAGAATGCCTTGCCTTGTCATGCATTGCCAAATGTACAGAAAGGCACTTTTTAAGGATCATACCAACTGCTGCGCAGACGAGAGAGGTGCTCGCCACGAGTAACTGCAGGAAGTGCAAAGGCACCACGAGAAAGCGACGCTAGCAAAGCCAGGACACCTCTGAAAGCACGGTTGGCATGGAGAGCAGCAGTTTTCTTGGACGTGTATCTTGAAGCCGCAAAGCTTTTCTTGAGTGCATAGCTCCTTTTCTTAAAGCATCGCCTGAACAGGGACTTGAACCCTGGAACCTCAGATTAAAAGTCTGATGCTTTACCGACTGAGCTATCCAGGCTTCAAGAAAGGTCTTTGTCCAGCAGACACGAGAAAGTTTGGTTATAACACTTCGCAAGACTTAACGCTTCTGCCCAACACTTAGGCAAAAAAAGTTCTGAAAAAGTCTGAGAAAGTTTGGCCATCACTTCTCGCAGGACCTCGTGGCGCAAAGGTAGCCCGTCTGACTCTAGATTAGAAGGTCGCGTGTTCAAATCATGTCGGGGTCATTAGAGGGCAGTAGCTTTTAAAGCCAAGCGATTGAAAGAGGCTAGAAAAATGAGGATATAAGGGAGCATGTTTGCCGATGAAGCAGCAAACACTACATCACAACGTGCCCATCGTAACTGCAAGAAGAATACCTTGCCTTGTCATGCATGGCCAAATGAACAGAAAAGCACTTTTTAAGGATCATACCAACTGCTGCGAAGACGCGAAAGGCGCTCGCCCCAAGTAACTGCAGTGAGTGTAAAGGCCCAACGAGAAAGAGACGCAAGCAAAGCCAGGACAACCCTGAAAGCACGGTTGGCATGGAGAGCAGCGGCTTCCTTGGACATGTGTCTTGAAGCCGCAAAGCTTTTCTTGAGTGCATCTCGCCTTTTGTTAAAGCATCGCCTGAACAGGGACTTGAACCCTGGACCCTCAGATTAAAAGTCTGATTCTCTTCCGACTGATCTATCCAGGCTTCAAGGAAGGTCTTTGTCCAGCAGACACGAGAAAGTTTGGTTATAACACTTTGCTAGACTTAACGCTTCTGCCCAACACTTAGGCAGAAAGGGGTCTGAAAAAGTCTGCGAAAGTTTGATCAGCATTTTTCACAGGACCTCGTGGCGCAATGGTAGGGCGTCTGACTCCAGATCAGAAGGTTGCGTGTTCAAATCACGTCGGGGTCATTAGAGGGCAGTACCTTTTAAAGCCAAGCGATTGAAAGAGGCTTGGAAAATGAGGAGAAAAGGGAGCATGTTTGCCGATGAAGCAGCAAACACTACATCACAACGTGCCCATCGTAATGCAAGAAGAATACCTTGCCTTGTCATGCGTGGCCAAATGTACAGAAAGGCACTTTTTAAGGATCATACCAACTGCTGCGAAGACGAGAGAGGCGCTCGCCACGAGTAACTGCAGTAAGTGTAAAGGCCCAGAAAGAATTCTCCGGCTCTTGCCTTGCCATGATTTGCTAAATGTACGCAAAGGCACTTCTTGCAGATTATACCAACTACTGTGGAGACATGGGAGGTCACATGGGAGCCGCAAGTGACTGCACTGATTTTAAAGGCCCAACGGCAAAGTGCCGAATGCAGCCACAGCTAGGAAACCCCTGACAACTAGTCGTTCTGAGGGGTGTAATATCAAAGTATAAAAAGAATACGAAACGTTTCAGTACAAACAAAAAGGGATTTCTGTGTAATATATGCCAGGATGACAGTTGTCAAAATAACCTCTCAAGAATTGTTTCTTGAACTGTTATATTTTCTGTCATGTTACTTGCTTGAGCTTCAAAGGATTTTCTCAGGATAAGGAAAGTGATTTTTTTTCTAGCTAGTGAAAACATGTGGGTCAGCCATTAAGGCTTACATGTCACAGTGCCATCTGAGGAAATTGACAACTGCTATGTTACTTACTGGGTGCATTTTCTGTGGGCTACAATAGCAACACAGGTAAAATAATCTTTAGAATCTAGAAGCATCTAAAACACAGCTATGATTCTCTGTAAAGCAAACTAAACAACTAGCCCAAGATGAAGACTTTTACTACTGTGTGTGAAAATTCCAATCCGACCCCCAAAAACCCGCCATTAACATGCCACAGCACAGCTCATGTTGGGAAACCATGTTTCCCTCAGTAATTATGTTTGACCACACTTTGTAAATATATCCCCAAAATTTGGACAGTCCTGTAATAACTAGCAAGTGCAAACAGGACAGCAGCTGCACCCCAGACTTGCTTCAGCCTCCTGTTTCTACTGAGTGTATCTTTTTTTTTTTCAATGCATCTAATTTGCAATCTGATGTGTTTAGTCTTTAAGACGGACCTATAAGTTCTAATGAAGTTCTATCCAAGGTGTTTAACTGTAACCTGTGTTTACATCTTTCATTTTTTTTAAATAAGTTTTTGACCTTCATTTGTCACAGACTAGTATTTGATGAATCAAACCATTTTCTGGTAGATGTCTACAAGTTAAATATTGAATATAAGCCTATAGGCCTACATTATTTGGCCTAAATGCCAACATCTGTTTTTCAATAAACTGTAAACTTACCAGGCAATAACTATTACAAGTGCAGGAGAGCGAAACAGAATAAGTTTTAGTCATGGAAGTCATGAAATATGTCCCCAAAAGCTCAACTGACAGTCAGATAATACTTAACATTTTTGTGAATACAAAATGATGACCAACTTCAAATGTCTTGTACAAGGATGGTAAATGTTGAAGAATCTGTAATAGTTTTTTAAATGCATCTTATATGTATTGTTGCTCTTTAGCGCCACTGCTGCTGTGGAGTTCACTGTGGAATTGCAAAACTCGTGAAAAGAAGGGTTTTATAGAGTATAAGTTATATAGAGTATAATAAGATTCAGTCAAACAAATAAGCAAATCACATGGTGGCAGTTAGAATTTTTTAGACTCTATGGTCTAAAAAATTCTAAGAGTCTATAGTCTTTAGACTCTTTTAGACTGCAATGATTTGTGAATACAGTTTACATCTTTAGGATAAATTACTCATATCTTGAATTTGCCTGCAATGATGAATAGGAGCATTTTAATGCTCACATATTGGTGCAAAGCTGAAATATTAAAACAATGGTATCTTTTTAAATCTTTGAGGACATGGGTATTTTTTGCGACACACTGTGCACAAACTAGAGAAATAAGATCACAGAAATGATAGTATTTTCCACACGAAGAAGCGTGTATCTGTGCAATAGAAAACAGCGAACAGAAGGAGGAAGCGTCCTACACAGGTTATAATTGTAAAATATTTCTCCTCCCCTTCGTCCTTTGAAGTCCAAACTCTAATCTGCTCTTGTCCACCGGGCGCTCCAGACCTGATTTATGGGGGGGGGGGTTACAAAGGCAGCCAAATTATACACTCAGCGACCTCAAGTGTCAGCGCAGGGATTCCCATACTGAGAAGGCCTTGTTGTATCTGTGAACAAATAGAAGTAATGAAGGGGGTTTCACCACCACTCGCAGAGCGAGAGGAAATGCACAAAACACTGGTTACCTGATAAATGAGTAATTTGTCTTGAGCAGCCACTGACAAATAAGTGTACTACTTTCATGGCCATAATGATTAATATCTTTGAGAGTTGTTCTGCCTGTCACTGGCAAACCAGAGGAAGCATATGTGAAATTAAAATCACATGAGCCAAAGGATCATTTGGAAGACTGTCAAGTCTGATTTGCTCAACTTTCTGAAAGTCATTCAAGGGAATTCATGTTCTTTGTGTGGCTGTTACAGCTATCGATATGCCTTTTTTTTGTGAATGTCGTCAGTTGTTGCATGACTACTCCTGTGCACAGGTATGGGTGGGTGTGTCTGGGTGCTAACACATCCATTTGCCCTGAGGGCACCCATAAACATAGAGTGCAGCTCTTCCCATATGTCATTTTGTCATGTGACTTTAATGAGGAACTGCTTTAAAAATGCATTCACTGGCTTGTCTGTGGCAGTTGAGCAAGGCACACAGCAGCATTAACACCGTGGCATTTCACTGGGGGGAACATTTTGTTTTGCAAGAAAACAAGTCCCAATCTAAGAGATGCAGAGCTGAACTAGTCTGGTCTAGGTCTGGTCTGGACTGGTGCTGAACAAGCAGAGGAAAAGGCGAGCGATGGATCAGCTACTACTGAGCGGGGACGAGAGCAGCGACGGCAGCGTAAACGGGCACTATGCCTCCAGCGACGCCTCCGCTGGCAGCCCCGGCGACCCAGGGCGGAGCCGTGCGAAGCCGCGCAGTCGGCCCGTGCGCTCCAAGGCCCGGCGGGCGGCGGCCAACGTCCGCGAGAGGAAGCGGATCCTGGACTACAATAGAGCTTTCAATGCGCTGCGCGTTGCCCTCAACCACGACCTGAGCGGCAAGCGGCTCTCTAAGATCTCCACCTTGCAGAGGGCCATCAATCACATATCTGCTCTATCCATCTTCCTCAGTGCCAACCCCCCGACTCGGACTGCAGAGCCCTACCAGCCCGCTGCCAGCCATGGGCATGCAGGGAGTTTGCACCTGGAGGTGGAGCAGGGGCTACTGGATACCCACTTAGATCCACTGGCCAACATATCCTGGCATCAACCACTGATGCACACAATCCAGCCACAGACCCAGACCTCATTACAAAGACTGCCCCCCGAGCAGCACTTGTACAGCGTGGACAGCTTAAGGGTACAAGCTCCAGACGCCTGCCCACCCTCCCCTCATTTGCCCTGCTTCTCCCGGGAGCCCCAGCTCTGTAGCTCCGGAGGAGACTACGTCAGCATGCTCGGCCCGTCGGCTGCCCCTGTCAGGTATGCTGCCACAGGTAACGGGTGTCAGTCAGCTACGTGGTCTCTGTGTGGCCAAAGCTATGTGGAGCCCTACACAGAACCTGGCTCTGCGCTACCGTCGTCTTGGCAAAGGAGCCTCCTCGCAGAGCAGGCACTGCAGCACTATGTGCCCATGCTCTGAGCAATCTATCCCCTGTCAGCCAGGTCCACTAAAGACTGAGCCTGCACACACACACACAACATGGCTATAGACAACTTTTGTGTGACACTATCAACTAGAAAAAAAACATTGTATGTGCTGCTTACATACTTGGACAATAATATCTGATTCTGACTCTGCTAAGGTTAACAACAATAGAGCTAAAGAAATGTTTATGGCCAGTGTGGCTATAGATTGTTTGATGCAAAAAATGAAGCGATTTTCTTTGCAAAATGACTAAATTCTCTGGAGTCCAAACAACACAGTCCTGTCTTCTGTATGGCTCTCTGCATCTGCATTTTGGGAATATCCTTTTTAATGCCACAATGGATATATTATCACTGACAGAGATTGTACAGCGCTGTAATGTCTAGCTTTGCAATCTCATAATTTACATGTCATAAAAAGAAGAGAAAATTAGACATGACATTCGTGTCGGTTTTATTAAATGGATTCTCATGCACATGGAACATTTAAAATGACATAAATGAGACCATGAAGTGCATGGAAGAGATTCGTTCACATGAAATAGTGTTACTTATAAATGGATAATATGTGAAACAGGCTAGATGAGAGTGTTACATATTTGTGAAGTCTTATTATACCATTGATTAATTAATATAATAATAGTTTAAACTTTATGTCAATGAGGCCCTTTTCATACTTTTTGCATTTACTAGACATTTTTTCCCTAAAAAATATGTTGTCAGTATTTTGTGACCTGCATGCAATGTACAGAAGAGGATTGTAATGTTGTAAAGTTGTTGTTCTCAGGATGTAATAACAGTTCTTTTTATTATCTTCATCTGAATATTGGCTGCCTACTCATGTTTGAGCCCATGAGCAGAAACACAAATATTTTTCCAGCTTGACAACCCATAAAAATGTCCTTGGAAAAGTTCCTGTTTATGCCTGTATTCAATCCAATGCCAATAAATATTCAGGTGAAAAGAAAGGCAACTGCATGATGAATGTGTGCATGTTTAAAGGCTGTTACCTAAGTGGTTTCCTTAACAATAGCAGAGAAATATTACAGTTAAAGATACTATTATTAAAGTATATTAAATTAAAGTTCAGAATTACAGAAATAAATGAACGAGTAGCACAACCAATCATTGAATAAGTGTAAACAGCAAAATGGTATTAGCCGAACTGCAATAAGGGCGCTAAAAGCTGAAGTAGTGTATGTGCTTAAAGGTGTACTTCCATCGTGTTTTCATTAATTTTGCGGTGGTCTCTAGTATTAATGCATGCCCTGTAAGCTGGTTTTGGTGAAAAAAAATGCTTTAGTGCTTCAGGCTGTTATAGTTTGGTGGAGGAGATGGAGCAGGGGGAATGACAGGTTCTTGGCTATGGTAGTCACAGGCTACAATCATTCGAAGCACATTCAGTCATAGCCAACCAAACATAAGATCTAAATGTTCTACACAAACACACTTACCTATACTTTGCTAAGTGAATGTGTGCTGCAACAAAACTTCTCCAGTAATCACAACTGTGGCATAGCTTTTTCTAATTTACAAACCTACGTTACAAACCTACACTTTGTTGGCCTTTTTCTTATTCACTCGTTTTTCTGCCTACTTTCTTTCACTGACTAATGGAGACAATTGAGTTAGAAGAACATTTTCACGTGCAGCATGCATATGCAACTCGGGGTGACCTGTCGTATTTTAAAAGAGCAAGTACTAAACGGTTTTTCGTGGAAGTACTCCTTTAAGTGTTAGTGAAAAGGAAATATGGCCAGTGTTTTCTTCATAATAACCATCCCCTATAGAACACAGCATGCTCATATGGGTGTGTTTTAAGTGTGTTTTAAGCGGTGAGTCTCCTGCCCATACACCTGTTGACTGATTTCCTGTAAACATTTGGTAGTGTTGAAGGGGTGGGGGGAGCAGTCAGAGGTGGAGTCAGGAAAGAGAAGCAGGCTGAAATGTGGTGCCCCCCTCCCCACTGCAGCCACCACCCCCCCCCCCCCCCCCCCCAACTCCACCTGTAGCCCCCTCCGTGACATGAATCATGGAAACCCCTGACTCACGTGGAATGTGTTGACAGACAAATGAAAGTGACGGAATGTCTCTCCTCCTGTCTGCTGTGGCAAGAAGCAACAAAACAACCTGGAAAGTGGCAGTTGTTTGTCCTGTTGTGTGTGAATCATGATTAGCTGCTGTAGTCGCAGAAGGACAGCAATGAAAGTCTGGCCATCAACAGCATGCTTAAGCATAATGTTGACTCACAAATAAATTATATCCTCTCTTAATGTATTATAATTATCCATATTGCCATTCATTATCATTGCATTTGGACACTAACAGCCCTTCATCCAATGTTTAGTCTACTATACAACTATACTCTAGTACACTTTACTATACAACAAAGGTCTCGGACGTGTGCAGTTAAAATGATAGATTAAAACAAGTGTTTGCACTGACAGATTGTTGGCTTCTGTGAATGTTACCTCTTTAACCAGTAAGGTGTAAGTATAATTTAAACATAAACTGGGAGATGTATACAACTGAATGGGCTGACTTGCTTGGCCTTCGCAACAGAAAGTCAGGATTGCACATTGCGCCACAGAGCCCTAAGAATGTGCCATAAATGTGATGAGCGTCGTTGTCATGAGTCACCCTAGTCATTCTGATGGGGGCCTGAGCATATACGCCCATCAGCGGTAGAAAGCTGACAGATCGACCCGCCCCTTTGACGTCTTTCACATGCGAAGCAGCCAAGAGAAGGACGAGGGAGAGAACGAGCGAGAGGAGTAATACATAAAGACAGAGACACGGGAGCCCACATCCCACAATGAGTCAACCTAGCGAATGTGCTTATGACGTTAATGTCTACCCAGTGACAGAACGCTTCTGATTCAGAAGCCAGTGTTCAGACCTGTGGGTTTAAATCAAACATTCTTTCCACTAAGATCCCAGACTACTGTATGTAGTGGGTGTCTACACTGTCTGAAAAGCATGGCTGGTTTCCCATACTTTACTTTTATTTATTTTAGGAATTTCAATATTTTATTATTTTTCTTTAGTGATATTTTTGTGTGTTTATTGCTTTTATTTTGTGATAAATGCTGTTTAACGTAGCTGTCAAATCAATGTTCTTCTTTGCAAAGCTACTTGTACACATTTATGCAGAATTACAACTTTGAATTTGAATGTTTTTGTGTACAAGGACAGCTTTTTCTTTTGAGGAGTAGTTCAGTATCGGGCCAGTGTTTGGGGCTTCAGGCCAACCATCCCTGTGTGCAGTCTGGTCACTTGCAGACAGACATGTGGCCAAGCGCTAGCATTAACTCCCACTGACGTCATACCACTCAGGATCGCTCCAGGGTGCTTCACACGTTGGCTGTTTGTGCCAGAGAAGAGAACAAACAACATGGCCAACTAACATGCAGTGTTCCGAATCCCTACTGCTCTCAGCCAGAGACCTAGATAATGGGAAACATGTTGAGGGCAAAACGAAAATGGAGACTGAAAGAAATAATTTGCCTATGGAATTCATAGTCACATTGATTTTCCTTACGTACTGAAAGAAATATTTTGCCCATGGAATTCACAGTCACATTGATTTTCCTTACTGAAAGAAATATTGTGTAAAGTACTGCTGTGATGATACAGTAATCGCTCGCTGGCTAGCACCAATTGAAGCTGAGGCAGGTTCATCAACTGTCTTTGCTCGGCCTGATATAAAGGGAGTATGTGTGTGTGTGTGTGTGCCAGAGGATGCAATAAGCTAGAAGTCTTGTGTTTTTGTATGGTATTTTGAAAAAGCTGTCAGCACTTTGCTCTGTGTGTGTGTGTGAGTGTGTTTGTTTGTGAATACATGTTATACGTTCTAGGCCAGGCTTGTTGCTGGACTCAGCTGTTGTCTGGGCTGTCTGTCAGTGCAGCAGCGTGTGGGCAAGGCAGCTGGTAAGAAGAGGAAGAGAGGGCACGAGAGAGGAGTCACATGACCAAGCAGCAACATTCCAGGCTAAACAATTAAGCCCAAATGGAACGTTTTAAATTTGCAATACCTCACACATCCATTGGGGGCTGGCTGCAGAAGTGAGCAACTTTTCACAGACCCCCATGTTAAAAAGTACATTTTTACAGCAAAAACAAACGTATTTACAGCCTGGTTCTAAACAGTTTTGGTGTGTTTCGCTAGTTTTTGGATCCACGATAACTCTGAGGGTGGTACATTTTTTTTAGAATTTGTTAGTTTAATCCCCAGATAAATTACATTGCCATTCATAGAATAAAATGGCAAAGATGGTGGTGCCCGGAACCTTCAATTTAGGCTTCATGTGGTCTGTAGGAAAGTCTACAGCGTGACGTCCCAGAGGGTTTGTCCCGCCCTGCATCCGAATCCTTAGTAGGCAGTACTACAACAACACCATCTTGCCCAGATGTTTACATCAGCATCATGATTTTGCCAGTTGGTAGTAAAGGGTTAGCTGCCACTGCTACTTAGCCATGCAGTGATGGCTATCTATGTTACAGTCTCCTTTTATCAGATAACTTTAACATTTACTCTACATTTACTCTTGGTTACTTTTAGCGAGCGGGAAGTTTGGGTTCTTCTTCTATGTTTTTCAACCTTCAAGTGACTTCTGGGATAGCATAGTGTAGTTTGTTTGCTCACTGCAAAATACTACCACAAACAGCAAGCCATCCAGGTACCTTTTGCCTACTACTGAAAGCCTACTAAGGTATTTGGACGTTCTAGATCGTGACTTTTTCATTTTTGCCTACTACGCAGGCGGCTAGTAAGAGTATTCGGATGGACGGTCGGTTTGTCCAGTTCTCTGATATACAGTCTATGGTTTTCACACACCTGGTAGAAAGACCTAGTACAGGGCCGGCGCTACCATAACATGCATCACGCACTGTGCGTAGGGCACCAACTGCCAAAGGGAGGACCAAAAAAATCAAGTGTAATGAAAAAAACGGCAAAATGATAATCACAATAGCAACATATTTGAAATTAAAAATATGTGTTGTGTTAATAGATATCCACAGTGCAAAACTAACATTTAAAAATCTTAAGAAAAAAAATTAATTATATGTGCTGCTGGCCCATCTGCAAACTCTGTGTGGTGCACCCTCCCCATCTCAAAATGGTATGTTCTTTTAGAACAAGCTCAAGTTTGACAAACAACTGGCTTTGAAAGGGCATCATGAATCGGGAGCTGAACACAGAAAAAGGCAAATGTATGTCTGATGTTGCTGATGTTTCAGTGGTCTGGTTGTCATTAGCATCAATTGTGATGTGGATCAGAATGCATCAAAAGACCATTTTGCAGATAGGAAATGCAGACATGCACCTCTATAGAGCCTATATCATACGACCTCTAACAACTAGTGCTTGTTAAGTATCTGTTACATAGGCTAGTTAAGGATCATGCTCTCTTCACAGAGTTTGTAAAGTTTCCTCTATTGGGTAAATTGTACTGCACTGTATTTGCATTATAGACTTATTGCAGTTATTAAAGATTGTTTTTGTTATGATAATGGTATTTGTATATTTTTTACTGTGTAACATAAACACTGGAAATTTGTGTGTGTGTGGGGGGTGGGGGGGTGGGGTGGGGGGAGGGCAAAGCTGTTGTGTTTAGGGCACCAATCTGGCTAGCACCAGCCCTGACCTAGTACAACAATATCCTCTCACTGACATACCCTGAAATAAAGATTCACTTACATGCCTCTGTAACCTGTATTACCTTCATTTTTCCAGTGTATAGGGTACATTCTGTGTCTTTCTGGTAGCCTGAATTACAGTCTTCTAAGGACTGGTCATTCTCTGTCTTTTATACCAACGTCTTAAAGACTGAAGTGAAGCAATGAGAATCTACTGTAAAATGACCTCCACCACTCTTTTTGATGCAGGTTTGTCATTCTCTCCCAAGTGTATTGCCCTTTTATCACAGATTCTAGCAGTTGCGTGTATCACCAGTTGTTCCCGGTGAAACGTTGTCTCGTCTCACTATGTACTGTGTGTATGGCTGCTTGTCTGAGCCATGCCTGCTTGTGAAGCAACAGGAGACAGCGGTAGCCTCTCAGGAAATAAACTGAGAGGTGGTGCATCCATGAATCAGGAGTCCTGACTATCTCCAAAGCCAGCTTACCTAGCTTACCTCAGAGAGTCCAGCACACGCAAAACCTCTTAGGTCATCTACTTTGAGAAATAAAATTTAAAAAATTGAAAATTAAAGACAATTCCTCTAATAATCAAAGTTTGTTTTACACTGTCACAACTGTGACTTCTTAAAATAGCCACTTAATATCTCATATACACCTTATGACTGAGTATCCTATAATAAGTTAATAGAGTTAATATATCATAATTGTGGCAATAGTTACAAAAACATGACTTAATGTTTTATTATAATGAAATAGGCCTACTGCATTATTTCCAGTATTGGAAATTGGCCTTTGTGGGTAACAGCACTGATCATTAACAATTAAGAATAACTTATTCACATGTTGAAAATGCTACATTTTAAAAGAGCATGGTTAAAAACACCAGGTATGACAATGTTATTTTCATCATTGATAACTTCCATTTGCACTGACTTTTTGCACTACCTCTACCACTCAATATGCTGCTTGCCACTAGACTCACTTTGGACACACCTTCCACTGAGAACTGACATGTTGGACACTACCTCTACCACCCACTATGCTGCTCACCACTTGGACTTACTTTGAAGTCCTTGGACTTTGCACTGACACTCAGTATGCTGACCATCACTTGGACTCACTTGGACTCCATGGTCTTTTTGTACTGATTCTACCCCTACCAATCAGTATGCTGCTCACCAATTGAACTCAAGTCTGTTTTATCTGTTGTCTGTCTGTCTGCATACTTAGAGTGTGCATATGTGTCTTTTTATAGCACAGTAGTTTTGTAGTTTTTATTAGTACATTATTTATGCTTTTAGACTTTGCGCTGTGTGCATCTTGAAGAGAGGCATTAAATCTCATTGTACTGTGTATAATGACAATAAAGGCTTTCTATTCTATTCTATTCTATTCTATTCTATTCTATTCTATTCTATTCTATTCTATTCTATTCTATTGTGTTCTATTCTGTTCTGTTCTATTCTATTCTATTCTATTCTGTTCTGCTCTGCTCTGCTCTGCTCTGCTCTGCTCTGCTCTGTTCTGTTCTGTTCTATTCTATTCTATTCTGTCTCTGTGGGCATGGCCAATGCTGATGCGGTGGGATCTGTGGAGACGAGAGGTCAGCATGTATGTGCCCGTTGTTCCTCTGTCTGTCCCCCAGCAGCGCTAATGCGTTGCCTAATCTGTTTTATCCCAGCGACAACGACAGCAGCGCAGATCTTAATTTGATGATTGTTCCCTAACCTTGACAATAACTGGAACAGTCATTATAATGGCAGTGGGTGCAGCAGAGCTTATGATGGGTGCCTGTTTCAAATGCAAGAGGGCATACCGTATGTAACAAGACTATCCCTGTCACTGATGAAGCTATTGCCATTCTACAGATGGACAAACATACCCAACCTACAGGGAGTAAAGTACAGCAGCACATAGGAGTGAGCATCATGCCCATCTGGATGAAAATGTGTTTACATTTCAATGTGTGTATCATAGACTTACAGCTGGGTCACATAGGGGACATGGTTAGGTTAGGTTAGGTTAGGTTTCTTTATTAGTCTCCACCAGGGAGAAATTTGTCTGGGATAGGGATAGGGACACAGCAGCACCATAAAAACACCATACAAACACACAACACAGACAAAAAAACAAATAAAAACAGTACACAGCAACATACAGTACCACATACACATCACCAGCATAACTTAGGTACACAAAAGAAAGGGTAGAGGCGTAGACACAGGCTCAGACACACTGAAAGATGTAAGAAGAGTACCATTCCCTCATTACTCGCTGCGCATCAAGCTATCTCTTTACAAATGTGTGTGCTTGCATTGGTCTATTGCATAACCCGCCATGTATTCAGAGCCCCAGTTTTTAGATAGACTCATACAAAAAGAAAGTCTACAAAAAAAGTCATACAGCATTCACTCCATCCAATGTAGTGTGCCTTTGAGAGGGAAAAAAGGGACTCTTTTCTTTCGCAGGATGCCTGCCATCATGGCGACCCTTCGCCTCCTTCCCCTCTCTCCCTCACCGCAGGGGCCATGCATTATTTACACAGTCTCCTCAGCTGGTGTGAAGACAAACCAGCGCTCTGATGAATAAAGATGTCACTCACTCACTCATCTACTGTCCAGCTTCATTAGCCTGAAAGCAAGACCATCAAGGGATTTGAAAGCTGTTGCGAGCACAGACTCACTAGACACTGTGGCTCATGTGCTGTGTGGTGTCTGCAGCCTGGAACCAGATAGCAGACAGACAGACAGACAGACAGACAGACAGACAGACAGACAGACAGACAGACAGACAGACAGACAGACAGGCAGGCAGGCAGGCAGGCAGGCAGACAGGCAGACAAACAGGCATGTCGGCATGCACAATGGTCAGAAAAAACAGAACATAACATGACAACATGAGAGAAAGTAAAAGGACTTCTTGCTCTTCTAAAAAAGACAAGGCCATTAGTGCTTAAGTACACAATATAGACAAAGAGGTGAAAAAACAACATAGGAATGAATGAGTAATGGATGTGTAAAATGTATGTACAAATGTATGTCAAACGAGTAATATTGAAAATATTGAATGGTGTATATGAAGTAATCCACTGATTCCTAGTGTCCTAATATAATGAGTTCATGTTTAATGGCATTTGGAATAACTAAAGCCCCATTCTCTCTCTCTCTCTCTCTCTCTCTCTCTCTCTCTCTCTCTCTCTCTCTCTCTCTCTCTCTCTCTCTCTCTCTCTCTCTCTCTCTCTCTCTGGCATTTAAGTGTGAACAAAGTATGGACAAAGATTTAGGAAATAGAGAGATGGAAATTTATTGCAAGAAAATGAATTTTCACTCATTTTCTTTTACAGTAGAAACATTCACATTCAGCGGGTGCTTTAGTCGTGACTGCACGCGTAATAAAGTTCTTTATGGGCGTTTAGTTTATGGGCAGCACGTTTTGAGGCGGCAAACACCGATTCCTTCCAACTGTAACCCTTTCCTCGGACCAAGTCAGTCAGTAACCCCGATGAATCACATGATTAAAAGGGGTAACACGGAGAAGAAGTCAGAGAGAAGAGATTAGTGCGACGAATATGTAGCTGTTGGTTTGCGGGCAGAGACTGTGTCCGGAGGCGCATGCAGTTTGTGGGCATCATTCAGGCGAAAAGAGTAAGCAACAGAGACGATCATCTGTAAATATTTGCAATGTATTGACCATTTCGCGAAGATTACTCTTCAGTCTGCAGACGTCTAACGTGGATCTGATTAAAGGTAAACTTCATAGCCGGTAGATTTCATTGTCTCACATCGTACTTCACGCGTCTTTTATGTAGGTTGTTGAAAAATTGTTTTTGTTTTTCCTGCGTGGTTAACTTTATTCAACGAATGTGAAAAGAAAATAGACCGTTACAACCAACATATCCTCTGGTGATAGTACTCTGCTCGTAGTACGCCTTTTTTTCTGGAAACGTAGTTTTTAGATCTGAATGTGCCGCCTGATGGGAAAACTATGCCAACTCCGTGTTATTACGCTCCTACTGAATGTATAACTGCAGCTGATAAAGCAGGAGTAGTCTTTAAAGAATGGTTAGTCAGTTTTGTTAGTGTAAATCCCGCCTAGGCTTGCATTGGTGGTCTCAGATTGCTATGGAGGATAGGGTATTCAGGTTATCTGTCAAGAGTGTCTGTCTGTTAATTTACCTTTCTTGTTGTTTTACTCCTGAACTGTGTCAAGATGTTACATGGTAACATATTTAAATTGATATTTAATGTTTCCCATGCTATTCCTAGGTGGCAGCCTTCATTTATAAAGCCAGTGTTGGATATGCATTTAATTGGTGACTGCGACATTTTTCACATCAAGGAATGCACCTGTACAGACTCCAGAGGTAGAGGTGTGCTGCAGCTGTGGTTCAACTATGTGAAGTACCTGCACGCCTTATCCTCTCCTAGATGCTCTTGAGCTGTGAAGGCAAGAGGTACCAGAAGTCGGTATGGCAAAATCACTGTACAGACTCCGGCGCCTGCTGAGGAGAGCGCAGCTTCTCTTCCTCCTTCTGAGCGTGGTGTACATCATGGGGGGCAGCATCCTGCTCCTCCAGAGATCCGGTGCTCCGATCTCCCCGTGGCCAGACGCCAGCCGTCAGTTTTCGTCTACCCCCAGCAGGGCTCCTCGGGCAGGCTGGCAGCAGGGCGGCTCAGGGTCCCGGAGGCCTTCGGATGTGGAAGTTACTGAAATATCAGGGAGGAACAGAGGGCAGGCTCTAGGAAGGGTCATATCTCGGAACCTGAACCGTGACAAGAGGGTTCTGAGACGGCACATGTTCCATAGTCAAGTCACTCAGAGTAAACCTTCGGCATTAAGTACTCCCACCAGTGGTCCAGTCCACCACAAAGGTATTTTTTCACACTGTTATTGGAGTTCTTGGCTGGACTTTGTGGCTCTGAAACCTCCTCAAATACATATGTGCACACACAATTACTACAAGCATTTGAAAAAGATAACATGCTTTGGGCATTGATGTGGGCATTGATGTGGGGTTATTACTGATTGCCCTCACATGGTCCTTTTCTGTCTGTCCATTCTGTAAGGGACCTACATGGGCTGCTTCATAGATGACGCCCAGACGCACACACTGGGGGGCACAGTCCTCTACGACTTCCGCAAAATGACCCCCGCCTTGTGCCAAGACACCTGCTCTGAGAGGTATGTCTGTATTTCACGGGAAAAAATAGAAGCACACATGCAGAGATACAAAGAAAGGGAGAGAGAAAGAGAGAGAAAGAGAGAAAAAAAAAGAGAGAGAGAGAGAGAGAGAGAGAGAGAGAGAGAGAGAGAGAGAGAGAGAGAGAGCATTTTGTGTGAAGTCAAGTCCGACAGAAAACCAAGTGTATTCTCTGGGTATAATCTGAGCACTGTTTGCTGGGAAAGACAGGTGGTGGATTCTGGGCAGGCTGCTTTGGACGCTGGTCAAGTCCAGTGCAGCCAGGCAGGCAGAAGGGAAGGGAAGGGATGGGATGGGTGTTTTCATCCAGCAGGAAAGAAATCAGCTCTGAGCTGTGAGCTTCGAATGCAACGGTTGACTCCGTCAACCCCAAGACGATTGGGGCTAAACAGTGTCAGCCCCACATCCTGAGGAAGGCTTGGCCGTTGGGCATCACTTGACATTGAATGAAACCCAGTTCTTCACAGACACATTTGACCATTAATATTGCAGTGTGTGGCTATTATCGCTGTTCCTTAAAAGATCTGTTGGGACATTTTAAGCATAATGCTGGTCGGAAGTGCTGTAAACAGTGGTATTGATTGAATTTCGGCAAAGAAGGACCAGTGGAATAACTTGCCTGCGGGGTCTCTGTCCCTCCGCTGAGACTGCTTGGCATACGGTCTCGGTAGGGGTGGCATTCTGTTGAGGACCAGATTAGCTCCAGAATGAATAGAGAGAATAGTGGAGTTTAAATGCATCATGCAGTGACTCTGGCACTGGGCAAGGGTGTTAGCTATGCTCTTCATGTGAACCATGCAGTGCTTTATGTGAACATGAATGGCTTCAAAGAAATGCTTTGTAACAATTATGTTAATGGTCACAACATTAGAAGTAGTAGAAGTATTTTATGATTGCACTGTTTATCCATGTGGGTTATTTATGTGACATAAATTGGAGGATAAAAATTTTGGGAAATACTTGATTTATTTGATGTGGCAACATGCTGCTGACTGTTGTCATGGTGATCAAAACGTCATGTGTGCAGTGGGTACCAGTATGCAGGCCTGGAGTATGGAGCGGAGTGTCACTGTGGCAACCGCATCACTGGTCCTCAGACACGGCTTGAGGAGTGCAACCTGGACTGCAAGGGGGAGAAGGGCGCCCCCTGTGGTGGGGTTGAGCGACTGTCTGTGTACAAGCTGGACAAAAAGCCCCCTGGAAAGCAGAAATGTGAGTGTAACATCCTGAGGGTTTTCTCTAAACCTGAATCAAAACACCTGTTAAACCAAGAATATTTGGCTGGTATGAAACATTCAAGTGGTCTTACTGAATATTTCACCTGCACTTTTTCTTTTAGACAGCAGTTTACATTACCGAGGCTGCTTTAAGAAGCCATATGATCCTAGTCCCTCCTTGCTTCACATCACTGAATCTGATTCCACTTTGGAAGCCTGTGTGGAGGCTTGCACTGAAAAGGTTTGTCTCATTCTCTGGAGCACAGAAATATCCTGGCAGTTCATGATCCACATCTAGACATGGAAGAGAAATGATCGTTCATCTAAAACTTGTGTAATATTTCTTCTTTCCAACCTTTCTGACACTGAATGAAATATCTCTCTCTGACACCAGTGAAATATGCTGAAATAAATCTTGTCTGCCTATTCTTTGAAGGTAGGAGGAAAAGGTTGCAACTGTCATTGTAGGTCCCATAGCTTTTATGTAGGGATAATGCAAGTAAGTCACAAATGGGTGTTGGACTTTTACAGAAATATTATATCACAAATATCAGGACAATATGGTTTAGGGCTGGGTTAAAAAAAATAAATTATCGATACATATCAATACAGATTCAAAAAATGAAACATGGATATTAAAATTTGTGGATCGATACTTTCATAATAGGTCTGTTCCGGTATATGCTGGGGTCATTATATATATATATACAGTATATATATTCTTTGATTTATAATGTTTTGTTGGTATTGTAAAATATTATAGGGAAGCCCTATTTATTTATATATATAAACAACGGCTGGCTAAGCATTGGCGAGCAGAGGATTATTCTCCCATCAGTCATTTCATAAACAAGCAAAACTGTCCGTGATACTAAGAAATAAAACCTAGGATCGTGAATCGTATCGTGACCTTGTGTATCGGAATTGTATCGATTCAGGAATTCTGCATCGATTTGATTATGGTATTGTAATGATACTATATGCCATTGACTTTTTAACATTACATGTTATCAATGCTAAAAAACAAATGACAGTCTGCTCTCCTAAATTATGTTTACTGAACTATTGGAACCAACTGCTTATGCCCAGGAGTACCCTCTTGCAGCAGTGAGAGGACCGTCCTGTCTGTGTACGCACGCCTCCGAAAGCGTGGCCTTGCACAAGCGCGTGGAAGAGAGCAGGTGTCTCCGTGGCAACCACACAACCAGCACAAGAGCCCCACATCTGCAGTACTACCAGGTGTATCACACCCCAGCTGTAGGTCAGTGTGTTATCTGTCTGTGTGTCTGTGTGTCTGTGTGTCTGTGTGTGTGTCTGTCTGTCTGCAGTACTACCAGGTGTATCACACCCCAGCTGTAGGTCAGTGTGTTATCTGTCTTTGTGTGTGTGTGTCTGTCTATCTGTCTGTCTGTCTTTCTGTGTGTCTGCAGTACTACCAGGTGTACCACACCCCAGCTGTAGGTCAGTGTGTTATCTGTCTGTGTGTCTGTGTGTCTGTCTGTGTGTGTGTGTGTGTGTGTCTGTCTGTGTGTCTGTGTGTCTGTGTGTGTGTGTGTGTGTGTGTGTGTGTGTGTGTCTGCAGTACTACCAGGTGTACCACACCCCAGCTGTAGGTCAGTGTGTTATCTGTCTTTGTGTGTGTGTGTCTGTCTATCTGTCTGTCTGTCTTTCTGTGTGTCTGCAGTACTACCAGGTGTACCACACCCCAGCTGTAGGTCAGTGTGTTATCTGTCTGTGTGTCTGTGTGTCTGTCTGTGTGTGTGTGTGTGTGTGTCTGTCTGTGTGTCTGTGTGTCTGTGTGTGTGTGTGTGTGTGTGTGTGTGTGTGTGTCTGCAGTACTACCAGGTGTACCACACCCCAGCTGTAGGTCAGTGTGTTATCTGTCTTTGTGTCTGTCTTTGTGTCTGTCTGTCTGTGTGTGTGTCTGTGTGTGTGTGTGTGTGTGTGTGTGTCTGTCTGTCTGTCTGTCTGTCTGTCTGTCTGTCTGTCTGTCTGTCTGTCTGTGTCTGCAGTACTACCAGGTGTACCACACCCCAGCTGTAGGTCAATGCTTTATTACCTGGTCCCCTAAAGGGGACTGACCAGGTATTGCAATGGCCCCGTCTGTCTGTATGTCTGTCTGTGTGTCTGTGTGTGTGCGTGTGTGTGCCTGCAGTACTACCAGGTGTACCACGGCCCGACTGTAGGTCAGTGTATTATTTGATTCAGGCTCCATGTCAAGTAAGTAAAACTAATAATGTTGAGGATGGTGATTACCTGTCAAGTCACTTTACTGAGATCGGTGACCCAAGCCCCCCTCCCCCAACATAAAATATAAAAATGCATCATGAGATCAACATTGTTCAAACAGTGCTCTTATTTCAGGTGCCTTATATAGGTCTTACATGTCTGAATTTTTGTACACACCATTTACCATTTCATATGGCTGCAAACAGGGTGGTCACACTTTCTGGTTTTGCTTCCTGAATGACAGTCCTTTACATTTTAATCTTGCACAGTGAATTCCTGCCTGGGCTATGATCAACAATCAAATGGCATGCTGAACAACCCACCCATCCCTCTCAGTGCACACCTACATGCCAAACAGAACATTTCACAAATGAAAAGTTCTTCCTATGTGCTCCCCTTTTTCCTCCTTCCTCCCCCCCCCCCCCCCCCCCCCCCACACACACACATACACACATACACACACATGCACATGCCCACACACACACACTCATAGACTGCCCCTGTCTCTCTCTCCAAGACGTCACTGGCCACTGGTGATCAGTTAGTCTTTTAGAGTGAGTATTTTCATGATACATAATGTGATGTATGAGATATGTTATGCACTCATGAGGCTGAGGGGAAACAACAGCAGGCTTTACAGGTATGACAGTAACAATGACGAGGATGATGCAATAGATCCCCAATCCCCTGACTTGCCTGTTCATGCCATGCATGACCATGATCTTCAGGCTGCATTGTGGACACTTCTGAACACCCGACACTGAATATAATGTGACCTGTTCAGATGCCAGGTGCAGAGCGAGGATGTTTCTGTCAGAGTCGTCGACCCCGCTGGTGGCTCTGGCCAGCTTCCCCGGGGCGGGTAACACGTGGGTACGCCACCTCATCGAGCTCAGCACGGGATACTACACTGGCAGCTTCTACTTCGACGGAGCACTTTTCAATGGAGGTCAGATACTGTTTGCCAATGCTTCATGAATACATACTACTGACAACATGACTGTTTATGAACACGAATAAGAAAAATATTTGTCAGCATTGTAGAAAAAATCTGCGTATAAATACTTGGAAGATTTTAAAAGATAAGATTTTTATTTTCATGAAATTTTAAGTTTTTCATCAGCTGCATTGCTGAAAGGGTGTTGATTAACATAGAAAAATTACATCACATTACACTTAGTTGACGCTCTTATTAAAAGTAAATAAATTACTTTTTAAGTTGAATTTGGAGACTCAGTCAGCCTAGTGGTTGAAAATCAGGAACAAGGTTTATTCTTAACAAGAAGGAGACAAAGACTAACAGACAGACAGACACACACAGGACGATGACAAAAGACAAGACAAGACTAGACTAACTAAAACAGTGGTTATTCTGAACTTAAATGTTGTAGACACCCAATGGGTTTAGCCAAGGTTACCACCCCAAAATGAATATGCAATGGTCTTTTGTTAAGTACTACAGTATACAGTGTCTTCCTAATCAGATCAGAGAAGGCGCCAGCCTTGCATGTTAATTCACAGACTTCCTATACCCCCGAGGTGACCAAATGGCTGGAGCAAAGACATACAATGCAGATAACAGCTCTTCACACCTCATTTCGCACAGACATATCGGCAGAGCAGCAGACAGGGTCTTAATAACAAGAGTTCCAAAACTAACCAAGGGATTTGAAATAATAATAAAATGTTTTAACATTAAAATGCTATTTACAAGTTTATTATTATTACTCAAATACCATCAGTCCCCCTTTTCAAGTCTAACTGACTTGACACTAAATCATACAACAAAAGGGATTTGAAATAATAAAAAAAATGTTTTAACATTAAAATGTTATTTACAAGATTATTATTATTACTCAAATACCATCAGTCCCCCTTTTCAAGTCTAACTGACTTGACACAAAATCATAAAACAAAAACAAATTCAAAACAACCTCACCATGCGTATGAACAGTTAAGAGTTCCACAAATAACAGAGGGATTTGAAACAATAATAAAAATGTTTTAACATTAAAATGTTATTTACAAGATTATTATTTTTACTCAAATACCATCATTATCCAGAGTTTAGGTGCAGGGGTTCAGTTACAGTCCCTGGAGCACTGTGGGGTTAGATGCCTTGCTCAGGGGCACTTCAGCCATGGATGAGGGTGCAGGAGAGCACTGTGGGGTTAGATGCCTTGCTCAGGGGCACTTCAGCCATGGATGCGGGTGCAGGAGAGCACTGACTGTTTACTTCCCCACCCCCATTCTTCCTATTGGAATGGGATTTGAACCTGTGACCCGTCGATCCCAAGACCAACTCCTCTAACCACTAGGCCACAGCTGCCCTGAAATATTTATTCTTGTTTTAAATGAAGTTGAAATACTGTGTGTACTTGCGCTGGTGGCAGGTTTCAAAGGGGAGAAGGACCACTGGAAAAAGGGAAGGACCATTTGTGTGAAGACCCACGAGAGCGGTCAGCGGGACATAGAGATGTTTGATGCAGGCATCCTGATCCTCCGCAACCCCTATCGCTCTCTGGTGGCCGAATTCAACAGGAAGTGTGGCGGCCATGTTGGCTATGCTTCAGAGAGACATTGGCGGAGCAAAGGTTAGCTGCCTGATTTTACTGTGGTCAGCCTGGAAATATGCATTACATTGTGCAATATGGTGTTAAATGGCATTGGTACACTAATACTGTTATGAGTACTATAATACTGTTACTACTATTACTGCCATTACTACTACTACTACTACTATTACTACTACTACTACTGCTAGAAAAATAATATTGATGATGATGGTGATAATAATAACAGCAGCATGTTGCCACTTATCCAGTACATTTAAAACCAAGTATTAACCAAGTATTAAATGTATACCTTTCTTTCCTCCAATCATGTATAATAATAATAAATAATCCTCCAATAATATTATAATAATATAATTTTTTTATTATTATTATTATTATTATTATTATTATTATTATTATTATTATTATTATTATTATTATTATTATTATTATTATTATTTTCTATTAATCTCTTTATGAATAAAGTCACATCAGAAGCACACTGAAACCTGTAGGAAACAGTGAGCACTGGGACCACTTCAAATATGGAAGCAATGACTGCCTCTTCTAAAGCTTCTCTTTTCTCTCCTCCTTTTGTGTGAGACTGGCCAGAGTTTGTGGCGAGCCACGCCTCCTGGTGGGCGTCCCACGCCCTCTCCTGGCTCCGCTTCAGCCGCCGGCTGCTGGTGGTGCACTTTGAGGAGCTCCAGGCGAAGCTCCTCCCCCAGCTGCAGCTCATCACAGCCTTCCTCAACGCCAGCGTCTCTGGCGATCGCCTCCTGTGCGCCGAGAGCAACAGCGACGGCCTCTTCAAGCGCTCCGGGCCCAGGAAGCCGATCTTTGACCCCTACACCCCGTCGATGAGGGAGCTGATTAATGGATATATCCTCACCGTGGACCAAGCGCTCAGACACAGGAACCTCAGCGGGCTTCCTCAGGAGTATATGCCCAGATAAAGACCATACGAAACGTGCAAAGAAAAGTGTGTGTTATTTGTCTTGGGAGCTGAGAACCAGAGAGGTGAAGATTAGGGTGAAGTCAAACCCAAGATGTGTTCCATTTGCCACAGAAGAGAAGAACTTGGATAAGCGTCATTTGTTGTTAGCAATATCGACCAGACAACTAGCAAACTAGCAGCACCACTGCATTTCATGCATAACAGTGCCATAGAACACATGCCTGTCAACTAGAGCAGCACAGTGTTATGGATACGACTGATGAGTTAGATGTAAAAACACATAAAGTGCAAAAAATATTGGAGATAACAGCTTTCACTGCAGTCCATGTACTGAGCAGCTATCTTGAATCATGAACTCGGGATCCTGGCCTGTGCTTAACATTCCTGTAGTGGAGTATGGACAGATATTGAAGTGGACCTCAGATGCTAATTTCCACTGTTAAAAGTATTAGTTTATGAAAGTACTAAAATCGATTAACATGCTTTGGGAATCCAGAATACATAGTCTTTTTGACATTGTACAGTTCTATTCAGCCATAACTTTTTAGGGTGAGCAGCAGGTGATGTCACCTCGCACCAGAAGAAAAGGGAGATAAGTGGTCAAATATTTTAAATGAGATGTCAATATGCAAGTGAGAGAAATGGCTTTGGTGGAACATAGTTAGTTACTAGCTTTGCCGTATGTATCAGGTTTTTGTATGTTTACATACTGTTTACATGCACAAAAACTTTTAAGATTTTAAGATTTAAACATGAAGAATTGAAGAATGAGACCTAGAAGTGCCTAGATACATCAGAAGCTGTTACCTGAGGTGACTAATCATCATGTGGCCTTTTCAAAACTAGACAAGTTAACTTGTGCAGTGTACTGCCAGACACGAGTCAGTGCACTTGTTTGCATTGTAAAGCAGCTGCCATGTTGGATTTTCTTCTTCATAGCTACTGACATAGAAGAAAATAAATTGAAATAGTGTGTAAAATATAGTGCTTGTAGTATTTTAATGTGTGTGTGTTAGGTTGTGCTTGTTATGTGTGTACTATAAATATGTACAAAGTTGAAACCTTTGCTCAGCTGGTCTTTTCATGATGTGGATGTGGGATTTCTAGATGTTTCAAAGAGCAATGTGCTGGTACTTCTCCCCATAAAACACCAGGTAGATGGAGGTAGATGTGCCTGGTACATGACTAACTCAAAGGAACAGAAGTGAGTCCTCTGCATTTTAGTCAGTTTGAGACATCCATCTGCTGCACCATACGTTATTATTATAACAAATCTATACTGTGGTGTCATATCCATGAAGGGATGATTAAAAGAGTAAAGAGATGTCCTGCTATTTCACCACCAGCTGGTACGGGTACTGATAGAGTTTTCTAGAAGCAGAGGTGTCATAGCCATCAATAATTACCTACACTCATGACATGCTTTAAAACACAGCGATTGGTCTAGTTGGATGGTTAATTAAAAAAAAAAAAAATCTGCCCACATTAGGTCCAGGTGCAGGACAAAAAGTATTGACAAAATTTCAAGAATTTGGGTCAGCACACTTGAAATCCTTTTTGCTCTTTTATTGTCTGGCACAGACAGTCTAGACAGCGAAAGAGCAAAAAGGAGTTCAAGTATGCAGGCCCATCATCTTGTAAATAACTCATTGTAAGGCCTGCATGGGAAATTCACCATGTGCTGGTGAATATTTGCTCTTTCAGTCTCAAAAACATTGACTGTGTCTGCAACACAAGGAACATGGCTCACAGCTGAAGCATTCCCAGCTTCGTTTCTGTCAATAATCTCATCCAACTGACACAGTAACAAGGGCCTCCATCTGCTGAATGTGTGTCTCGCACCACACTAGCCCTTTGCAGGCAGTCGCTGACCACAGACTGATTCCAGAAACTGAAAACTCACAATGAACACTAGGAAAAGAGTATCATATATCTGAAGCTCAAACATTTTTCTTTTGAGCAACTTTAGTAAAAATAATAACAGGTGAATAGGCTTGTACAGTAAATAAATAGATAATAATAGGTGTATAGGCATGTAAATAAATCTTCTAATACAGCATTACCGTAAAAAAATCTGTTAGACTTTATTTTACTGTGCCTGGCTGTTACATCAATTAGGTACCGTGTAACAAAGTGTGTAACAATATGTAACATTAGCCTATGTACTTACACTGCACCATAGGATTAGGGTTAGTGTTAGTGTTAGGTATGTACAGTGTAAGTACATAATATTACATGTTGTTACATGTAGATACACAAAAAAATGAACTGTAAAATACAGTGCTGTCAAAATGTGCAATTTTACATGTTTCACCCACTAATAAGTCAGGTACTTAGACTGAACGTCTTTTGCTATACAGGCTTAGTGAGAGATCTTGGTCAGGTGATCTTGTATGCACCTAAAGCTGCGACACACCTCTCACTGGTCAAGGAAGATGCCGTTATATCATGCCTACATGGATGCCACTCACTCATAGTGCGATTTGGTTTAAATGCAGCCAATTTCATATACAGTGATAATACAAAATTACTTCATCACAAAAGTCTAAGGCAAAAGCAAGGGCAAGTTCATGGTAGCAGAATCACAGTTTTTTTTTTGAAGGGCACACATTTGTATAATTGAGACTAAATGTCCAAGGTTAAGTTTGATGGAAAATATGCTTCATGAATATTTAAATTTGGTAAATACGCAGGCTCTGTTCCAATCTCAAACACATCTTGGGAGAGCATGGACCAACTGAGAAAGTACACTGGGTTTAGAAACTAATTAAGTATGAGCCATGGACTGTGTGCAGGCACTTCATATGAAGCAAAATATGCTTTCCTTTGCCCCAGACCACACAGCCAGTCCAATGGAGTCCCAGGTAATTAGCTGATGGTCACCTTACAGTGAAAACAAACCATTAAATACAGTCATCTCCAAGGACACTAGTCTGCTCTCATTAGCGCCCTAACCTCAGTCAGTGCCGTTAGCGGCGATGCTAACGTGCAGAGCTTTAATGTGTGATTTTGCTCCAGGCTTGCACAATTATTTAAGATGGGGGAGTGGGAATGGCTTTGGCTTTGACAGTAGTGATGTCCTCAAGTGAAGGCTACTTTCTCTTAGCACATCGTCTGTGTTTAGGAGAACTACTAAATGAAGAGCTCTCTCATAACTGAGCTCATGTCTTTTAGACGGGGCTCGTGTCTTTCAGAGGACGGAGACAGAAAGACACACTTGGTGTAATTAGTCAGGTGGCATTATGGATACTGTTGCTAACATGTAAAAGACACCAATGTGTTTGCCATAAAGCCTGCAGCCTGAGGTTTAGCCTGCAGTTGAAGTGGACATTTATTAAGTAAATAAGAAAAATATTTATAAATAGTGAGAAAGTACTTTATAGTAGCAGTATAACAAATAGTAAATACAATATACAAAATATATAAACCTAGTAATAACAATTTTCAGCTGCATTTTCTAACAACAGCCAACTGCCTTTCAGCAGAGCCATGCAGTGAGTTAGCAGAGCCACTAACAATATTGATTAGTAGAAATTCCTGACAAAATTACATTAATCATTCCATAATAGCCCAGACTGACCCGATTGGACTTCTGTAAAAGATAATGTGTTGGCAGGGAATTGATTAGACATCCACAGAAAACATAAATTTGCTGTCAGTTGAGCTGTCAGCTTTGTTGTGTTGTGTCAGGCTTATCTGGAGCTTGTCTTTCGTTTATCTTTCTGTCTGTGGTGTGTTAACTAAACTCAGTAAATGTTTTTTTTTTTCATGAGAAAGGTTTCTATATATTTGGGGATAATGACTGCTGATTTTAATAAAATAAAATTAAATTTGAATTTGAATGAAATTATCATTAGAAGACACTGTATGACTGTTACTGACTCCAACCATTCCAGCTCATTTTAGAAGTATGAAGAGCTGAATTTCTTGTAGAAGTGTGAAGTGCTGTAATTACTAGTCTTTCTTGTCATCCAACACTTCTTTCCTTTTTTTCTTTTTGGTTTAGGTTCCCTCTTTTTTTGTCCTTTTCCTTCTGTTCCTCTGCAATAAATTTTGGATGTTCCTGCTGTGCTTATCTTTCTTTCTTTCTTTCTGTCTTTCTTTCTTTCTTTCTTTCTTTTTTTCTTTCTTTCTTTCTTTCTTTCTTTCTTTCTTTCTTTCTTTCTTTCTTTCTTTCTTTCTGTCTTTCTGACTTTCTTTCTTTCCTCCAAACTGTTTAGACAGCTTAGCCCTGCCCCCCCCCTCCTCTGCAGGCCGACTGGGCCAGATGCTGAGCTGGACTTCACTACAGTCGGTTACACAATCTAGGGACAGCTGGGTCTCCATCCCTGTGAGCAAAGATTGAGAAATGCCAGGCATGTACACACACACACACACACACACACACACACACACACACACACACACACACACACACACACACACACACACACACACACACACACACACACACACACACAGCTCACAAGAAGCTAATCAGATTTAAAACACACATCTCTAAGTCCATTAGAGGAGATTCTAACTTAAGAAATTCAGGTATTTAGGGTATGATTGGTTGATTATTTACTCGGTGTTGTTTATCTGTTTATCTTACATGGTGATATTCCCAGACTGTAAGGGCCATCTGAGTGTGCTTGCCTGCCTGCACGAGAGAGCCATTATGAAACACAGACACCTGCCTGTGCAAGAGTAGATAAGGGGGGCTGGCTCCATTTCGGATAGTAAAAGTCCTACCTTACATTGGCTCTACCCAGGCACTTAAACAGGCGATTTCACCCATTTGCTCACCTAGTGTAAGAATAGTGCAAACTAGAATAAGCCGACTTAATGGATGATTGGAGCACATATGTGGTAGGGCCTCTACTTGTAATGTTAAGTATATCTGATGGCTTCTAATGTGAGTTTCAAACATCTGTGAGCATTTGCAAAGATTTTTTGTTATGTTTTACAGATTAAAAAATAGATAAATATGAGTGCTGCACTGGGTCATGAAGTAGTAATATCATGCTGTCTTTAAGGAAAATGGACAAAGAGTGTTATTTAATTGCATGGAACTGATGAAATTAAAGTTTTGTTTTGAAAAAAAAAAAAAAAAAGATTACATTACATTACATTACACTTAGCAGACGCTTTTATGCAAAGCGACTTACAAAAGGAGGACATAATAGCTAACAGATGTGTAGAGAACATCAAAGGCACCTATGTAAAGAGATAGTTAGTAGAAATTAGTTTTGTTAGGAACGAAAGCAGTCTCGGAAGAGAAGGGACTTCACAAGATTTTTGAAGGTCGAGAGGGATATTGCTGCTCTTGTAGTGACTGGTAGGTTGTTCCACCGCTGAGGGACAACAACCGAGAAAAGTTTCACTGCTGAAATCTCCTGGATATACAGTACAGTAGCTACTCAAATGTTGGCAGGTATACTCAACTGACAGACATCTGTTTAATGATTCTGAACACGTCTCTGAGGTGAGTAGGCCACAGCAGAAGAAGACACTCGAGACAAGCTAATCATGTGATGGACGTGGGCTAGCTCAGGCCCTTGGGAGAGTGAGAGAGAGAGGGTGAGGAGAAGAGACACCCACAGGATAAACAGTAGGATAATCAGTGCACTGAAAGTGGCTAGAATGCAGTTGTGTGCCATCTCAATACAAATATGTTTTCTTCTCCCCATGAATGAGAATGAGAAGCAAAATCAATAGTGAAGAAAATATATGAAGAGAGAGTAGATGGGGTGGTTGGGGGAGGGGGGGGGGGGGGTTCTATGTGCTGACAAGCATCCAAAAGGAGGTGGTTGGTGGGTGCATGATCCATGACAGCTCAGTCAGGGAAACCTCCTGCTGGTTTATGCTATGTTGTGATCCTCTGTACTGCCCATGATTGTGGCCTAAGCTCAGCTGTGGGGCTATTGCATGCTTTGGCTGCTATTCAGTGTTGGTATTCCTGCCTACAGTAGGTCATGGATTAGGTTAGATGTATATAAGAGTCAAGTTGTCAAGTAAAGTTACACTTTTTTTCAATTCACATGGCCCTTGTTACAGTGTGTCTACATCATGAAGTACAGTGTAAAAAATTTGTAACAAAATGTAACATTATGTATTTACACTGTATCTTAGGATAGGGTAACTGTTACGTATGTACAATGTAAGTTCATAATATTACATGTTGTTACATTTAGATCCGCTGTAAAAGGAACCAGTGTTATCTCATTGCGCTTGTTCAGCTTGGCTGTCTGTCTGGCTAAAAGCATTGCAGTCAGCCAGACATAATGACAGCAGTCATTATGTTTGGGCAGTGGTGGCCTGGCGGTTAAAATATCGGACTTGTGACCGCAGGTTTAAATCCACAAACTGCCAGTAGTGCCACTGAGGTACTTCATGATAAGAAAGACTGGGTGCACTTCTGTTTTTGTGTTGTTTGTCTACAGGTGACCAGATGCAGTGATGTGACAGTAGACCATAGTGAAAACCATTGACAGCAAGACGGCCTGTAATCAAGATATTATAAAGGCCCCTGTAAAACCATGGGACGTAGTCTGGAATAATTAAAAAAACAAACTAAATTATCTTGTATGTGGACAGTGTCCCTCTGGGTTTCGGACAGATTCTTGTGTGTGTTGAATGGGCTTGATCTGTAGATGGAGCCAAATACTTAAGTCGAAGTCAACAATGTTTCTGAGAGTAGTCACAATATTCTGCTTTGCAACTTTCATAAATATGTTTTTACACAATAGAGACATGGCAGGGAAATACACTTCTGAGGAGAGAAATGGCAAAATAAAAATAAAAATATTAAAAAAATCATCCAGTGACAGTGCTGACAACATTTAAAAAAGGAATATTGAGAAATGACTGTGTTCACCTTCATAATGATGGTGATTATTATTATTATTTGTGTTCTTCATGTTTATGTTGTAATCTTTTTATATGTTTTAAATATTTAGTAAAATAAAATTTAGACAGTTAAATGCAGATGACTCTAACTGAAGCATTTTACTTTTAGAGGATGTTCTATGCTTAGTTCTTCAGCCAGACCTCGTTAAAATCAGTTGGCTTGTACTGTGTGAAGAAATGTGTTCGAAGTAAAATAAATAAATAAAAATAAAATATTAGTATTTAAATTCCAGGTTGATTTTACATTAATTCTGTGATATTGCAATTTAATGTCATTAGGAAATGCCTCAGTATAAAGAATGAATGAATCCTGATTAATCACAGCAAAATTGTTTGATTTAAAAAAAATATATATTATTGTTTCACAGCCCTACAAAAAAAGTCATATTACATCTAAATCTAAAATGTCACAAGCTTAAAATCAAATAAAAAAAATAAATCATGCATTCTTCAATAAAATTTAAACAGAATAAAACATACATGTGAACCCTATCTTTCTTCATCTGTCATGCAATTTAATCAATCTAGTAAGGCTACTTTGCCATGAACAGCTGGTTTAATCACTGTATTTAGCACCTAATGATGGGTATACATCCACCAGCGTGTAAATTACTAACACTAACCATGGGCATGAGTCACAGATACCCTTATAAAGATACTAAACCAAGCTGAAGAACATAAAACAAGTTGATGAATGAGGCGCTAAGCCCATGGTACTGTACATCAAAGCACTTCAAGTAATAACAATAACCCAGTTACACTTTAACAGCTGGTATGGATGTCTTACATTAGACTATAGGGAAACGTCTTTCATTTACAGAACCGATGCCAAAAAAGCAGTACAAAATCTCTCCACTAGGTGGTGCTACGGTACTCTCAATCGCTTCCCTTAAACTTTAAAATGAAAGCATTCTGGGTGTTTGGGAGAGGTGGTAAGTGTATTTTTGGCGGTTCATTAATTTCCTATGACATGGTGTTTGGAGGATTCCTGTGTGCTCACTGCTCTGATTTGAGCTTGCTCCTGGGTTGCATCAGAAAGCTCATTCGCTTTGTTTGCTCCCTCAAATGGGTCATTTTGGGCTGATGGGAGATTAGAAGACTGCAATGAAATGGGAAGATTACAAATATTCCCACTGGTGCTTCTCCTTTCGATAATCACTTCTATTAGACCTTGCACTGCACTTCTGCTGAGGGGCGATGGCTGCCTGTCTGTCTGACTGCCTGTCTAGCTGTCGGTCTCTGCCTGCCTGTCTGTCCATCCAGCCAACTCTGTATCTGTCTGACCAGCAGATTCACCCTGTCTGTCTGTCTGTCTGTCTGTCCATCTTTCTGTGCGTGTGTGTAACCAGCTGACTCTGTCTTTCTGTCTGTCTGTCTTTCTGTCTGTTTGACTGACTGATTGTCCGTCTGACTCACCGTCTGTCTGTCTGTCTGTCTGATTGACTTGCTATGTGTGTGTCTGTCAATCTATGCGGACAGCTGGTCCTCTGTTTGACTGTTTGTCTGTTTGGCCAACAGTCTGTCTTTATGTTCTCTTTATGTTTGCCTGTCTGTCTGTCTGTCTGTCCATCTTTCTGTCTGACTGACTAACTGTGTGTCTTTCTGTCTGTCTTTCTTTCTGTCTGACTGTTTATCTGGACAGCTGACCTTCTGTCTCTCTGCCTGGCCAATTTGCTGTCTGTCTGTTTGACCAAAACCTCTGCGTCTTTCTGTGAGTCTGTGTGACTGTCTCACTGGTCAGCCAGTTCTCTTCCTGTCTTCCTGTTTTATTGTGGTTGTGCAAGACTATGTCAGTCTGTCTGTCAGTCTGTGAAATCATATGTTTATGGAGCCAGGAATGAGCAAGTGTGCCCTGAGGTGCAGGCCTTATCTAGTTATTTCAGCTACATGACACGGTAACTTCTCTGCACTGCTGGCTGGGGACTTTCCATAGTGGTCAGGGTAGTCATATAGAAACAACCTAAAATCAAACCGTGTATTACAACACAATATTACACAAGGTCGGAGTACTCATACCGAAACAAACTAAAAAGAAACTGGATATTACAATTGCACAGTTAAAACTATTCCAGCATTTACTACCAGAGTATATTTGCAATGCTAAAAGCCATGTTCACCATGATTGCATTGAACTTACGTTGTACTTGAAATTAAAATTATGAAACTTACCCTTTTCAGTACCGAGATGGAAGATTTTGAATCAACAGCTTTCTAAAATGTAGCTACATTGCATCAGGATGAAGAATACCACCCATAACTGAACAATGCATAACACCACTTTCAGTTCATTGTGGTTTATTATGTGTGTTTATGTAATACCAGAAACAATTCATGGCATAATTATAATTTCATTTGGTTTAGTGAACCTCTTAAAAGCAGCATACCATACCCCATCTCAACCACACCTATTTAATACCGAGGTTTACAGGGACACATGCTCCGGTCTGAATGTCGTCTTGTATCTGTCTGTTTATATTGGCACAGACGTAGTTAGAGGTTTTCTGTGTGTTTTTTTTTTTTTTTTTTCAAGGGAGGCTCCTCGGAGGCCTCATGTCAGGAGAAGAGAGTCAGCAAATTCTGATAGTGTGTACAAGCCGAGCATTTGTTTTCCCCTTCAGAAATCAAAGTTCCCTTTGTGCTGAACAGGATTGGTTTCCCAGTCCCTGCCTGCTCCAAGCGGGGTCTTCTGAGTTCACAATAACAACTTGTGCCCTGTGCCGAGATAGATTCCAAGAGCTGTAAAAACAGAATGCTGCTGTTCAAGCGCTCTCTCTCTCTCTCTCTCTCTCTCTCTCTCTTACTATCTTTTTCCTTGTACTAGCAGAGAATAGTAAGAAGAGCGAAAGAGAGATGGAGTGGGTGAGAGGCAGAAAGAGAGAGACAGACGTGAGAGTGAGAAAAAGAGAGAGAAAAAGAGAGAGAAGAGGGAGAAATGTTTGGTTGGACATAATGCATAGAGTGAAAAGCAGAGAAAAAGAATGATAGAGACGTAGGGAAAGATAGCTAAAAACAGAGAGATGGAAAGAGAAAGAGAGAGAGAGAGAGAGGGAGACAGGCTGAGGGAAACAGAGTGAAGGAGGCAGAGAGAGGGAGCAGCAGGTTCATCATGGACACAAAAGCCCCAGTAAGCAGTCCAGGAAGCAGATAACACTGGACCGGATCTAGTTCAGATATGGCCCCGATACAGCCAACGTCTGGTTCTGATCCATTCCACAGCCATCTATGCCACTAACCCACTCTTTTTTCAGGGTGGTAAAATTACTTAAAATGGAGACTAAGGATTAATGCGATAACCACAGTACCTGTACAAAAATGATGGAAATGAATTATACAAAATTGTTGTACAAAATGTTTTATTTGAAATTTGCAGGTAAACATAAACCAGTAACCAGTAACACCTTAGGTAAATTTGTGTAATGTGAAAACTTACAATTGCATGACAAATGTAAGTCTGATACTAAATACTTCTGCTATAGGAAAAATGCATCTGGAAGTGGCTATAACATATGACTAAATCATTCAGAATGCAGTGAAAATTATTATTTTATTTTTTTTACAAGAAAAAACATTTAAAAGGTTTATGTACAAACGAAGCGGCTTCAGATGGGGTTTTTAATACAGCTACTCAAGAGTGTCTGCTGCTATGCCCTGAAGCAAGATTGTTGTTTTCTGCAGTCGCTGGGTTTCCTTGAATAACCTTACCTTGGCTACCCCCAGACTGCCTGGCGCGTGCACGCACGCACGCACGCACGCACGCACGCGTGCACGCACGCACGCACGCACGCACGCACACACGCACGCACGCACGCACGCACGCAACCAATACACACACTTACACACAAACACACACACAAACACACACACACACACACACACACACACACACACACACACACACACACACACACAGAAACACACACACACACACACACACACACACACCTGAGTCTCGGAGAATGGCTCCAGCTCAGCTTCGTTAGTGATAATGGAGGCGAATCACATAACCTATACGCATCCTTCTACAGTTCATTTCATGTCATTTTTATACACATATTGGTAAATGAGTGTGTGTGTGTGTCTAGGTGTGTGTATTGGTTGCGCGTATATGTATATAGGTACAGTATAAGCAATGATGTATTTTATGTGTGTGTGTGTGTGTGTGTGCGCGCATGTCGTATGTGTGGGTAATGTTCATGTCTGTGTATATAAACCTGTTACTGATATGAAGTGTGTAGTGGCAGGGTAATGCTTCCTCCCTTTGTCTTAATGTCTATTGTTTGCTGCCGCGCAGTGCCAGGATCCAAGCGCCCTCGACGGGAAGTGTGTGTGTATGTGTGTATTGCGTGATGGAAATGAGTGTGTATAATGCGTGATGGAAATGAGTGTGTGTGTGTGTGTGTGTGTGTGAGTGTGTGTGTGTGTGTGTGTGTGTGTCGGCTGCACCGAGACTGGGCTAGCTGGGCCCCCCTGTCTTGTTCCCAGATTGCGGGGTTAATGATTTTCCATCCTGGGTGGCAGGGGAGTGGTGTGCACCCCCTCGTCAGCCAATCCGAGCGCGAGAGCTGGGGACGCTGTCTGCTGCCTTCCCAGCAGCACCAGGGGCTTTGACAGGGAGATGGATGATATCTGCAGCATGGCTGCTGCTGGCTGCTTAGACAGACTTGGAGACTGGGGAAGAGGGGGTGAGTAGGGGGTTTGGGGGGGGGGGTAGTTTGTGTGGTAGATACGCATGCGCACAATCACATACATACAGTCTTTCACCCTCTCTCTCTCTGACACACACACACACACACACACACACACAGTCTCTCACTCTGTCTCTGTCTGTCTCTCTCCCAGACACAGACACACACATTTACACCAACAGAGTCAGACATACATACACATACATGTGTACACCGGTATACTCTCTTAGTAGGTAGAGGCATGAACGTGTACTTTTGTCAGCCCTCCAATATAAGTAGTGGTATGTTACACACATGAATTGCTTTTATTTACATGTAAAAGGTGGGCAAGATCCAAATCCTTTGGGAAGAGTCGACGACTAGGTGACATATCTACAAGGCTTACGTACATTTAAAATAATAATAATACAGCACTTACCACTAAGGATAAACAATACGTCTCCAGACATCGCAAGGGTCCCAAGACCTCCAGTAGTCTCCCGCATTTGAAAAAGCGACTCCCTAATGCCCGCAAGTAATGCGAAATCTCCCGCAACTCGCACAAATTTCTTTAGCTAATTAGGACGAGTGACAGATGCAGCAAGCGTTGTTGACCTCCCTGAAATGCGTTTCTGCAGGTCGGGATGTCTGCGTCACTGCCTACATACCTGCATGCCACCAAAGCTAGCTTAAACTCAGTCGATGACAAGGTGACAGAGCTACAAGGTGTACTGTATGTACATATATATATATATATATATATTTTTTTTATTTTTATTTATTTTATTTTTTTTCCTTACTTTTACTTTTGCCTTTTTACTTTTACTTTTTTTGGGACTCTCTGAGCAGGGAAGTTTTTCATTGCACATGAATTCTAGAATTCATGTACACATGACAATAAAATATCTTGTATCTTGTATCTTGTATCTTGTATATTGTATCTTGTATCTTTTTTTTATACAGCACATACCACTAAGGATAAACGACACATCTCTGGCTCCATATCTGCCTGCCACCAAAGGCAGCTAACACTAGGCAACCTTTGGCCAGTTTATTTGCCTTCGTTCCCTGCAGCCCCACCAATTGTAGTCCTCTGATGACATTCTTTTGCACATCGCATAGACTTCCAGAAACCAGTGCCATTGGCCTGCAAATGTACCCCAGCTGAAAAAAAAACTCCTAGCAGTGGTTGGTATTTCAATAACTCAGAGTAACAACAAGTGTCTATGTACACCGCCTCCACACACACACACACACACACACACATGCAGACACAGTTGTAAATGCCCTCATATAGTCAATAGCTATAGACAAGCACATACTGTTTTGTGAGCGCTGCAGCAGATGTAGTTGTTTGTAGTTGTCAGACATAGACACACACACACAGACACACACACACACACACACACACACACACACACACACACACAGACACACACACACACTGACACACACACACACACACACACACACACACACACACACACACACACACACACACACACACACACACGCACACACACAGTGATTAAACACAAGCGTGTGGGCACTTTATTATCAATACAGTCGATATGCACAGACATACACATACACTGCTATTAGGGCAGCAACAGTTGCCTCGTATGTAACACACACACATGCACACGCAGTCAGTGATACACAGATGTATGTGCACCTTCATACTCTCATGAAGTCAATATCTACTGACATGCACATACACTCTTGTTAGCACAGTAACAGATGTGCTTGTTTGTAACACACACACACACACACACACACACACACACACACACACACACACACACACACACACACACACACACACACACACACACACACACACACACACACGCACGCATGCATACATTTAAATACTGCAAAGCATGACATTAAACACATTTTCCATTAGATCCCCTTGGGTGCCTTATCATGTTGCAGACTCATCCATGACCTGTCAGTACCCTCCAAATTACAGCCATACTTATACATACATATATATATATATGAGGGTACAGTACGCAGTATGAGTTTATATGTATATATACAGTATATGAAGGTGTTTGTAGAAACATTTTATTTATGTATTTATTTATTTACACATTTAAGTATGGACAGATTTTTTTGTACTGACCAAGTAGCCGTCATTTTTTAAATGCATGTAAAACATAATGAAAAATATATGCAATATAAAATTACCTATTTAAGATAAAATAAGATAATATTTTATTGCCATACGACAAAGTTGGTGGTAATTGTTGTTAAAGCAGCTCACTCCAAGGAGAAAGAAAAAAAAAAAAGTACATAATTCTGATAAGTTTAGCACTGTTCAGGAGTCTGATGGCTGAAGGGTAGAAGCTGTCTCTGAAACATGTCGTCTATTTCATTGAGTGTAAGGCACAAAGACATCTTCACTCCACACAAACCCAATATTAAAAAAAGTATTATGAACTCTTACAACATGCTAATAATGCTTGACACAAGTATATATGACAATGCATTCTTAGTTATGACCACAAGTCTACTGGTGTTACAGTGGTGTTGTATAAGCCTTACAGCATGATGTAATAAAGCTGATTTTACCCCCTGAGAAAGGCACTGAGGACATTATTTGCCTACATCAACTGGTCCTTATTCATTTACTGCACTTAATGGAGCCATATGTAATTCCATACAATGTTTTTCTGTCTATATATATATGTTGTGTGGGTTTATATTACACCACTTAATGAATGCTGTCTAGCTGTAACCTTAGTTGCTACAGTGTATAATCATATGTACTTCCATATGTAATATATAATTCTTAATATATATATTTTTTACCAGGCTATTCATACTAGGTATGTCCTATGTAAAACACAGTGTATGTGAAGTCATGATTATAAAATACAATCCTCAGATGTGAAGAGTTAAAACTACACCACTTATGATGTGAATAGCTAAATACAGAAACTAAAATAAAACAACAGGAGACATTTTATACACAAAACCAGTTTATTGGGTATATTCATATAATCCAAAGACAGAAGACAGATGTCAAATATCAGTGACACTTTATTTCATTATATACTGTATCTATACAGTAATAATATATTGTGTCTATACAGTTATCGGATTATACAGTTTGAGATATGTGTGGGTATACAGCAGTCTATATTATCTCCCCTTTGCCATTTGTTTTCCATCTCTCTCTCTCTTGTTTTGCCAGCATGTGAGTCATGGCAGGTAATGAATAGTGTCATTGAGGACACACTCAGCAACTCTTTGCCCTGAACGTCTTTGTTATGTTTTTTTTCTTCTTCTTCTGCGCTGGCTGCATTTGCTTGTCCTCACCTCTCCCCACTTCTCCCCCCTTCCCACCCCCACCCCTCCAGTCCTCCACTCCTCCACTCCTTCCCTCCACTGCTGCAGACAGATACTGTCAGCCTGCGCCTAGCCATGCAGTACAGCCAGCAGAAGACAAATCCATTACCTCGTCAAGACCCCAGGCAGGACCTCACACAGCCGATGCCAGTCAAGCAACTCCCCTGCCAAAAGACCCCCCCCCCCCCCCCATACAGGTCTGACTGTGCTGTGAGATGTGTGCACTTGTTATGGCTACTGCCAAAGGACCCCCTTACACATCTGACTCCCCTGCCAAAAGACCACCGTACACGTCTGACTGTGCGATGTGTTCAAGTGCTCAGCAGCAAATGAGAGGAGGACACTTGGTAGAGCAGTGTTGGAATAGAGTTTGTTTACGACAATAACTGCTTACCTGGTAGGGCTACTAAACGTATGGGGTTGGTTATGGAACCTACAGAGGAGAGGAGAGAAGAGAGGAGAGTTAGATCCCAGAGACACGTGCAGTGTGTCAGCACAGGAGACAAATTAAAAATATTCTGTGCAATGTATGACAGATCTTTTGTGTCATGTGTTTTTCGTGTGACATGTAACACAGATGTTTTGTGTACTATGTGGCAGTCTAGTCAGAGTAGTCTTGTTTAATACATGACAAAGAAATGTTACATTTCTATGCGACAGGTAAGTGTCCTTTAATATGTCACCGGAGTGAGTTGTGATGTGCAGCAGCAGGTACACAGCGAGTCTTCCTGGAGAGGGCAGGAGGGATCACCTGAGGCGGCTGAATCATCTACATGGAACCTGGCAGGTGGAGTTGGACAAACAATATAGGTTGGACAGCAATATATTTTACTGGGTATCATCCTGGATTCTCCATGGTGTAGTACAAAAATAACCTGGAAATGCCTGATTTACAGATGAGCACACAAGGGTAATGCTAAGACAGTTTTTAGGAGTTTACAGAGGAGTTTAATTTTGAGGGACTTACTGTATATCATGCAAACATTTCTAAAAGTGTAAAAGTGCATGAAGTGGCTATGCATGAAGTATTGCTGACCAGTAACCTGTAGTCCTTAAAAAATGTTCCTGTGACAAAAACAACAACCTTATTTTTTGAAATCAGACTTTGTAGGGCCCATTTTGCTGAGAGCCTTCATTAAGTATTTCTCTGAGACAGTGTGCTATTCAGAGCACATCACTAAATTGAACTAGACTTATTTATCCAGTGCACCTGTTTCGGTATGACTAAAATGGGTGAGAAAGCTTTACCATGGTTGCACGTACTCAGTGTGTGTGCGTGTGCGTGTGTAAGGTGAGGCTGTGGGTCATATTCAAGTTCCCTGTTGAAAGACAGAGCCTAATTATCCAAAGCAAAAAAAAAAAAAAAAAAGCTAGGCAGCCATCCGTGGTTCAATAACTCCAGCCTTAGACGGCGTTTCCCTGGCAACGCCCCCACAGCAGCTCTGCAGAGATCACACAGAGTGGCGGGCTGGCAGCCCAGGAGTGGGGTGGGGGGTTCGGAGAGGGTGGGGGTTCGGGGGTGGGGGTCCGGAGAGGGTGGGGCGGGGGGAGTGGCGAGGGGGATGGAGGACGTGTCGTCGGCAGCAGGAGCTCCAGGGGGACTGTTCCATTGTCTGCACAGATGGGTGGTCACTCCCAGCTGACACGCCGGGACCCCCAGACCCCCGAACCCCTTGGACCCCTGGACCACCGCCGCTGCCACCACTGCCACCTCCGCTGCCAGACATCCCAGACAGATAACACCGTCCCACGGCGGAATAGGCCCATCTGCTGCACACACATACACACAAACACACACACACACACACACACACTCACACTCACACAGACTCAATGGCACACACACAGACAGACACACACATACTCAATGACACACACGCAGACAGATACACACAGACTCAATGACACACACATAGACAGACACACATAGACTCAATGACACACACATAAACACACACACACACTGGGCCAGGCGTGGGTGGCGTCTGGCTTAGGTTTGGGTCTGCTGGCTGGGTCGCTGCAACATATGGGTCGTGGAGGTTTTTGGAGTGTGGAATAAAAGCTGCTAATAGCGTTGGCTCAGAGACGCCAGGTCGAATAAGGGATTTCTCCCAGATCGCACTTTAATTGGTTTCTGGACGTGCGTGTGGAAACAGCTTTGTGTGTGTGTGTGTGTGTGTGTGTGTGTGTGTGTGTGTGTGTGTGTGTGTGTGTGTGTGTGTGTCTGTGTGGAGGCATCTTTGCTTAGCCACATGCTTAAGGCTCGTGACTGAACTGTGAGCACGGAGGTGGCTGATGAGCAGTAAACACACACACACACACACACACACACACACACACACACACACACACACACACACACACACACACACACTCACACACACACACACATTCACTCACACACACACACAATGTGGGACCTAAATGATAAGCACAAAAGCACTTGCCTCCTACTTCAATGGTTTGTTGCTGATCAGTGCTTACCCCTTAATGTGTTTGTGTGCGTGCGTGTGTGTGCATGCGTGTGCGTGCGTGCATGTGTGTGTGTGTGTGTGTGTGCCATTTTAATGCCCCGTGAATGTAAGCATAGCGGCCCCACTGTCAATGCGCAGGGGATCTCAAGTCTGCTCTGCACTGTGTACACTCAATAACGCCTGACGTGCATTCCAGCCCTCACGCAGGGCAAGGGATTCAGCACCCTGCTATTTGAGCAAAAGCTCATTTGTGCCTGGGTTTGTGCTTTAGGGAAGTTAACTAGGTTGTTATAACAGAACACCATTGTGTGGTTAGAGGAGGTCTGATGACGGTCGGGATGAAAGTGATGATTAAGAGCCCGGGGATGCGGTATTATATCAATGCACCTGCCTCTTGTCGTTTGATATATTTACACACCAGCCCCAAAATTGCTGTGTCAATTTTCTACTGTCTGCCATTTATCCAATACACCTCTCCCCTTCCTGCCTCAGCTGTCCACTGAGGCTTTAATGCACTTTCCTGCCTTCAAAATTGAGCAGAGAAATAGAAGGAGGAAATGCACGGAGGTCCTTTAACCGCCTAAGTCATACCATACCATACAGATCTTGAACTTCAACTGCACTGACAGTCAATGAAAACACATCAGAACACTTATCAAAAAAGAATTTAATTTCCTTTGGCACATTAAGAAAGTAACAGTTTTCGTGTGAAATATGACACATTATTCAGTCACACAAGGTGAAATAAAAGTCAGAAAAGATCATTAAAATGCAAGGTCACGGTAAAAAAGTACAAGAAAGTTTCCTGTTGTGTTTTCACTGACTGTCAGTGTACATGAAATGACACTGATAATGGCACCTTAGGTTCTTACATCATCAAATGGATGGCAAAATTCCTATCATCTATTTGCCTTCATATTTCAGTCATATTAGCAAATGTACTCCTCAAAGAGTTTCAACTACAGATACGGGTGAAAGGAACGCTGGCTTCATCCTAACTGCGTTACAGCAAAGCCGTAGAAACCTGTGAGAAATGAGCCCAGAGAGGCTATTACGCTGTGTGTGTGCAACAGCAGCGAGTCTGGGCGCTGGGTTATACTGGTGGAGGGGGGCTAGGGGTGGGTGGGTGGGTGCTCAGAGGTTTATCACCACTTTCGAGCTGGCAGGCTTCACTATGTGTACGTGTTGTCTGAGTGTGTGTCTCGATGTGTGTGTGTATGTGTGTAAATGTGTGTGTGTGTCTGTTTGTGTGTGTATGTGTCTAAATGTGTGTGTGTGTGTGTGTGTGTGTGTGTGTGAGTGTTTGTGAGTGTCAGACAGATCCTAATAAAACTGTCTGGCCCCCGCCGTGGGCACCAGCCTCCTCGCTCATTCGTTTACTGCGGCCCCGTCAGACTGCTTGGTATGCATCGAGCATGGCACCTCTCGAGCTGGAGCTGTGAGGGAGGGGAGGGGAGGGGAGGGGCACAGGGGTGGGGGGGGGGGGGTCTGTGGGGGTCTGGTGGCATCGTTGTGCATGCTGGCTGATGAGCTGTTAGCTGCTAGCCGTTAGTGCTTAATGTGCGACCAAACAGTGGGGGAATATAATTAGGGGGCTCGTCGGCAATACGCCAAAAATTGGAAGGGGAGAAGTTTTGAATATTTAATGGGGCTAATTCAGCAAAATGGGGGCTTTAGGAAGCTTAACACCCTGGGGAAATGTATACGAAAGCCTGTTACTGCTGTCGATGAAAAGCGTGCTCTTGTTTTTAATCGCGCTGCCCTGACAAATATGGGAATTATCAGAGATTTATTAGGTGCTTAGATGGCTCACTTTGCCTTTTACCATGTTCAAAAAAAACAATTGCCTGGGTTTATCAGTTAATCAATTCAAAACCATCATATATCCCCTAATACCATTAAATAATGTACAACACATAATACCCTTAAATACACCACAAAAAAAAACAACAGAGAATATACACACGGACAAAAATTTGCAGAAAAGTCTCTCAGTTCTAAACTCTGTAAACAAATAGAAGAGGAACAACAGTAAGTCAATATGGCATGGAAAATATAATTGCAGTTACAATGTGGGCAGCCTACGATCTGGGTTACCCCAGGAAAAGATGCCTACAGCAGTGCATCTCTCCAAGTCCATCTCTCCCGGGCACTCTACCGCTGATACCACAGTGACACTATACAAAGAGTTTTGATTATTACATTACATTACACATAGCTGACGCTCTTATCCAGAGCGACTTACAGATATTTACAGGGTTTCAGTCCCTGGAGCAGTGTGGGGTTAGATGCTTTGCTTAAGGGCATCTCAACTATGGGTAGGGTGGGATTTGAACCAGCAACCTTTCAATTGCAAGACCAACCCTAACCACTAGGCCACAGTTACCCAAGTTGTACCCAATTATGAACACAAAGTGTGTATTTTTTGGGATCAAAAAAAAAAAGAAGAAAAAAAATCAGTAAATGTTCCTAAAACAAATGCGTCTACTTATAGTGAAGTAATACTTGCAAAAGTGTATGTATAACAGTGGCACACACAGAGTATTATCAGTGTTTGTTTCCTTCATTACCTAACCCAAAACGCAATCATAATTGTCTTTTTATGCATGATGTTTTACAACTTCATTGTTTAATGACATTATCAAAACATCAGATTTGAAATCAAATGAATTACAAGCACATAACCTGCAATAAAAAAAGCTTTTTACAAGAAGAAGAGTGGCTTGGACCAACCCTTTGAGCGTAAACCTGCAGCACTTTGGTTCCAAGAGAGAGCGTGCCAAGGGGAAAACAAAATTACACTGGATTTGTTATTTCTCAACCTTTAGGTATGCCAGGCACTCTAGGGTTGCCATGACAGGTGGAACAGTTTTATGAAAATAATATCATATTCCAGACATGTAAAGAGGGGTGACAGCCTGAAATATCTGTCATGTATATGGCGCCGTCTGGACCTATTTACTGTTAGTGCTGCTGCATTTTGCTGCTTGCTTTTTAGACTGCAGACAAAGACCGTACACCTCCGTCAAGGCCAGACATACTATCGACTCCAAAAGTCTAGAACAGGTTGAGAATGCTCACAGGAGACTTGGTCTTTTACAGCGACGTGGTGTAAATGGAGGAGAAACACAAGCAGACAAAAGATGAAGTCTGATTTCCCACACCCACACCCCCCCACAGCCCCCACCCCTAATCCCCACTGTCGTGGTGAAGACTGGAGCCCGGGGTCGCTCTTGCCCTCCGCCCAGGTCCCAAGAGCCTAACCCGTGATTTTGGAAGCAGAGAGCTCACAAGTTAGGGTCTCAGGGAACAGGAGAAGCACATCTGTTTCCAGCAAGGTGCAGAGGAGGAGGCGAGGTGAGGTGGTGAGGTGAGGTGAGGTGAGGTGAAGAAATGGTGGTGGGTGGAGTGGCCGGGTAAAGCGGGGGGGGGGGGGGCGGGGAGCGTACCCTCCCCTCCTTCGTCTCTCCCCCCCCCACCCCAGCCCAGCCCTGGTCTTTCTCTCTCTCTGTACCCCCTCTGTCTAGCCTCTCTTTGGCATCGGCAAGTATTTGTTCTAGCAAAGCCCGGTCCGGTTCTGTCTGGCTGCCTGGGGCACTTAGCTACCGGTTCCGTTAAAAGAATGCCCGCATGCCTTGAGCGGATCGGGGCGGAAAACAAAGCAATTTCCTCGGCCACTCACCCGTTCACTCCTTCTTCCCACGAACAAATAACTTACTTTGCCATTCATGTTCACAAGTCAAAAAACAAACCCTCCAACGTTCGATCACGTCCGTCACGTACCGTCTGACAAGCAGCCACAACACGCATGTGTGTACTGTACGGCACAGACCGAAAACCACAGACAGTAACCAGACAAGCACTGCAGAAGGGTCCGCAACTTAGATAGATAAGGGGGCTAAAGCGATGACGACAGCACAGTCTGAGGCTTCTAGACTATCGTCGCTCTGGCAAAATAAAGCTACAGCGAGCCAGCCGGTGCCTGCTGCTCTCTGCTCCCTACCACCGTTTACAGCTGCTGAGGAAAAGCCCCCGGACTCTCCTGGCTGGCTCGCTAGCTTGACGCCTATACGGGCTGGCTGGACACACGGACCCGACGGACGGACTGACCGATCGACCGGCAGCCTCCCTCCCTCCCTCTCTCCCTTTCTTTTGTGTCCAAGCCATGGTGGCTTGCTATCGCTACGATGGAAGCGCTCACCTTCCGCGGGAGCAGCAGACGGGTGGAGGTGCTGGCCCCTGTCTGTAGCCGGCGACGGAGACGGACGAGACGCGACGGCGAGTTGCGGTGGGGGTGGGGATGGGAGGGGGGGGGGTGGGCCGAGGAGGAGAGGGGGACAGGGGGGACGCGATGGCGGGGGAAGGCGGGGGGGGGGGGGGGGGGGGGGGGAGGGGGGCCAGCCTGTACGCTTGTGTCCTCATCAACAGCTAGAGAAGCAAAACAAACTGACATAAAACAAACGGCTGACAAAAAAACAAACAAACACACAAACAAACAAACAAACAAGGTGTCAACTGCAGCTGAGTGTGACATACAACGGTACCACTCACACACCTACCCCCATCCACATAACAGTCTTACACCTTTCCCTGTCAGACATCCAGACACATACACACACGCATGCTCTCTCCCTCACACACACACACACATGCACACACACAAACACACATAGGAAAAGAAAGTTGTCACACCAGCTGCTAAGCATTCTGCCGCTGCAGACAGACACACGGTTCATTCACAGTCAGTGGAACACATCAGCATCTCCCTTCCATCACAAGCCAAGCGTGTGTACACATGAAACACACACTCACACACTCTCTCTCTCTCACACACACACACACACACACACACACACACTCACACACACACAAGCGATACTCTGTAAGTGTGTCTGTGTCGCAGCACCCTTCACTGTTCATGAATCCAGACTGTCCCAGCATAAATCTCACTCAAGCCAAAATGTTTTCATGCCATTTGGTGCACTTTACAGTCACTTACCCACTCTCTCTCTCTCCATCTCTCTCTCTCTCTCTCTCTCCCTCTCCCTCTCTCTCCATCTCTCTCTCTCTCCCTCTCCCCTCTCTCTCTCTCTCTTTCTCACACACACACACTTTACAGCTGCTTACCTGCATACA
>CM050214.1:9345206-9350206 GCA_027475355.1 Coilia nasus
CTAACACCTGGTCGTCACGTACAGTATGCAATTAGCCTACCTACGCACTACAATTCAGATGTAGCACACAAGGTCAACGTCACCCTCACAAACACACTCTCTGTTCGTTGATTAGATCGGAGTTCAGCTCAGTCTGCTTACATGAATCTCAAGAGATTCCGGTCCAGATCCTCTGTACAAAATGAAATGAAGTACGAGGGGTGGGTTTACCAGGCTACAATTAACACCCAGATATGCAGAAAAAGACAGATTACTCAAATGACAAATGGCTGGTCCAAAACTAAGGCAGGGCGTGACAAGGGGAAACTAGGTGCAGCACACACAGTGTGTAAAAGTGTTTTCATAATGAGCATGTAAAGAATCCAGCCTATCAGTGTTGTGTGCCTGTGTGTTAAGCCTTCTCTGGTACCTCCTGGTGAGAAGCTCACTGAACACGCAGTCTTCAGTCATTCAGTGTGTGTGTGTGTGTCTGTGTGTGTGTGTCTGTGTGTGTGTGTCTGTCTGTGTCTGTGTGTGATGCGCATATGTTTGTGTGTTTACATAAACCTCCAAACAGAGGTCCAGAAATTGTCCACAAATAATCCACTGCACATTTTATGTGTGAAACACAAGCAGTGAACATACAGTCCAGTCCTCAACACTAAATGGTATCAGCACCTGTGTGTGTAAACACCAACAACACAAGAAAATGTGTTTAGTGTGTGTGCAAGCAGAGGGCTATGGCGAGGCTCACACCGGAATATTTACAACAGTTACCAATAGCGGGATCAGTTGGCAAACCTGACATGTTCACTCGGTCAGCATATTTTACACTATTGTCGTGAATCCGCCAAAATAATGAACAAACTCCATAGTGCACTGTATAGTGAATGAGTGACAGGGACAGTGGCCAGAGCCGGAGTGTTGTGCCACTGTTGGCCTGAAAGACAAAAATGTGCTGCCGAGCTGATATACAGAGAGCCTGTAACGTGGGGAGAAGTTAGTAGGACTTGAAGGGCCCCACATGGACAGGAGTGGACATAACGTAGTGACTGCCATAGCTATTATTTGGGTGTGGGGGGTGGGGTGTTCATTATGTTCATTACCACCCCCTAGTTGTACGCATCAGACCCAAACCCTTCCGGTGGCAGCCATACGCTGGGGAGCCTGTGCCACTCAGGCAGACACCATGCACAGGGGCTACGTGCAGCAGTGGTGGCCTAGCGGTTAAGGTATTGGACCTGTGACCGCAGGATTGCAGGTTTGAATCCTGGGTTGCCAGTGGTGCCGCTGAGGTACCCTGAGCATGGCACTGTCCCCACGCGCTGCTCCCCAGGCGCCATTGTCATGGCTGCCCCCTGCTCGTGTGTGAGTGTGATGGGTTAAATGCAAAGTTTGAATTTCGTTGTGTGCATGATGTTCTGTGCACAGCGGCTACATGCAACACCCACAGTCCAGTCCAGTACAGACCCATTCTGGAAGTACCATACCCTTCTGTCTGCCACTGCACGCTCATTAACAAGGCAGTCCACCATTTAGTTTTGGTTGTTGGGTTCAAAAGGTTGTTGATATTTTTGCGCTCCACAACAAAGTTTATCACACCTCCTCCCTTCAGTGCCCCTTAGGCCTGAGACAGATTCTTAGAATTTCACACACACACACACACACACACACACACACACACACACACACACGCACACACACACACACACACACGCACACGCACACGCACACGCACACGCACACACACACGCACACACACACACACACACACAAATAAAAAGGAGATGATACACAGGGCAACTTTATTTTTAGCAATGTTGCAGGGCAACGGTACTAGCAAATATTGTTTGGGCACTTCCCACATAGATTAGGCAACACAAGTTTATCAGGGGCACCAGCAGGGCAACTTGGCCAATCACTCAGTCTGCACATCATCATATTGTTACTGGGGAACATTACTAATGAATGTATCACCTCAACCCTTCTAGAAAAGAATGCATACTATAAGACAAATGCAATATTTGAGGTTTTCCATATTCCATATTATATTCTATGGACCATAGATTAGGGCTCAGCCTGCTTCTAGGGGTGGGCTAGAGTGTGGGGACGCCAGGCCAAAACCTACTATTAGAGGGGTCAGTGCTCTGACAGTGGGAATTACCAATAAAACACACTGGGTTAGTTTCAGTGTCAGCTGGGCAGACAGACAGGCAGTATGGGGGAATACACATACACACACACACACACACACACACACACACACACACACACACACACACACACACACACACACACACACACACACACAAACATGTACATCTATCCTTCCACATGTACAAATGTTTGCACACACACGCAGGCACGCACACATGCGCATACATGCACACACACACAAACACACACACACACACACAGTGATGAAAAAGAGAGGAGAGTGTTTATGAGTGACTATAAGGTTGTTATAGCCGCAGACGGTGCGGCTCTTGTTAAGAGAGGAGCATTTGCTGTCATCATTTTCTGGTCTCAGTTGAAGGACCATGGCCTTGTTCATCTACCCCCTCCCCCAACTATCACAACCCCAGACACACACACACACACACACACACACACACACACACACACACACACACACACACACACACATTCACACACACACACAAACACACACACACACACACGCTTACACCCAAGCCCTGCCGCAACCGATCAATTGCATTGATCAGCAGTCAGGGTCAGAGGGCAAAGCGCTATCGATGTGTGAAAGTGCATCACACAGCAGGTCCAGACAGATCAATGGCACCCCAGTCTGCCATGTATATATTACGCTTATTTATTTGTCATATGAGTGAGAGGGCTATTATGCAGCTAGCCACAACAACATCTGCTACCAGTTAATAAAACAACACACACACACAGACACACACACACACACACACACACATAAACACACACAAGCATCTTTCTTTTTCTGGTTTTGAACTTATCTGAAGACGGAGAGCCATGTCTTCAGTGTGGGACTGAGCCAGGAATGCCTAGATACCCAATGGGCAGAGTAGTCATGCCATGACAGATTCCTGGGTTGAACCTCGGGCCAGCGGATCTATAAATATTTAGCCTCGCGAGCTCCAAAGTATGAAATTAATTAGGGCTGCTGATGTGTTAAGCGGAGTGCTCCGGATGGTGGGGGAGTGAGGTGGGGTGGGCTGTGGGCAGTGGTGTGGCTCAGTGGGGGGCTGGGGGTCTTAGGCAGAGGGGAGAGAGGCCCAGTGGGTTGGTGGGTTGGGGGGGGGGGGGGCAGCAAGTCTGCGCAGAGGCAACTGGGGGACCTCTCGCCCCCAAAGCACCATGGGAGCTGGCACCCCACACAAGCGGAGGGAGAGAAGCAAACAAACACTGGAGGGGGCTTCGCTCCAACGCTAATACAGCACTACCTGCAGGCCACGCTTGTGACACAGGAAAAACAGCAAGAGGATAAAGAGGACAAAGAGATACTTGTTTGGGGGAGCGGAGCTCCATGCAGTCTGTTTCTCCCACAAGAGCAAAGCATGTTGTCTTATTCATTACAACCGAGGCATCTCTTTCACTTTAGTCTCCATGAGATAAATAAACATCCCCAGCTTCGGCTTAAATAGTGTGTGCGAGTGTGTGTGTGTGTGTGTGTGTGTGTGTGTGCGTTTGTGTGTCTGTGAAGTGTGTGTGAGTGTGTGAGTTTGTGTGTGTGTGTGTGTTTGTGTGTGTGTGCAAGTGAGTGTGTGTGTGTGTTTGTGTGTAGTGTGTGTGTGTGCGTTGTGTGTGTGTGCAAGTGAGTGTGTGTGTGTGTGTGTGTGTGTGTGTACATGTGTGGAGTGGTCCCTGTGAAACTCAAGTGTACCCCCTCACCCCACCCCATCCAATCCACTCATTTATTTCTTCAAGTGTGCCAGAAAGGCAGGCACAGCTGTAACCAATGACTTCTTTCAAAGCTTCTCTCTCTCTCTCTCTCTCTCTCTCTCTCTCTCTCTCTTTCTCTCTCTCTCTCTCTCTCTCTCCTTCTATCTCTCTCCTCTCGTTCTCTCTGCCTCTTACTTTCTATCTCTTATATCTCTCTATTTATCTGTCTTTCTGTAACTCTCTCTAGCTCTATTTCTCTCTCTCTCTCTCTGTCTGCCTCTTACTTTCTATCTCTCCCACTATCGCTCTTGCTCCAGCTCGATCTCCCTCTCCTTCTCCCTCTCTTTCTTTCTCTCCCTCTCTCTCCCTCTTCTTCTCCCTCTCTTTCTTTCTCTCCCTCTCTCTTGGTCTCTCTCTCTCTCTGCTTCTTACTTTCTATCTCTCCCACTATCTATCTCCCTTGCTCCTGCTCTCTCTCCCTCTTGCTTCCTCCCTCACTCGCTCCCTCTCTCTTTCCCTCTCTCTTTCCCTCTCTTTCTCCGCCTCTCTCTCCCTCTCTCTTTCCCTCTCTTTCTCCGCCTCTCTCTCCCTCTCTCTTTCCCTCTCTTTCTCCGCCTCTCTCTCTCTCCCTTTCTCTCTCCCTCTGTCTCCCCCTCTCTCTTTCTCTCTCTCTCTCTCTCTCTCTCTCTCCCTCTTTCCCTCTCTCTTTCCCTCTCTTTCTCTGACACTCTCTCCCTCTCTCTCTCTCCCTTTCTCTCTCCCTCTGTTTCCCCCTCTTTCTTTCTCTCTCTCTCTCTCCCTCTCTCTCTCCCTCTCTCCCTCTCTCTTTCTCTCTATCTCTCTCTCTCTCCATCTGTCTCTCCATCTCTCTTTCTCTCTCTCTCTCTCTCTCTCTCTCTCTCTCTCTCTCTCTCCTTCTGGCCAGCTGGATGGCTCTTCTGCTGAGGCAGCAGGATACTGCGACACTGCTCACTCTGCTACATCTGGAGGAGCCATTCCAGTTCGCAGGAGGAGATGGAGGTGTGGTGGTGGTAGAGTGGAGGAGGAGGTGAGGCCCAAACAGCTCGGGAAAATAAATTTGGGGGTGAGTGACGTTTGTGGCGTCCCTTTATCCCGGCGGCTGTCAGTGGGGACGGCAGGCTCAGCAT
>CM050214.1:9357706-9360206 GCA_027475355.1 Coilia nasus
TAGGCCAAGTCATCACCCCATAAAAATGCCACCCTTGTCCTCAGCACTGACGAACACCTGGCTGCCACCATGACCTGGCCCTATTTGCAGTCTCTAATGTACGCCAAGGCTGAGCTGCTTTGGGGAGTTTGTGGACCAAAATACGTGTAGTCCAAACAAAGAGGGACTGATATATTTGTTGCACCGCTGTAAACAGGATGTGGTGGCTGAGCCATGGAGCGCGAAGCATCTGATGCAGATGGACTCGGTCGTGCCAGTTCCGAGCTGTCCTATTATACAGCTTTGCTCATTCGCTGTGGTGCATTTCTCAAATGACCTACAATTCCAAACAATAAGTGCATTTTTCAAATAAAAAAACTCTCTCACACACAAGATTTTCTATGATAGAAGTCCAAGAAGTCCACGATTTGCTGAAAATATAGTTTATGCGTTAGAACTACAACAAACAAAATGTCAATTATAAATCTGGGCCCAAAAATGTTTGTAAAGACAGTAGTCAATAATAATAATAATAATAATAACAATAATACTTATAATAATAAACTAAAAAACTATATGACAGACGTATGTTTCTTATTTCCAAATGTGCTTTTCTTTGTATCTTTTCGTATCTTTGTGTCATTGTACCACCAAACTATATTACTGCATATTTCTAAATGAAATTAAATTCCGTTTAAAATTCAGGTTAAGGGAAATGACATATAATATATATATCATATATTGTCTCTAAAATTAAACTAGAATTAATACTTAGTTCCACTTGAGGTAAACGTAATTAAAACATTTTAACTGATATGTGCCTGAAACAGTTAAAAGAATTACAGTTAAAAGAAAAGAAAAACTGACTATAGGTTGAATTGTTATGGGAGTTTTTCTTCTGATATTAGAGATATATCTAAATAACTTAGAAGAACTGTAACAATATAGCCAATTGTACGTTTAAGACATAAACTATTTTTTAAATGTATGCATTCCTTGTTATTACATAGTAATAACAACAAACCGCAGTATATGTAATAGGTTTGTAATAAGCCTTAATTTTGACTCTAATCTTCTGAGCATAATATTTTTTAAAACATTATTTATATTATGTGTCGAAATAAAAGCACTCCAGTCACATAGCACATTGTGTAGTGGATTATCTGCAGTACTTGAAAAGAAAATGAAGTCCTGCTAAACATTTAAACATAAAAAGGGGATTACATAAATAAGTAGATAGATAAGGGGAGGGAGAGAAATAAAGATAAAGGCACAGATGCACAGACAGACAGACAGACAGACAGACAGACAGACAGACAGACAGACAGACAGACAGACAGACAGACAGATAGATAGATAGATAGATAGATAGATAGATAGATAGATAGATAGATAGATAGATAGATAGATAGATAGATAGATAGATAGATAGATAGATAGATAGATATGGACAAAGATGAATTGAACCGAATGTCTGAAAAGATAAAAATACAAAAAGGAAAGGGGTGGGAGCCCATGGGAGACATTTGTTTTGCATATTTCAATTGTTTGAATTCATCCTGGAGCTATTGTCTGTCACCCCCATTGTCTGAATCCATTTTCAAGAAGACAGACTCACTAAGAGGGCAAGGGAGGGAGAGGAGGCGTTTTTTTCAGCGAAACCTTTTCCTGCTCAGAGTTTTATCCGCCCCTCAGAAAGACACCATCAAACGAGAACAATTTGCTTCACATTTCCCCCAATGTGTGCTGCAGACACGTACAGACATGGTACTCCATCCAGGGAAAGCACAGAGGCAGACGAATACGTTTAAAAAGGGAGATAGATCGACTAGAAGAGTCCCCATTCCATTAGGGCAGAAGGAACCATTTGAAACAAGACAGGGGGAGGAGTGGAGCAGACACAGTTACATGACACAGCGGAACACCAGAGCCAGCAGTGGGCCGAACCAAATGGCTTTAGCAGACACTGCAGAGATGGCACCGCATGAGACCGAGCAAAGCCACAATTTATTTGGTCATACCTGACCTGACCAATAGCTTAAATATCGACAGCATTTTATGAGCCGCAATCAATAACCACATCTGTAAAACTAACGCTGTCAAGGATTTTATTATGCTTTTTGATGAAGTGAAAGTAGTCAAAATGTCTTTTTCACATTGCTAGTGTCACTATGCAGACTTGTATCGCACTGTAAAAATAAGAGTCCGGTTAAACAAACATTATTGAAATGTAAATTATTTCCTCCCAGCTTACTGCCCATGTTTCTCTGAAAGATTTAAGTAGTTGTTAATTAGTGCAGCCATCAAAGAAGCCATCAGTCCACCAGACCTCCACCATTTCAATATGTTTTAATGACATGCATGTAGACAAATTGAAGCACCTGAAAGAATATATTCCTTTTTCTGCACTTCTTTTTGAAGCAAGGTACAAAGAATGGTTCCTAAAGGAACACAAGCACACATCATTGACTTTCTACTTTACAGCAAGTTGCTTTGTATAAATGCTTTAGCTGAATTAAAA
>CM050214.1:9367706-9377706 GCA_027475355.1 Coilia nasus
CCTCACACAACAAGCATGCAGAGCCTCCGGTGCTAATATCCGAACATGCCCATGCTGCATCTCAGTCTGGCCACAGTGCTCTTGGCTACACACTATAAGGCCAGTAAAAGCCCACATTACTGTCCAGGCTACAAGTGTGGCTTGACATAGCTTGTGGTGACATAGCTTGTGAAGACCCTTCTCTTCCGAGACTGCTTTCCTTCCTAACAAAACTAATTTCTACTAACCATCTCTTTACATAGGTGCCTTCGATGTTCTCTACACATCTGTTAGCTATTATGTCCTCCTTTTGTAAGTCGCTTTGGATAAAAGCGTCTGCTAAGTGTAATGTAATGTAATGTAACATTAAAGAGACAACATGTCTGTCCGCTATTGTGTCGCAGAGCTTGTCGCGTAGGTGTACATCAAACAAAACATTTCAACGGCACAGACGTTGTCGCCTATTCTGATTGGATGGCATCTCAGAGTTCTGATTTCTGGGGTGCTCTGATCACATGCAACATGCATGCTTGTTCAAATTGTGCTTGAAGAAGTGTTCTATTTCATAAAAGATTTTTGTTGCTGGTGCAAAACTATGAAAGGCTCTAGCCCCACAACATCTGTCCACAACCTTATTTTTCTGTGGAGCGACACTTGTCGCCTTGACTACAAATTGGCCTTCATAGATGAGGCGACAAGTGTTGCTCGACAAAGTAATAAAAGTTGTCGCAGACGTCGCAGTGCTACAGGCTTTTATAGTTCTGCACCAGCAACCATAAAAACATTTTCAAATCAAACACTTCTTTAAAGCTGTCAAAAAAACATGCATGCCATGGGTAAACACAACACTGCCTTTAGTCTCTTCTCCACAAACATGCTTCACACTGGCAGGGGTGCAACTGGGGGGTAAAAGTGAAATGCCCTCTTTTACATATTCCCCATACAAAATAACCATGATACTTATATGTTTTATATAAGCAATACAAATTACATAAATTTCCCTTTGTAGAAATGTACTAAGTATCTTGTATGTGGTTTACTGGCTTACATTTTACTTTCAAGTTTCAAATAAAATGTATACAAACTTTGCACAACATATTATTTTCTTTCTTCCACCTAGATCAATTGAGAGTGGGATAGAGTCTCAGAGAGGCCCAAACAGCTAGAGATGACCATGTGGATGCATCAAGGTCAATCTTGGGAGCAGGTAACTCAAAGTATTCAATGTGTAATCTGATGTTCAGAAGCAGCTGTGAGGACGATTCTAAGGGCTTAGCATTTACAGGGGGATCTTTGAGGACACTATTACTGTAATGAGGCGCGCATACAGCAATTTCAGGCCCTATGACTGAATAAACTTTTGAGGCCCACAATTATTATTAAACATATTAATCACTGACAGGGACCACCTGCCCAAGAGGGGCCCTTATAATCATCCTGAATGTCATTATTGATGGGAGGGGAGCCCAAAATGAGCCCAAAATGATAATCTTCCACAGGGCGCAAAATCTGTAGTGGTGCCCCTGCACTCACCAAAACACCACCGGGGGGGGGGGCACAGATTTTAGGTTGTATGCCCCCCAAAGCTATCCTGGCAGAGATCTCCCTGGCTGCCCCTTAAAGCTGCTTTGGCACCCTAGACCATGACTGAGGGCAAACTGGATCAGGAAAACAGCAAAACCTGCGCCAGAACACGCCTCTCTTCAGGCAGGGCCACAAGTAGTCAAAGAACTGAACTAAATCCCTCTGCTTTACATTCAAGAACTGAATTTAGTTCTTTTGATTTGATTGAAGAATTCAATAGAGGATTTGCATCAGATTCAAGAGCTGGATCAAGTCTCTAACCTGGACATTCAAGAACTTTACAAAGTCCCCATGCTTTACATCTAAGAGCTGAATTAAGACTCTTACCTTCAGATTCTAGAACTGAGCTAAGTCTCTACCCTTTAAATTCAGGTATGATATTAAGACTTGTTTGCTTAAGATTCAAAAATCTAACTTTCTCTGTTTCAGATATGAATCTCTTAACTTTCTTAATCTCTTAACTGTGTTTCAGATGTACAAATCTATTGTTCCAGTGGGACTTCAGGAAAATAGCGCTGCACTTACAGGGCCTTTGGCCAATTTCAGCATATAGGAATACACAATAACAACAACAATAACAACAACAGTAACAACAACAACCACTTCTCCATGCACTACGCCTACTGTCACTTTTAAAAAAGGCAGTTTCTGTAAGAAAACCTTTTGTATTACTTGAAGGCAACCACTGCGTGTGTGTGTATGTGGTATGTGTGTGTATGTGGTGTGTGTGTGTGTGTGTGTGTGTGTGTGTGTGTGTGTGTGTGTGTGTGTGTTAGGAGCAGAGACATGGAGCTGTTATGTTTTAAGGTGGATAAGAGAGGAGAGGAGCTCAGCATGAGTACTTCCCATGGTTAAAACCTGATCCTAATCACACTGCCTCCCCGCCTGTGTGTGTGTGTGTGTGTGTGTTCCTACCTCTGCCTGTGTGTGGTTGCCTCTCCGCCTGTGTATTTGTGTGTGTGTGTGTGTGTGTGTGTGTGTGTGTGTGTGTGTGTGTGTGTGTGTGTGTGTGTGTGTGTGTGCATTGCTGCCTTCCTGGTCACCATCTGTCCCCCTGCTTCCACATGCAGGGCAGGAGTCAGCTGCCCAACTGAACTGGACACAATGTTCCACCACTGCCCCCATCACAAAAAGAAGGGCAAACCTCATAAGACCAGCTGATACACACACACACACACACACACACACACACACACACACACACACACACACACAACCCCGTCACACAAAGAAGGGCAAACCTCATAAGACCAGTTGATACACACACACACACACACACATGCACACACACACACACACACACACACACACACACACACACACACACACACACACACACACACACACACACACACACACACACAGACACACACACACACACACACACACACACACACAGCCCCGTCACACAAAGAACAGCAAACCTAATAAGACAGCCCTGTTTTCTAGCTGATGCACACACCAAACAGAAACACACACACACACACACACACACACACACACACACACACACACACACACACATGTATAGGATTTCTAATTTAGTAGTCATTCTGAGCAGAACTTTCTCACACTAAGCACAGATGTTTTGAGACTAATCTTTTAAGACAACCTTTTTTTTCACACAGGTGCAGACAGCCTCAGATATTTTACAAACACACTAGGGACCTCATTAACAAGAATGTCATTACCAACCCATACACACTTCACAAACACATGACAAACATCATTTACTAGATTATCAGCGTTGCTTATTCTCAGCAGAATCCAAAGCCCTCAGATTTACAAACAACCTGAACACATAAACTACTCAAATCCCACTAACAATTTGTTTTAATCTGAGCAATAACCAAAATCTCAGACATTTTACAAACATGCTAGACGAATGATTTAGAATCGAATAACCAGCTTTTCTTAATCTGAACAAAATGCTCAGACTTTTAAGAAACACACTAGACACATCATTCCATAGAGTCACATTATCAACTGTGTACAGTCTGAACCATAGTTCGAATTACGTGGGAGCCAATGGGAGCTGAGCTCCCATACCCTCAGGCTCCAATGAAAGAAGCAAATTTCATTTACTGTGGAGGCTTCTCGAATATGTCATATTACCATGATAAGCTTAAATATATCACCATATAAACATAAATAAAATTCGCTTCATTTACGATCACCATGCAGCCATCTTTGTATTGAATTACGACGTGATATTGATTCACCATCACACCACTATGCTCGCAAATCTGAAATTTGGGGCTTGCGAACGTGACGTTCAGTCCGAAGAAGACTTCTCATCTACCTCCTATCTTATATCAATCTTCCTTCATTTTGTAATGCGTTTTTAGAAATACAAAAATAATACGTAGGTTGCCTAAACTTTCCGCCATGCCACCGAAAAAAAACAGCACTGGCTGGCCTTGTGTCGTTTGGCTTCACAGCGAAAAAAATGTAAAAGGACAGTGCGTTTTGCTTTTTTTTTTTTTTTAAAGATAGAGACCCCCATAGGGTCAAATTTATAATTCGAACCCTGGTCTGAACTAAACACAGACACCTATCTGATAAACTCATACACTGGACACATACTTTACCACAGCGTCATTGGCAACTTTTCGTAATCTGAACTTAACTCTCGAACACTTCACAAAAGCACTAGACACATTGTTCATGTAATAGATTCTCGTCATCAACACCTACGTCTACTCATGGGGCTTAATCAAATCATGTCTTTTCTCTTTTTGTGTAATTCATGCATTTTGTACATGTAGTGAAATAAACAAAATAAATAAATAAACAAAATAAATAAACAAAAATAAGTGTGTTTCCTGTGTGCCAGCTAACTTAAGCATGTAAAGGCAAGTAGAAGAAGAGTACATCCAAGCATGGACTGTTGGAATGTAGAGCCAGCTAACAAAGTATTCAAAACTTACTCCAACAGAGACAGGCACTAAGCAGGAGGTGTAGCAGGAGGTGTAGCACCCGCTCTACCACATGTGCTCCCCCACACGAGCAGTATTTAAGATGCAGGTCAACTACATGCAGTCAACAGATCCTAATTAGCCTCTGAAAGCACTGATGGAGGATGGATGCTGTCACTCGCTGCACCAGCAGCAGTGCCCCACTCTCCCAGGCTCCCAAAGACAGCCCAGCACAGTCAGTCAGGGTACACAGAAGCACACCGGCAACACCAGCCTTATCCCAACTGCTCCAGTCCCAGACTGGACCATAACACAAAGCTGGCACGCTTTACGGATGTAGTTGATTTGGTGACTCCACAATTACAGCCCAAGAAGAGGACAAACACAGAAAACACATCTCTCCCAAACAGTACAAGAAAGGAAATCTCTTTTTTTGACAACAAATGACTTCGCTCTGAGGTAACTGTTTAGTTTGACTTTGGTGATGTGACAAGCTCTCAGTCCTCTTTCAGCCAACACACCCCACCACCACCACCACCCCCCCTCCCCCATTACCACATTCACCTTCATGTTTTTTTTCATCTACACTGCCATGTGTGTCATCATTTTATTTTAATCTCAAAGCCAGCGTGCTGATTGCTCTCTCTCTCTATCTCTCTCTCTCTCTCTCTCTCTCTCAGTCAGCTGAAGGAGGAGGAGGAGGTGGCGAAGGCAGAGAAGGGAAGGGTCCGAGACTGGAGACTGGAGCCTGGAGCCTGGAGACTGGAGACTGGCTCCGCTTTAAATGCGTGACACTGCCTTTGTGCAGGCTTGAGAACAGAGCCTCCTGAATAGCCGGGGTCCCCATGCTTGGCGCGTCGCCATGGCAGCAGATGCTCGCTTTCCCCCTGCCCTCTCCCCTTACCTCCCCACGGCCGCGGGCGTCGCCCCGGCGACCAGGACCAGGGGCTCCGCCTCTCTCTCTCGCTCGCCCTCGTTCGCCCGCTCCCTCTTCACCAGCTCCGCTGCCGCTCCTGCCGAACTTGCCCACTCTTCAAAGGGAGCGCACTCACTTCAGCAGGTCAATGCTCCAGACAGCTTTGCATGGTCCACAGAGCAGCCTTGATGTAACCTTTGCTCTCTCTCTCCCTCTCCCTCTCTCTCTCTCTTTCTCTCTCTCTCTCCCTCTTTCTCTCTCGCGATCTGCCTCCCAGCTTGCCGGTCTGAACAACAGCCGTGCGACTGCAGACTGCGGGGGGGACATCGGAGACGTGCTTTTGAAAAGGATCCCGTGCGATTTGGCCATTGTGCCTTTTCATTCATCGATCGAATGAATATCGAACCTTCTGCCCGTGCATGTGTGAAGCAGATAGCTTAGCAAGCATATTTTTTTAAACTCGGCTTCAACCTGTGATCTTCTCCCTTATCTTTGATTTGAATTTGTTTTCTTAAAGAATTTCATGCCATTTCACTTAACTAACACAGACAAGTAAAACTAATAATTATTATTAGTAAAACTAATAACTGACACTGACATTTAGTTAATTACTGAGAATTGTTACCCTTCAGCGATATCCTGAATGTTGTTTTATTCAGTGTTTTTGGTAAAAGGGACACATTGGTGTTTTCACATCAATTCTTTTGGAAATATTTATTGTTAATTTCTATTAAATTGCTCTTTTTTTGTATTTTTATCATTGCATTTTTCCCCAGTGTATTTTTATTGGTATACTGTCTTCTCTTTAATTTATTTCTGTTCTTGAATCTTGGAGGTAAGTCCAGTGTGCTTAAACTGAAGTCACATTTAATTTTGTTGAATAACATTCACATTTGGCATTTTATTAAAATACACTGTACAAACCTTTTCTTTGAATTAAGATTTTCTGAACATTTTCATTTAAATAAGCACAAATGGCTAATTGTTTCATAAGACCCAGTCTTTGAGCACCAGCTACTGGTATTGGAAGAAGACAATTAAAAATGTTAGACCATGAGCTCTGGTTAAAAAAAAAAAAAAAAAAGCACAATGTGCATTGTGGCCTTTGTGTCCCCTTGCTTTGGCCGCGGAGGCTATTGTGAGGGCGTGGAAGTCAACATCACTGTCAGTCTGGGCTGAATGACACAGGATCAATGTGTGCGTGGTGCACCGGCCACTGGGGAGGGATGGGGGCGATTAGGAGGGGTGCCTACCAATGACACAAAATCTCATGCTCTCCCCTCCTAGTGCCCGTGGCCTGCCCATACCATACATGCTGCACCGGCCCCTGCTCACTGCTCATGGCCAGCACTTATTACTCTCTTACCAGACAAAAACAACAGCACATTATAACCCTTATGGTGGCTGCTATTTAAAAATACGAATTACCAGCATGTCAGCTCAAAATAAATAATTATTTTTATGTACTCTCAGTTTATTTTGCATGTTAATTTCAACTGCATTCATTTGATTTTTTACAATTATTTTTCATGTAATTAATTTAAAATTTTGTGTTTGTTCTCACTGTAAAACAGCTATTTTCCACATAATAGCATCTAAAAGCCTCCTCTAGCATGTAAAATCCTCTGTTTTATTTCCTGAATAAAGTATAAACAGCTTGATTTAAAGCGGAACAGCCCTGGCTCTAGCAGGAGGGGCAAGCATCCGTTTTAGCGGCCCGCAGTCCGGCGTTCGCAGCGCCGCAAGGAGCCCTCGCTCGCCATCTGACGCGTTGCCATGGCGGTGGCGGGAGGGAGGAACAAGGACACAAAAAGCCCCGCAGAACATTCCGGAGCAGAGCACAGCAGAGCAAAGCACAGCACAGCAGAGCAGAAGAGAAGAGAAGAGAAGAGAAGAGAAGAGAAGAGAAGAGAAGAGAAGAGAAGAGAAGAGAAGAGAAGAGAAGAGAAGAGAAGAGAAGGCGAGCAGACTGAAAGGCAAGCGTAAGGGAAAAGAAGCAGTCAAGTGAAAACACAATGTCATTCTGCCGCCCCAGATTCAGCAGGGGACTCTGGACGGCTCTGGGATGTGTGGCCCAGACTGCAGTTAGTCCTGACTACTCACCACCAGTGCACGGGAACCAGAAGAGAAGAAAGAGCCTCAGAAGGACAAAATCATTCAATGTCACAAAAAAAGACGAGAAAAAAAGCCATGATGATGCTCTTAGCAGTGGAAATATACATGTCTGATGGGATGGAACAACAAAAAAATGTAATCTTAATTTTCAGTGCATCGATCAGCTCTACAATATACCCATAGGTGTTTTTAGTGGTAAAAATGTTTTTTGTTTTTTTTTGTATTTCCACACGAGACTGCAAAAAAAAATTACAAATTTAAACTAAAAGCTGTTTTATCAAATATTTCACAGAAATGACACTGTCCTACGATACAACCCATAGATTTTTAGATATGGAAAACACATTGTTAGGTATTAAAAATTCCTCCACTCACAATATGCAAACCAATAAGCAATAATCCACCCAATGACATCACAAACTAATAATTCCCTTTTATATAACTGTGGAAGCTGTGAATATGGAAGATAAGACAAGAGAATCAGAGGTACGCTGATAATCGAGCAACAACATGAAGAGTGAATGGCAAAGGGCTAATGGAGGGTCTCGACTACTGACTGTCCTTTAATTCACTGCGTTTGTGTTTTGTTTTGAGGACAGAGTTCGGTTTTGAGCACATGTAAAACTGTTTTGAGGCAGTAAGTTCACTTTTGCAACAAGAGTCAAGAGTTTTGGGAAATGCTTTTGGACAAATGGAGTTTGTGCTTACAATGTTGAGAAAATGGTGTAAGGTTTTAGCGTTTGAGAAAAGCGGTAATGATGCACGAAGGCAGGTGCACAGACACTAGCGGGAGAGACATGGGAAAAAAGAGACAGCCAAAGTAAAAACACACAAAAGTAACAGGAAGAGACTGAAAAGCAGAGACTGCCAAAAAAGAGTGACTAAAAACGAGATGTAAAGGATGAAATTAGTGAAAGAGTAAGGGAAAGAGAATGGAGACAGAGAAGGGCAGTGAGCAGTATGAAGAAGAGATTGAAATAGTAAAATAAAAAGAGAGAGGGGGAAGGGGTTGAGAGAGATAGAGAGAGAAAGAGAGGGATAGAGAGAGAGAAAGTGCTAGAGAACAAGAAAGAGAAAGGGAGGGAGAGAGGAAAGGTGAGAGAGAGAGAGAAAGAAAGACAGGAAAAGACAGGGGGAGAGAGAGAGGCAGAGAAAGAAAGAGAAAGAGAGAAAGAGAGAGAGGGAGTTGCGATGAAGTCGACCCCATGCGGAGAGCCTCCTGGGGCAGGAACAAAAGCAGCAAATGCCGCCAGAGACCATGCAGGCTCAGCTTCTAAGCCCTTCCTTTACACACACACACACACACACACACACACACACACACACACACACACACACACACACAATCTCTCTCTATTTCACTTACACTCTCACACACTGTGTCGTTTCCCTCACATGCACTCACAGGAAAACATGCACAGAACTCAAAAAACTAATAAACACACACACACACACACACACAACCACACACACACACACACACAGACACACACACACAGACAAATATTCCTACACAAATGCATAATAAGGTCAAAACAGTGGTGCTGTGAGTCTCGTATGCTTAATCACTGGGTCTACCACCATGTAATCAAACACACACACACACACACACACACGCACACGCACACACATGCACGCACACACACATGCTTCAAGGTCCCATGCAGGGACTTTCCGCCTGATCAGTGCAGTAAAATAAGTCATATTTCTGTCTCCAGCTCGTTTCTAACTCCCCGGATTACGGCCGGCATCCGGTCACACGCATTTGCCCCAGCAAGCACTGTGAAAATATGTGCCGCAGTTTTTCAGCCACCATCTATTGTGTCATTTTAAATACACCATCAAATAAAATTAAATTACACACACACTCACATTCACACATTCACACTCAAGGAATCACACCTACACACAAATATACACATATAGAGAGAATGTACAGATCTGTTTAAATTTTATTGCTCTATTCTAAAATAAAAAAAATATTTTGTGGGTAATACTAATAATTATAAAAATATGATCATTACAAAATTTATCATAAAATGAATTACAGTCATGTATTAATTTTCATTCATCATCAGAGCTAAGTGTACACTATTATGCACCATTCTGAATGAAATCTCTTCGTCGTAATAAATATATCCATCCCAAAATCATTCATGATACCTCCCGCCGCACCATATAACAATGCAAAAGCCACATGCTCTATTGTCACATGGGCATCACCGAATTTCTACAAAAACCTCTTTAAGGTCAAAGCTGTATTCATATGCAAACCATGAGTGGTCCCATAGCCATGAGTGGTCCCTAGCAGTCAAGTTATTAAGTCAAAGATATTTTCCCCCTTGTTTAAGCTTTTTTTAATTTGAATTTGAGAGAGAGAGAGACAGAGACAAAGAGGGAAAAAGAAAGGGGCAGGTAAATCATTATCATATTCATCATTATTATTTCTATTTCATGTCTATTATTATTATTATTATTATTATTATTA